>JAJMGI010000007.1:0-488745 GCA_030568615.1 Suhomyces bokatorum
TATTGTCACCAACGCTGGGTCGTCGGGTTCGGCCATGTTATGGGGAGAGAAGTGGTGTAAGTAGATTCTGTTTAGCGTCACGTGTGTAGATTTTGTATGAGGCGATCCTCCTTCGCAGCCGCCCCCCGCCACCATCAACACCTCCTCCACCGCCAACTCCACCCCTTCCCCCATTACCTCCAACCCCTCCCCCATCACCTTCAACCCTTCTTCCGCCGCGCTGCCCCTCCTCACATCCTCGCCACTCCCTTCCCAGTTCCTGCTCATGGCCGCCGACTCGGACCCCCCTTCGGCCATCACCGTCGACAACACCCCTCGCACAGAACAGGTGGCGCCTGCCGCCGGCGAGGACCCCAACGAGCTTGTGCGCCAGCGCATCATCCTCAAGGAGCAGTGGTTGAACGAGATCAAGAACCAGTGCTCGCTCTTGATCAGCGAGCTCGACGCCAACAACGACCCCGAGGCCATCGTCAAGCGCCACATCAGCCAGCTCAAAAAGTACCACGAGCTTAAGGACATCGCCTTGGGTCTAGTGACCATGATCGCCGACCAACGCAAGTTGAGAACCACCGATATCTTGGAGGAAATGAAGGTCGAGCTTCTGGAAGATTACGACTAATGCTGTGATGCCTGTAAATGATAATAAACGAATGTAGATAGAGAGCTGTAGAGACGGCTTGAGGCAGATACGGGAATCGAGAAAGATGATAGATAGATAGAGTACAACAAAATACCACGCTGATGCAAGTATAGATTGAATAGAATAAAAGACTGCTGATACTAGAAGTAGTAGAATAAAGACTACCACTGATACTAGAAATAGTAGAATAAAAGACCACTGGTACTAGAAATAGTAGAATAAAGACTACCACTGATACTAGAAATAGTAGAATAAAAGACCACTGGTACTAGAAATAGTAGAATAAATGACATTGCACTGATACTAGAAATAGTAGAATAAATGACTACCACTGATACTAGAAATAGTAGAATAAAAGACTACCACTGATACTAGAAATAGTAGAATAAATGACATTGCACTGTATGATTGGATACAGAATGTATTGAGAACAAAGTGCTACGACTGTAAGAAATATAGATCGAAGATAAGGAGAATTAAGTGTTACTGACCACTGCATTCAAGCAATATAGAATGGAAGGAGAATAAATGTGTTGCTGGGTCATTGGATATAGATTAAATCAAAGTAACGGAGATCATTCACGGTGAATAATCCGTTGCTATAGTAAGGACCAGAGACAATAGATCTAAATAAATAGAAGGATATTGGATCTGTAGAAATTGACTGAAAATTCACGAGAAGTAACTACGGAAATTGTAGAATAGAAGGGTTAGAATAGTCGGATGGAAGTAATAAAAAATTGTAGAAGAGTTGAATAGTTGAATAGAGTCGAGTAGACATAGCGACAGCAAAATAGAAATCCCCGAACAATAGGTTTTTGTATATAGAACAAGTGAAAATTCAGAGGAATAGTAGAAATTCACACAGAAGAATCACCAGCGTTTCAGAACCGAGGTATATTCACTACACTTGGCCAGAGGTATTTGCTTTCAGTTCATTTCCAATCAAAATCCATCCTACGGAAAAGTCCAATGCACTTCTCCATAGTGCGGAAATAGTTATTCCGAAAAGCAGCCTGGACCTCAACTAATTAAACAGAAATGACAGTGGGTACCATTTTAACCGGAACCACCAAGAAGAACAAGACAATTGACACGGGAAACATGGCCTGTGGTAGGAGAGTGGGACAAGTCGAACCCCAACATTGAAAAACGGAAAAAATAATCAGACCGTTTTGCACTATCGAGAAAACTCCAATGCAACAATTTCATGGAGAATTCTCCGTTGCCAATGCCGTATTCTCCGTTACCAATGCCCCAATTCTGCGTTGCCAATGCCCCGAGCCTTCTTGAATTCCAAGTCCCTCTTCGACTTGCCCAGTAGAGTGCCCTCAAGGAACCAGGCACCATTTCGGGGTCCATACCAGGGCCAAAATGCCAGCCCTCTTATTTTCACCTCATCTGCAAATTGAGATGCCAGGTGAAATTTCACCTGGCACGAGGTGAAAAATAGAGAGGCAATTGCACGGGGCCTGGCGGTGGAAGGATTCACTGCGCAGGAGGTGAAACCGCCCTAGGTGTTGGGCAGACACAGCACGGAAGCATCGCAGGGCGTAAAGCCATGGCACTAGTGCCGTTGTGAGGCCGACGCTCTTCGAACCTGCAACTGGCGGTGAATTCTGTCGCACCACTAAAATTAGCGATAAAGTTATCGCCAAACGTCGTAGACGTCGTCGTACAGGTGAGCCAGTGCAGGGGAACACGCAGGAAAAGGGGCACGCCAGAACGCCTAAAGGGCGTTTCCGATGCGAGGGAAGGGCTGCCAGGGGGCAACGTGGCAGCTAGCACAGAGTTTAGCGCCAGGTGAAACAAAAGCACGCCAATCGTCGAGGCTCCGAGGCCCATCATACGTTTCTCCTGTAGCGAGAGGAACTTTTCGCAATTCCGATCTACCGCGGACTTCTCGCCAGAGGCCTCTTCTCACAAGACAATAGAGAGTGCGCATCAGGCCAGGAAGCCTCACGTGGCGACAATAATCAATGCTATGGTCATTAGTGATCCATACCAATCAATGCGTCAAGACCAAGTCAATGGATCAATACCAAGTTAATGGATCAATACCAAGTCAATGCGTCAATGCTGGCCTCCTGCCTTCCTACAGGCGCCTCGGTTTGCCTCTGTGAGTTGTCGCTTGCTGCACGCTGCCTAAACCTGAATCTCCAGGTGTCTAGTATCTGTACGCTGCGTTGTTCCTCGCCCTATTCTCTGCTTCTAGCTAGTTCCATCGCCCTCATGCTTGCTTGGCTTGGCCCACCCAAATTGGCCCATGTATCTCATCGCATGTCTCGGAATCGAGGGCTCCCATGCGGACCCAACAGATTGATGCATTGGCAGTATCTACAGATCTACAAGCCCGACCATGTCCCACTTCACCGCATGAAGTAGACGTAATTCCATGGTACTAGACGTACCACTTGTGGTACTCTGGCGTTTTCAGTCGCACTTCTTATCGCCCTATTATCTCGCCCTAACTCGCACCGTACCGGCCGCCCTCCGCTTCATAACCCTCCCTAGCCCTGTACACACCCTCCCCAGATCACCGCACTCACTCCCTAATGAAAAAACCCTTACCCTCTCCACTCCACCACCACCACCTCCTCCTCCTCATTGCCCCTTCTCCATCGCTGTCCACCAGGCCCAGTGTCTCCATCTAGGCTTCCGTCCACCTCCCACGTACCCCTCGTTGCTGATACCTCACACAACTCCCGGTAGGTGCTGGCCCTGCCCTTTTCCCGTCCTGTTCCTGGTCCTTCTACACGCTTCCATCTCCTCCACCACCTCCACTCCCCAGCGTCTCTCGCCCCAGAGGCCGTATTCCCCGATCGAGGTCTCTCCAGACTGACCCGCCCTCCACCTTGACCCTGCATTTCCTCCTTCACATCGCCCAATGCGCCTACTTCCCCTAATAGGCCTCCTCGTGGTGCTCTTCTCCCGGGCGCTATCGCTGCCCGTGGTGGAAAAGATCACCACCGCCTACCTCGACTACGACGACCACTACGTTCCGACACCCGGCCCCACGTCCTCGCCATCCAGTCTCCTTCCGCTCGACCTCCGGTCCATCCAGGACTGCCGCTTGACCGACCTCCTCTTGGTCAGCGACATCGACGGCAACTTGCATGGAGTAGAACGCAATAGCGGCGCCCTCTCATGGACTCTCCCCATCGAGGAGCCGTTGGTCCGCATCTCCTCCAACAACTCCTTGGAAACCTCCCAGTCCAACATCCTCTGGTTCGTGGAGCCGTACCAGGACGGCTCCTTGTTCTACTTCACCCCCAAATTCGGCATGAACAAATTGCCCACCAGCATCCGGGACCTCGTGCTCGAGTCGCCGTTCTCGCTCAGTGGCGACGACAAGATCTACACCGGGTCTCGCCGCACCTCGCTCTACTCCATCAACATCCACACCGGCGAGATCAAGAGCTCCTTCGGCAACCAGGAACACTGTCCCGTGCCCAACACCCACGCCAAGTTGCATCCCGGCATGCACGACAACGAGGACACCATCATGATCGGCAAGACCACCTACGAGCTCATGATCCACTCCAAGCTCAACACCAACGTGGTGTGGAACGTCACCTACTCGCAATGGGGCCCCAACAACATCGACAACGACCTCATCATGCAGAACCAGCAGAGCATCGACAAGCTCTACTTCACGCCGTTCCACGACAAGTCGCTCTTGGCCATCAACCGCGACTTGGGCACCACCATCTGGATCAGCAAGTTGCCGTCGTTGGCCGTCAACGTGTTCGACGTGTTCCACAACGAGAAGAACGCCGAGTACGTGCTCCTTCCACACCCGTTGAAGGTGCTCAACGACCTCCAGTTCCGCGCAGACGAGGCCACCTACAGCTCCAACAACGACCTCGTGTTTGTCAACAAGACCAGCAACGGCAAGGAGTGGTTTGCCATGAGCTTCCTCAACTATCCCACGTTGATCAAGAACGCCCCCATCTCCAAGTACCAGCTCGACTTGTACAAATTGCACAACCAAATGCCCGTGGACATCGAATACTTAAAGAACTTCCGCCTCCTCAACAACCCCCAGTCCCTGGTCGAGGCGTTGGTCAGCGGCATCCACAAGACATTCCAACTCACAAGCGACACCATGTACCAGCCCGTCGCCAAATTTTCCAAGTCCAAGACTATCAATTTGATAGGAGACGGGTCGCAGTCACACACACTTTCGGAAGACAGCGCACCCGAGGAGTCGCAAAACATCATGGATGGCATCAAGTTTCCCGAAAAGTCCACCATTGGCTCCGACTTGATGATTTTGGACCCTATGAGCGACAAGATTCCCCAGCATGTGGTTCCCACGTATCCGAAAGAAACCGGGAAAATGGACGAAAAACCAACGTCCAACATACTGAACATGGTCAGCTACTTCACCTTGACCATAGTCAGAAGAATCGTGGAGGATGTGATCATCCTCTCCTTGATTTTATATGTTGTCCTAAAATACTTTGCGACCAATGTCGACAAGAACGCCTCATTGAATGGAAACAGAAAAGAAGAAGTAGATGAAGAGGAAGTCCAAGATGTCACAGAACCAATAGATGATAAAGCCATAGAAGTCGACACTAAAGATATAAATCCAAAGGATCTACAAGAACTTCCCATACAGGAAATCAAGGAAGTCAAAAAGGTGACAATACTCACGCCAAACGACTACTTGGAAAAGGATTCACCTGAAGCCGATGACGCCACGATCACTGAGTTGACTGATGTTGAGGATTTCAAGGATCAGAATGAGAATGACTCCGAAGAAGTAACGAAAAAGAAGCGGAAGCGTGGAACTAGAGGAGGAAAGCGGGGCGGAAGAAGAGTTAACAAAACCAAGCAAGAGAATTTGGCCCCTGAAAACGACGATGAAGATTTGACAGAAGACCAAGAAATCATTTCCACCAAAAGCCTCTTGAAACCAATTCCTCCTCCATTGCTGAAAACGCCAACTAAAAAGCTTCAAATTGAGAATAATCTTGTCCTCACTGATAAAATCTTAGGATATGGATCTCACGGTACTATTGTGTATCAGGGAACGTTCGAGAACCGTCCTGTTGCGGTGAAGAGAATGTTACTAGACTTTTTCGACATTGCTAACCATGAAGTACGACTCTTGCAAGAAAGTGATGACCATCCAAACGTCATCCGTTACTTCTGTTCCCAGTCATCTGAAACTGAAAAGTTTCTATACATTGCATTGGAACTATGCTTATGTTCCTTAGAGGATATCATAGAGAAACCTAAGAAGTCCTTGAAGTTGGGTGTCATCAATTACACCGAAATCCTATACCAATTGGTTAGTGGTTTGCATTACTTGCATTCATTGAAGATTGTTCACCGTGATTTGAAGCCACAGAACATTTTGGTTGCAGCCAAAAACAACAAAATTCCATATAAAGATGGCAAACCAATGATACTTGAAAATAATGTTCGTTTGCTCATTTCAGACTTCGGATTGTGCAAAAAGTTGGATCAAGATCAATCTTCTTTCAGAGCAACGACTCAAAATGCTGCTCTGGGAACCTCTGGCTGGAGAGCACCTGAACTTCTTTTGGATCATGACTTGATGGAGATATCTCCTGATACAATCTCGTCCATTAATTCCTCCTCCCGCCATTCAATTAATGACATGTCCTCGACTCCCTCATCCCCTGGAAAGAGGTTAACTAAATCAATTGATATATTTTCATTGGGCTGTGTCTTCTTCTACATCTTAACGGGTGGTTTCCATCCCTTTGGTGACCGCTACTTAAGAGAAGGAAACATTATTAGAGCAGATTACGACTTATCGTTATTAAAGACCGCTTGCCCAAGTGATACATATGAAGCCACCCATCTCATTTCTTCCATGATAAATGCCAATCCAAGATTACGGCCAAGCACTTCAGCTATAATGAATCACCCAATGTTCTGGAGTATCAGCAAAAGATTGGAATTTTTGCTCAAGGTCAGTGATCGTTTTGAAGTGGAAAGAAGAGATCCACCAAGTGAATTACTCTTGAAATTGGAAAAGCATGCCAAAACTGTGCATGCAGGCGATTGGCATAGCAGATTTAATGGTGACTTCATCGATAATCTCGGAAAGTATCGGAAGTATGACAAGGAAAAATTAATGGATTTATTAAGAGCAATCAGAAATAAGTACCATCATTACAATGACATGCCCCCGGAGCTCCAACAGCAAATGTTTCCCTTACCTACGGGATTCTACAAATATTTCAACGACAAATTTCCAAATTTATTGATGGAGGTATATCATTTGATTTGTGAAGAGTTATCTTCGGAGCACGTCTTTAAGGACTTCATCTCAAGTAACTAGGCGTTTCAATGTTTAGCATGAACTTCAGTTCGTTCAATTCTTTTGTATATTCCCATCAAGGGAGCGTATTTCCAGGTGATTTTTGACGTATACCTGTAGCATAAGTAGATAAGGCAAATAAGTGCAATAGATTTGGGCAGATGAATCTAATGAAGTGGATAGACATGAGAAAATAAATACTTTACTCAAAACCGACTAGATTATGATTTTTCTCATTTAAACCTGATTGTTTCTGTGTGATGTTATTATGTCTATGAGTACATCAGCAGTTAAACTAATATAAGGAGTTTTAATACCACCAGTTAATCTATTAGTTACTTTCATTTGATAACAAGCGGACAATAAAACAGATAAAGCAGCTAAAATAGGAACTCTATTAATAGCTTTGTTAATTGCATTGAATTCCCCCTAATTCTTTCTTTTCCTTGATTCCTTCTTGGGTTTTGTCACTTTTCTTGCCTTCTTGGACTGGCTCTTGACGTTGGTCTTGGTAGCTGGCTCTTCCTCGGTATCTTTAAACTTGGTATGTGTTCCCTGAAAGTTGACTTTGCTGATGGCAGGACCTTTCAAGGTGTCATTGGCGGCAGCACCTCCACCATTCAAACCACTACCCAAAGCATTCTGCAAGAATTCTTTGGCCTTTTCCGCCTCTTTCTTCTGTATTTCTTCTTCGCTCTTTGCTCCGCTCTCGAGATCTTTGAGTCTTTTCATGTAGGTTTTGATTCTGGTCAATTCTGCCATGATCGGATGTCCGTCTGTGTTGATTCCAACACTCTTGAGGTACGAAAAGAGCAAGGAGATCAAAGTATATGCGTAGTTGTTGTAGACCTTGATTTGGTTGAGGTTTCCATTAGGAGCAGCTTCTGCCACGAGCTCGTCAAGCGACTTCTTGAGAATAGGCTCAAGTGTGTCCTGGAGCAGGTCCACACTAGAATCGAGCGATTTAATGAAGAGTCTGACCTTATCTATGTTCTCCATTGCCAATATAACGTTGTATGATATTCACAGTAGTGGAATTTTGAACTATAGTTTAAGTGCGAGTGAAAAATTGGGATGCTCATCGAAAGGTGAAAGAACATCCATCAGTCCAAAAGGCATTTAGGTACACACAGGAAGCAGAATCCAAGACTTCAGCAGTCCAGAACCACGAAGTTCAATTATACTAGCGCATTTGATTGCATAGAACAACTTTTACCGTCATATTAGCTCACCTTTCAGTTAACACATATCATGGCAGGTTTGCGTAAAAATAGAGAGATCTTGTCAGGAGGCAAGAAATACGCCCAAAAGGCGGCCAAGAAGCACAGAGTCGAAGAGGTGGTATTTGACAAAGAGTCCCGAGTGGAGTATTTAACGGGATTCCACAAAAGAAAGCTTCAGAGACAGAAGAAGGCCCAAGAATATAACAAGGAACAAGAACGTTTGAGCAGAATCGCCGAACGTAAGAGCATGAGAGATGAGAGGAAAAAGGACATGGAGACCCGGTTGACCCAGTTTAACCTGACTATGAAACGCATAACGGACTTTAACGACAGTGACAATGACGATGAGAAGGACGACGATTGGTCCGGTTTTGGAGATGACAAACCAGGACAAAGCGACGACGATGAAGAGGAAGAAGACGAAGAGGACAAGGAGGAAGAGCAGAAGCCTCCCAAGGGTATTCTTCATCATAAGGAGATTTATACATTAGACACGTCAGAATTGCCCTCTGGAAATGCCATAATTGATGAAGAAACTACCGTTGAGGTTGAGTCTTTGAAAAACCCTGCAATTGAGAGCGCTAGACAAGCTACACTCGAAGCTGTTGCTCGTGCTAACAATGTGAACTTGGCAAAGTCGGAAGATGTGCTTGAGAAGTCGATCAAAAAAGCCAAAAATTACGCAGTAGTCTGTGGAGTGACCAAGCCCGAAAAGCAAAAGAAGAAGAAGTTCCGCTACTTGACCAAGGCCGAAAGAAGGGAGAACACCAGGAAGGAGAAGAGTAAGAAGAGTAGAAAGTAAGTTATTACGTAATATATTACCAATCAAGATTTCACACTAGGTACCAACAACCAGTGCTGGCGCTGTAGCCGACTTCGTTGAAATGGCAGCAAGCTGTGTAGCATTGCTGGCTCGGCACTATGAAGTGCTTCGGCGTGGATTCCACGTTTCGTTAACCAGGGTCTTCCTGTTACTTCCATCTCAGCCCTAATCCGGGTAACCCCATGTCATCTCGAAAGTATAAGAAGAGCACAATCTGCTGTTTTCCACCCAAAAAACATCGACACAGAAACAACCGGGACTCAAATGTTTCTCCACGAATTGTATGTACATTGCGGAGTAACGTGATGACACGATGTCGCCCCAAACGGAGGCTCCTCTTCAGGACTATGACCGATTCGATTCATGCCAAACACACTGAAAATTCTGACGACTCCATTTGTGCAGTACTAACATCTAGACATGGATTAGAGAGGTTCGATTCAGTGGTTGCCCGTGGGTCCTTCATGACGGATTCAATATTCACAGTGTACACTGTGAGTTCATGGTGTCCTTTGTGAGTGTTGATTCGATAGGGCCATGAGTGAATTCAAAAAAGCGACGTATTTCGCAAGTGGAAGTCAATAGACCTTTTTGGGAAAGGGTCCCACAGGTACTTCTTGTAAAAATTGTGGGAGTAAACTTTGTGCATATTCATCTATGATTTGGGGCCACATTCACAGTGGCAGGCACCTCGTATTGCTAATGATGCTTCCATGCTAATCATGAATTCTGATTACAAACTTTACGTGCACAGCACGCTGAAGCATTACGAGGTGTTTGGAGCAAATTGTAGCCAAATGTGGAGTAGATGACTAAAGTAGATAGATCCAGCTCAAGTGAGAGTAGATGGATCTGGTCAAGTGAGAGTGGATGGATCTGGTCAAGTGTGAGTGGATGGATCTGGTCATGTGAGAGCAGATGGATCTAGCTCAAGTGATTGGAGTAATGGATCTAGGGTCCTACTAGCACTTTCAGGTTCCGATCTACGGATCTTGATTTTTCACAATTTTCAAGCTCCATCCACATTGACGACCAAGACACGATTAATCTCTACTCTGATTTTCTGCACTTGACGCTATGTCCTTATATTTGACCCTGTACTATCTGACCCTGTACTCTCTGATTTGATCCTATATCCTATACTCTGCATTTCGATCAATTGTTCTAATGATCTGCAGTGCTGAAACCAAGGCAACCCTTGTCGACACTAAAAGAACACAAGAAGGAATAAAGCAGGTGTCCATGGTGGAAGTGTCGGATTGGACGAGTCTAAATTGGAAGTGTCGGTTGCTGGAACACCCCAGATCCCCATTTCAGCCTATTCCACCCAGCCCCTCTACTTCTAGATCCCATTATACCACACTCTCCACATTCGGAACATATACTACTCTAACTGTAGAAATCCATACTACTCTCACTGTAGAAATGGCCTTATTGCATGTGGCCACACCCTATGACGCCCCTTTAGGCATTGCATAGGACGCCCCTTTAGCCACTCCATAGGCCTGGCCCTTCTTCCCTTCCGCCTCTGTGCAATTATCCACGTCGCATTGGAGATGCCAATCCTGCTAAAAGTCGACGCGCAAATGTCAACTTATAGACCAGTTTCTTTCCATCCATCATCGCCTTTCCCCAATGTCGGACACTGAAGATCTCCTCTTTGAAGACGTGGTGCCACTCCCCTTCAAGGTGCTCGGGTTTCTCTGGCTTGGAACCGTGTTGTGGCTTGCCGTGGTGGTGGTGTTGACCAAACTCACCCCCATCAACATAGCCCACCTCATCAAGTTCTCGTACACGCCCCATGACTACACCCAGTTGGACCACAACCTCCCCGCCTCGGGCGAGTTCGCCACGTCGGTGGTCCCAAACCGCAAGGAAAGCGCCGTGATGGCCATGGGAATCGGCAAGAACGTGCGGGCGTTGACCATGGCCAACTTGGGCGGCCTCGTGGCGTACAAGGTCCTCGGCTCCATGGTGGGCGGCGACCTGGGCTTCGGGATCCACCGGTTGATCCCGTTGGCGTTGGTGGCGTTCAATCTCTACACGTTGTTCATGCCGTCCAAGGACCCCAACCACAAGGGTCAGTACCGCGTGTACACCACGGCCGTGAGAGTGGTGGCTGGAAACATCAACTCAGAGGCCATGCGGGTCAACGACATCTTGCTCTCGGACTCGTTCATGTCGTACGCCAAGGTGCTCAACGACTTTGCGTTGTTCTTGTGGAAATACTACTTCTCCGACGACTCCTACAACAACTACCTCGAGTTCGCCGTGTTGGCCCTCCCCGTGGTGGTCCGCATGAAGCAGTGCTGGTTCGAGTACCGCACCACCCACAGAACGTCCCACTTGTTGAACATGCTCAAGTACGCCACCAACTTCGGGCCCTTGGCCGTCTCCCTCGTGATGAAGGAGTACTTGTGGTCGGACTACACCGAGGACCCCAACCTCAAGCGCGAGGAGTTGGCCAAGTTGACCATGTTGAACAACTGGTGGTACGCCGCGTCCATGCTCTGCTCCACCTATTCCTTCGTCTGGGACATCAAGATGGACTGGGGCTTCCAGGCGTTTGACTATCTCTTCAACATGAAGGCCGGCTTCATTCCCGTCCGCCCAGAGACCCAATTGAACTTTCCCGACATCAGGATCTACTACGCTGGAATTGCCCTTGATTTTGCCTTGCGCTACATCTGGGTGTTGAAGTTCTTCATTGTGGACATGGAAATCGCCGATCCCGCCAACTTGACATACCTCCACATCGTGTCGACTTTCTTGTTTGGATACGATGCTTATTCGTTCGGCTACACCATTCTTGAGATTCTCGAGGTGCTCCGTCGGTGGATGTGGTGTTTCTTCAAGCTCGAGGCTGACTGGGTCAAGTTGGGACTTACCTCCAGCATTGAGCTTGAGAACGTCCCCAAGCAGAACTAATGGGACAAAATAGAAGCTTATAGATTAATACTACTGAATGGTGGTGAATGGTGGTGTAAGGCCGGAGCATGTGGTGAATGATTGTAGGTCCAGAGCATAGTGGTGAATGCAGAAGTAACTCTTCTTGAAAAGGAATCGTCAAGTGATCAATACTAGAAATAATAGTCAGAAGAAAGGAATAAAATTCATATATGGAACCTTGTCTTTGTTTTAATGTATTTGTTTTAATGTATTTGTTTTAATGAAATTGAAAGATTTAAATTAGAGTAAGACCAGAAACCAACATCAAACTATATGCTGACTTTCCTTCCACTTGTCTTATTATCACTTCGTGTATTTCTGATAATGTCACTTCTTTCATGCCTGAACACTCTGGTTTTCCTACTTTTCACCTTATATCATTTAACCCCGTTGCAATAGATACCCTATTGCACCACTTTTTATTACTTCAAAGAGTTCACTGAGTTGCTCAGTATTCATCTGTTAATGTTCACCATCTTACTCACTTAACTTGAACCTTATCATCAACATTCACTACAGTGGACTAAGTCGACATTTATAGATTAATCGTACAGAATGCAAGTAAAGTGGCGGGACAGTCAAGTTCACAGGAAGGAACAACCTTTAACCGACCCATGCTCATCTCCACAGGATGAGAAACTGAGTTCAACAGCGTAATATGGCCCAGAACTGCCATCCAATATGAGAACATCCAATATGAGAACATCCAATATGAAATCCAATATATAACATCCAATATGAAATCCAATATGAAATCCAATATATAACATCCAATATGAAATCCAATATGAAATCCAATATATAACATCCAATATCATAACATCCAATATCATAACATCCCATATTGATGAGAGCACCCAAATCAGCGGCAGAACATGAGAAGTATCTTCTCCTTTCGGCTCCATTCACTGGTTCTCAAGCCACTTTTGGGCAGCGTTTCTCCACGACAAGTCAGCCTTAGGACTGATTCTGTTTTCGGAGGCCCATTGGTACTTTAATGGGGACTTGATGGTGGCGTAGATGACTAAGACCGAACTCATGGTCGCAATAGCAGCGATACTCAACTTAGGTGCATGGGCCATGATTGTTGTATGGTGTTGAATAAGTTCGATTTGCTTTGATGTGGTTGGATGAAGGATGGGCGCGCGCACGACCCAGAGGAGACTAGTAGGGAAGGAAAGGGAAGGCATAGAGGCGTGGACATACGTGGAGAATGGAGAATAAGTGCTAGAAGGGATGGAAGTGCTGGAATGTGATTTTTGGTTATTTTCCGTCCACTTTAGGGTGTTTTGGGCCAGATATCGTGTGCCTTCTTGGTCTTCCTGTAAACTAGTACAGTGCGATACACAGAGGGAAGGAAGGAAGAGGTGTCAGATTAAATAGCCCTATGCATCCAGCTACTTAGAAAGTAAGGATGCACCATCTACTCATACGTGGGAACCCACTCCTTCATTTCTGTACCAATCCTGAGCCTCTAGCTCCAGCAACACCGAAGCAGTGTCTATTACGTAACCCATGACCAATCTGAAAATTTTCTCATAAAAATTCTTCACCACCTTCAGTACTAGCCATCATGAAGTCTGCCGCTGTATGGTCCAGATCCCTTGGGGTGGCCAGTCGGCGCTCCTACCACATTCCCGCAGTGAATAAGTCCTTGAAAACCGAATATTCCGCCATCAACGACTACGGAAGCTACAAAAATAACGTGTTTACCCACAGACTTCCCGAATCAACAGCCCAACAGTCCCCCCCATTAGTAGCATTGCATTCCAGATTAAACTTGCCTTCTAAGTACTCCTTGTCCACGTTGTCGCAAGCTTTGAATTTGAACATCAACGAAGGCTTGGTCAACAACTTTGGCCTCAATACCTTGGGAAAGAACCTCTTGTCATACTACGTGTCCGAGCACCTCTTGGTCAAGTACCCAAGATTGCCCATGCCCATTCATAACGTTGCTGTGGACAGCTTGATGGGCGTGGAAACTTTGCACGAGATCGGAAAGTCCTGGGGTATCGAGAAGGACGCCTCGTCCAAGTTGGACAAGTTCTTGAGCCTGGAGTCTGAATTCATAAAGTACGGCAAGTTGAGATTCTTGAGCGACAAGCAAGTGACCGAAGTCGGAGATGCTGGTGTGCACGAGCTCTCTGCCAGCGAGATCTCCACCAGAAACAAATCCTCGTTCATTTCCGACGAGGCCCAAAGCTACGCCTCCGCCGTCAGAGCCATCATTGGTGGATTATACACCCACTGCGGTGAAGAGGCCACCCAGAGATTCATCCAAGACCACATTTTGTCCAGAAAATTGCCATTGGAGGAGATGTTCCAATTCAACCAGCCCACCAGAGAATTGGTCCGTTTGTGTGACAAGTTGGACTTCCAGGAGCCTGTTGAAATCAGATTAATTGCAGAGACTGGACGTTTATCTGCCCATGCCATTTACGTTGCTGGTGCTTTCTGTGGAACCGAAAAGCTCGGCGAAGGCATTGGATCTTCCATTGCGGAGGCCAAGACCAGATCGGTGGTCAACGCTTTAAAGTCATATTACTTATACTCTCCTTTGGACGCTGAGGGCAACGCCGCCAAGGTACCAAGTGCCAAGGACTACAAGTTCGAGGGAGTTGTTGGATTGGGAGATGTGGCTATTTAATTGTATATAGTAACCGTAAGAACCACGGGCTCAAAGAGTAATAGATCTGACATAGAAAAGCGCAGAACAAGAATATGATGGTTGTTTTCTTACATGTGAATTGATATTTTCGGGTGCATAAGATTGAGTTGTTGATGGAGAAAAGGTAATAACATGGCTGCATTACATTATGAAATAGAGTAGCTATGAAATTATTGTAAATGACGATTGCGAAGAATCCCCAGAAAGGTAATCGTGGATCTCTATGATTACATTCAACTATTCATAGCCGTCCACATGCACTTTTACCTTTCCCATACTGATAATTCATTGAACAGTAGAAATTCCAGTTCTCAAGTTCAACCTTAGAAATATGCTCCAAGTAAATAGAACTACGTCATGAACAGTGTAATATTCTTCAATTAACAAGAGAACACACTCCATGTACAGAGAAACGATGCCAAGGTAATTAGAAATTCACTGATTACAGAAATATTCTCCATGTGCATAGAAATACAGTTCATGACAATATATACTCTCCAAGCTGAATAGGAATTTGCTTCATCACAGTGGAATACACCATTACTTCGATCTCCAAGTTGAATCTCATCATCTTCTCTCCATGAACTCATTCACTTCTCTCCATGAACTCATTTACTTCTCTCATTACTTCTCTCTACTTATTTCATTACTTCTCTTTACTTCTCTCTACTTCTCTCATTACTTCTCTCTACTTATTTCATTACTTCTCTTTTCTCTCATTATTCACTTTTATTCATTATAATTACTTGCCGCAAGCACCGCCGCTGAGCTTGGCCTTGGAGGCGTCGTCGAGCTTGTTGTAGCATCTGACCAACGCAGCCACAAGGTCCATGTTCTTCAACTTCTTGGTGGAGTCCTGCGATCTCTGCACGTCCAACACACACGAGTACTTGGTGGAGGTGTCGGTGCAGTTGTCGGAGCCGTTGTACTCGACAAAGTCGAACTCACATTCGCCGTTTTCAAGGTCCTCCTCCTTGTTGTAGCATTGTCCGTCGGGAAGGTAGAGGGCTCTGGCCTTCAAGGGCGATGCACCCTGGTAGGCTTCGGGGTCGTAGTCTCGCTTGTACTTGCCCGTGGCCAGGACCTGGTGGGTCTCCATGTTGACTCTGACGATCTCGCCGTTGTCCGACACCGTGTTGATCACATGGTACTGGTGGGGGTTGGTCTGGGGCGTCTTGTTGGCCAAGTGCGAAAGCACCGCCTCGGTAGGAGGCAAGATGGCAAAGCCCTCGTCATCACGAAGAAGAGGGAAGTCGGAGGCTGTGGCCATGGCGGCCAAAGCAGCAACAAACACAGACTTGAAGAGCATGATGAAGAGGTGAAAAAAAAAGGAAACCGCCAAATATATATACAGTTGTAGATTTACACTTTTACACTTTTACCAATCGAAAGCCTTGCGTGGTCGGCTTTGTGTAGTGCCATGTAATTTATCAGATTAATCTGTTGTGCCGTGTGCGCAAAAGACGGGTCGGGGCATCGCAATCCCGAGTGCGTCCTATGATTGGATGGACGTTCTGGGGAGAAGGGGTCGGTGCAAATTGGGTGATATAGACACAGGCTGAAGGAACAGGTGGTTAGAGAATATGCAAAGTGGGTAATGCGGAATGTGGTGGAAGAAAAGGGTGGAATGGAGGAATGGAATGGAATTATTAGTACAGTTATCTGCTTCATATGTGGATTTAAGTGTGAAGTGTGAAATATATATGAAGTGTCTGAATATATGGGGAGGTCTGAATATATGGGGAGGTCTGAATATATGGGGAGGTCTGAATATATGGGGAGGTCTGAATTATATGTTCGAAGTTTCTGATAATGTAGGTATTCTGGTCGATTGTAGGATACTACTTTCCTTTCGTCGTTGGTATTGTCAATTCAATATGTTAAGCAGATTTCCTATTGTAGACAGTTGAAAGGTCGGATGTGATGGATCACATGAAATCATTGCAATTCACAAATCCTGTCTCAGATCAGATCAGTACAAGTGATATGCAATCGGATCTGATCGAGATCTCCTTGGCTTCTTATAGTCGATCTGGGCTGAGTGGTTTATTTGCCTGAGTAGGCACACAATTTGCTCGGTTCAGCTGCGAGGCTTTCGGTAGAATTAGCGAGAAATCGAATGACATAGCAAGAGAATAGAGGAAACTACAATACAGTGATGAAGATAAACCCCTACAGTATGTATGTGAATCAAGTCGAACTGTATCAATATAATCAACCTGTCAATATGCATATCACGCTCAGTTTGCATAATAATCAACCCATATGGATTGAAAGTCTGTACAAGTGGCACCAGGTATTTCCAATTATCTTCTAGAAGATTATCTTTCTACATTTACTTCGTCAATTTGCACGTTATCTAGAGATTCTGGGTACTTATGCCTTCTGTTCACTTATTCTGTTCTTGAAATTAAGTGGCATCATTTTGGCTGATTTGCACTATGAAATTCAAACCTTTCTGCACTGTTTCCATCCAGTACATGCTTTCAGAGATGAATGTAGAGACTGAAGTGTAGTTCTTTCTAATTTTGACTGTATTCAGTTTTGCCAAGTTTTGTGAATTTTCATCACTTGGAGATAAAGACTTTGGTGGTGCAAAATTGATTCAGAGTCGTAATAATTCTGGGGTTTTTGCTGTATCTACTTTATTATTGGAGTTCAATCTGGATAAATAGAACACAGGTGCTGATTCCATCTATAGCAGCTTGCTTTCCCTTTCTTCATTCACAGTTGTGACCTGATAAATTTCTGTAGATCATAAAAATAATTTCACTTGAGATTTTATCAAATATCTATAAAATTACCAATATTCTTTTATATTAAAATTTCAATTGTGATGTTTCTGAACCATAGATATATATATATATATATGTCTAGATATTTCAAGTACAATTTCCCTTTTTTCCTACTGTAGTTTAGTTGTAGTTTTCCCTACCGAATTCCTACTCTAATGTCCCACATGAGAAAGGTCCATGAAGCACCAAACTAGTTTACACTCCCAATCCCTTCCTTCATTCCATCATTCATAATCTATTTATTTCCTTCACTATCTTGATCCATTACCTCTACTATTCTCTTGGTTCATACTAATTATATCGAATTCTTCACTCTTCCCTACATTTCCCTTCCTACATTTACGGTAGTTTTTGTCGGTCGCGAGTCTACTTTAAATTAACTACTTACTCCAGTCCATTCCTTCTCTTCTACCAAAGTAAAAGCACCTTCACAAATGAATTCAATGACAGGATCATCCCAATCAGTAAATAGGAACTATCTGAGCACTTAACACCTCCAACTCTGCCAAAGTCCGAGTTCCACATCATAGTCCTGGAATCCTCAGAATTGATACATTCGCAGCACTTAATTCACCTTTACCGCCAATCTACGCTACTTCCACTTCATTAAACTGCACCAACCAACCAGAATTGATCATATCGTCACACATCAACAACAATACCAATTAGCATTTGACGACTTTCCCTTCATTGGTCACTATTCCTCCTTGTTGTTGTCTTAGCGCTGTCCCCAGAATATCCCTTATCATTTGCAACAGGCGCGGCCGAGTCAAACCATCACATGAAAAATTACTCACACAAAGTCCCCTTTCTCCTCTATAAAGTGCCAGTGGTTTCCTCATCGACCTCGACAACTACACGTTCCATATTCAAACAGACCCAGACCAGTGGCCATGTCCTTAAACATCCTCGTTATTGGCAACGGTGGCAGAGAACACGCCATCGTGTGGAGATTAGCACAATCTTCTTCCGTGAAGAAGATCTATGTCGCTCCAGGTAACGGAGGCACTGCTTTCGATGCCAAAATCGAGAACATCAACTTGACCGGCTCCCCCAAGGACTTTGACGCCTTGCAGAAGTTCGCTGTCGAGAACATTATCGACTTGGTTGTCCCAGGCCCAGAGCAGCCCTTGGTCGATGGCATCACTTCCGTGTTCACCAAGGTGGGCATTCCAGTGTTTGGCCCTTCTGCCAAGGCCGCCTTGATGGAAGGCTCCAAGGCCCACTCCAAGTTGTTCATGGAAAAGCACAACATTCCCACTGCCCAATTCAAGAACTTCACTTCCGTGGACGAGGCTAAGAAGCACATCCAGGAAGTGGACTACAAGATTGTGTTGAAGGCCGACGGTATTGCTGCCGGAAAGGGTGTCTTGATTCCTCAATCCAAGGAAGAAGCCTTGCAAGGCTTGAACGAGATCATGGTGGACAAGAACTTTGGCGATGCCGGAAACGAGATTGTCATCGAAGAGTTCTTGGAGGGTGATGAGTTGAGCATCTTGACCATCACCGACGGATACTCCTTTTTCAACTTGCCAGCTGCTCAGGACCACAAGAGAATCGGTGACGGTGACCAGGGCTTAAACACTGGCGGTATGGGAGCCTACGCCCCAGCTCCCATCGCCACTCCTGCAGTCTTGAAGAAGATCAACGAGCAAATCATTAAGCCTACCATCGATGGTATGAGAAAGGACGGCACCCCTATGTGTGGTGTGTTGTTTACCGGTATCATGTTGTCTCCAAACAAGGAGCCAAAGGTCTTGGAATACAATGTCAGATTCGGTGACCCAGAAACTCAGACTGTTTTGCCATTATTGACTGACGACACCGACTTGGCGCAGGTTATGTTGGCCTGTGCTGAGCACAGATTGGATTCTGTTACAATCGACACCAAGCCATTGTTCAGTGCTACTGTTGTTATGGCTGCTGGTGGTTACCCTGAAGCATACGGCAAGGGAGACGAAATCAAGATCAGCGACTCTTTGCCCTCTGACACATACATTTTCCACGCTGGAACCAGCGAGAAGAACGGAAAGGTGGTCACTGCTGGTGGCAGAGTCATTGCTTCAACTGCAATTGCTCCCACCTTGAGAGAATCGGTTGACAGAGCTTATGTGGGTGTTGACCATGTCACATTTGAGAAGAAGTACAACCGTAAAGACATTGCCCACAGAGCTTTCCGTGACGCCGAAAAGACCTCCACTGGTGTTACCTATGCCGAAGCCGGTGTTTCTGTTGATAACGGAAACTTATTGGTTGAACAAATTAAGGCTAAGGTCAAGTCCACTGCCAGACCGGGAGCTGATTCCGAAATCGGTGGTTTTGGTGGTTTGTTCGACTTGAAGGCTGGTGGTTACTCTGGAGATGACACCTTGTTGGTTGCTGCAACCGATGGTGTTGGAACCAAGTTGAGAGTGGCCCAAATCATGGATATCCACGACACTGTGGGTATCGACTTGGTTGCCATGAATGTTAACGACTTGGTTGTGCAAGGTGCCGAGCCCTTGATTTTCTTGGACTACTTTGCTACTGGAAAATTGGATACCAACATTGCCGCAAAATTCGTCAGTGGTGTTGCTGACGGTTGTATTCAAGCCGGATGTGCTTTGGTTGGAGGCGAGACCTCTGAAATGCCAGGTATGTACGACGTTGGCCACTACGACACCAACGGTACTGCCGTTGGAGCTGTGCACAAGGACAAGATCTTGCCCAGAATCGATGCCATGGCTGCGGGCAACGTGTTGGTCGGAGTGAAATCCGACGGTATTCATTCCAATGGATTCTCCTTGGTGCGTCACATCATCGAATCTTCCCAATACGAGTACACTTCGGTGGCTCCTTGGACCTCTTCGGGAAAGACCATTGGAGAGGAGGTGTTAGTGCCTACCAAGATCTACGTCAAGCAATTGTTGAAGTCCATGCGAGAGGACTTGCTTTTGGGATTAGCACACATTACTGGCGGAGGCTTGGTTGAAAACATTCCTCGTGCTTTGCCCAAGAACCTCCAGGCCGTGGTGGACATGAATGCCTGGGACGTGCCGGCCATTTTCAAGTGGTTCGGCCAACAGGGCAATGTGCCCAAGCACGACTGGTTGAAGACCTTCAATGTCGGAATTGGCATGGTGTTGATCGTGGACAAGGCCAACGTGGACCGCGTCATCGCCAACTTGAAGAGCGAGGGCGAAGAGGCCGTCATCATCGGCCACTTGACCGAGCTTCCTGCCGGCGAGGCCCAATGCGTGGTGAACAACGCCAACGGTCTCTACTAAATCCGATCTACGTGCTGCTCTGCAAGTGCACACAAAAAGCCCGCACATGCCAGTGCAGTGTAATATCTCCATAGTTAACAATTTAGGCGCCTGTGCCGAGTTCTCTGCCTAAGCATCGGCCTGTATGGCCCCATCTGTCTGCCTGTCACGTGCCATGACGTATCTGGACTATACCAGGCATGGCCCTTGCTCCACTTGCCGGCCCTAGTGCTGTTCGATGGCCTTGTACCACGCCATTTCCCCTCTTGTCACAAGACTCTAATGTATGGAATGTTTAACCTGTTGTAGTCGTTGCTTACTAATTTGGAGCTTTGATATATAATTAATTGATCTCATCTCATATTTTGCGAGTGCACGATAGCGAGACTTCTTTTCAGACTCGACACCAGTCCAGCCGTACCCAGCGCCACACTCGCTCTTCCGCCCGAATTGCACCTGCTTTAGATCCACGTCGTCCAGGCGATTCCAGGGACCCAATTTCCAGCGAAAACGCCCCAGAACTGACCAAGTACGTCGCCTTAGACGCTTGCTTTCGAACCAGGTCGAAAACAGCCGCCATCAGGCCTTCATCCACCTAGAACCACTACTACCGGACCGATTGCGTCACAGTAGTACTACAAGTCCCAGCTCTATACCCATATACCCATCGAGAACTCTCTGTGTCCAGCTTTTGCTACGCTTCGAGTCGCTGCTTTTCTTATCGCTAATTGCACTATCGCCACCAAAGTCCACCACTATCTGCAGCCATGGGTCTTTTGTCTCTCGGAACGCCGTTGGACTGGCACGAGTCACGCATCCACAACGAGCATGTCCGTGAGCACGGCATCATCCAGCTTGTGAACATGTTCAAGCAGCATGCCGGCAGAACCAACGACGGCTATCTTTGGGGAGACGAAGTCGAGTACATGCTCGTGGACGTCAACAAGGAGGCCCGCACGGCCAAGCTCTCCATCGACAAAGACTACATCATGAATGACTTGAACGACCCGGCCAAGTCCCTCCACAAGTCGGAGACCAATGACATCTTGTTCCATCCAGAATACGGACGCTTCATGATGGAGGGCACCCCCGCCTCTCCTTACAACGGCTGCTGTTTGGACAATTACGTGTACGTGGAGCTGAATATGGTGGCCCGTCGTACGGTGGGCCAATCGGAGTTGCCTCCTCATATCCGACCTTTGACGTTGACGTCTTTTCCAAGAATGGGATGTCCCGATTTCACCCTGCCTTGTGCCAAACCAATTGGTCCCGCATCCCAGTCGTTGTTCCTTCCAGATGAAATCATCAACAGACATGTTCGTTTCCCTACGTTGACTGCCAACATCAGGAAGCGTAGAGGATGCAAGGTGGCCATTAATTTGCCTCTTTACCCCGACACCGAGACCAAGTTGTTGGACGACTCCATTCCCAAGGACAGGGGATTGTTTGACAGCGACAACGAGCCCTTCATCGGAGCCTCCAAGCCGGGCCATGTCTACATGGACTCAATGGGTTTCGGCATGGGTTCCAGTTGTCTCCAAATCACCATGCAAGCGGCAGACATTCAACAGGCCCGTTACCTTTACGACACTCTTGCTCCTCTTACTCCAGTCATGTTGAGTTTGAGTGCAGCTGCTCCTATTTTCAAAGGCTTTCTTGTCAATCAGGACGTTAGATGGAATGTTGTTAGCGGAGCTGTGGATGATCGGACTTTTATCGAGAGAGACGTTCAGCCGTACGAGGGTTACGAATTGTACGGTGGGTTGAATGTGGACAAGAACCAACCTCTTTCGACCGACGAATGCAACCATGCAAACGAATTTGGAGATTTAAAGGTCACTACGATCGATGGAAAGCATATTCAGAAAGTGCCCAAGTCAAGATACGACTCGATCGATAACTATTTGGGTGATTTGGACTACCACACCGGCTATTTTAACCCAGAATATAATGATATTACTACTCCTATCAACCAAAAAGTGTTCCAAAAATTGCATACAGAGAACCCCAAACTCTTTGATACCTACTTGGCACGTCATTTTGCCCATCTCTTTGTTCGTGATCCATTGGTGTTGTTCAGTGAAAGAGTCAATCAGAATGATGAGTTAGAAAACGATCACTTTGAGAATATCCAATCCACAAACTGGCAGACTTTGAGATTCAAGCCCCCAGGATTGTATCCTCCAGAAACAGACTTGTCAACCAAGCCGGGCTGGAGAGTCGAGTTCCGTCCTATGGAGATTCAATTGACCGACTTTGAGAATGCGGCATACTCTAACTTCATTGCCTTATTATCCAAGGCAATTCTCACATTCCAGCCCAATTTCTACATTCCAATCTCCAAGATTGAGCAAAACATGGAGACGGCACACAAGGTGGACTCTGCTATCAAGGAAAAGTTCTGGTTCAAGTCAATTGACCAATGGAACTTGAATCTGAGTGAATTTACTGGCTATGACTTGTCCTGGTTTGACCGCTTTTTGAATGCAGGCAATGATGAATTGGGTAACCCAGAGGTATACTTGAATGGATACTCGCGTAATGGGTGCTGCAGTAACGGATCTCGGGCTAGAAGGAAGACCATTGAGTCAATCTACGATGTTGATGACAAAGGTTTGGAAGAGAAGTACACTGCCAATGAAATTATTAACGGTACCGACAAGTTCCCCGGATTGATCAGAATGATCATCAGGGTGATTGCTACTGAATTGTTGCCAGAGCAGGAGAAGCACCACTGCAAATCAGTCAACTTGGCCAACAATTTGATCAGAATCAAGCACTACTTGATGTTGATCTCTTACAGAGCCAGTGGAAAGATCCCAACCACTGCACACTGGTTAAGAGACCGGGTCTTGAAGCATTCCTTGTATAAAAAGGATTCCAAGGTTAGCCAGGAAATAAACTACGATTTAATCCAAGACACCATCGGAATTACCGACTTTTCGGCTAAGAAGTTGGTTTATGAGTTTTTCGGAGAAAACATTGCTGCATACTTAGGAGTATAGACTATAGACATGATAGAATATTTTATGGATTAGATGAGTAGGTGCCAAATAACGATGCCGAAGTATTGCTAGATAACCATTGCAATTACTACCAAAATGTGTAATTACAACCAAAATGGTAATGGTGCTACTGGTAATACGTTTATTCGAACAAATCAACTAGGAGGAAACGAGAGGACTTACTTTCCTGATTTATTCCAATGAAATTAGATCAAATCGGCTAGAATCTTGATTAGCATAAAGGATAGTTGTAGCATAATTCTACTTCTTTTATCTGATTCTGAATTCTAATAACTCCGAATTTCACTAACGGACGACCTAATATGCTCTCATGTATCTATTACCTATTTCCTGGCGAGACTGGTCCTCCATAGAGACCAGCTTTATCTTATACTACAAATTTCAGACACCTACATGTTTGGACCATCACAATTGACAGCCTGGATAATCTGAGGCGTCGGTCTAGATCCTGCAAGAGAAGAGGGACGTGAAATGTGGCCCGATTATTGGTCTGATCCGTAGAAGCCGCCTGTCAGGAACTGCCTTCAAAGTCTAAAAGTCCATACTTCAAAAAGTAATTGAGCCGAAGCTGCTAACAAATGAGCCTCGAATCAAGGGCAAGCGGGAGGTAGCACGATTAGCGCCACGATTAGCGCCATTGAAAGGCTCAGGATGAGAGAGTGCAGGTTAGAACGACGTGGAGACAAGAGAAGTCAAGAGATGTCAAGAGTCAAGAGATGTCAAGAAATGTCAAGAGATGTCAAGAAATGTCAAGTAGAGATATCAATTTTCATGGAACCAATGGACCTTATTCTAGAGATAAAAATAGCATTTGGAGGAACAATACGTAGAAGACAGTGCATTTGAAAGCTCAGACGTTGAGACGGGAATGGTGACAGAAGTATGAATAACCAGAAGCATCGAACAATACACCAACAATAGTAACAGCAGTAGTATACGAATATTCAATCGACCCCGCCAAATAACCAGCAATGCGAAAAGTCTGGAGTTATTGACAGCCTGAAAAATGTGAAAAATTAGACAATAGAGTGAAAAGTAACGTGCTAGAGAGGGAAGAACAAGAACAGCGTGGTATGGTCAGAACACAGGGTGCTGGTTTAAAGAGTCAGTGTCAATTGGTCAGTGTGACTAGACGTGACTCCACTCGTAAGTAAGTACCACTCAATTTATGCGAAGACATCGAACATCACCGATTGCACAAAACGAAACTCATCTGAACAACCAGCACCATTACACTGCAAGGCACTGTATTAGTACATTGACACACCGCAGATTGATGGAGATTGATGCTTCACGTCATGCACCCCACCTTCTACGGTATTCTTATTTTAGCGACCCCCACTCTGTCACCCCACATATTCACATATTTCAGCAAAGGAAGAAAGAAAGGTGAACGGGACTCAATTGAAACACAATTATAGAAACACGCACCCAATTGAAGAAACACGCACTCAATTGAAGCACACCCAATTGAGAAAGCATCACCCTCCATGTAGAGTAGTACGTCTTCTTACTTCTTCATACTTCATGGTCACTTCCCTCTCTAGTCTGATTCTGATAAGTCGCACTACATTGTCTATGTCCAGCACTAATCCATCACTAATCTTTCGCACTAACCCCACCTACCTCGGGAAGATCCAGCCCAGCTTGGCAGACCACAGCCCAAAGCGGAAAGGTAATTACCAGAGTCGACAGAACCACCAGAATAGTTGTAGAAACAATACGAATTATGCTATCTATACTCTATGGATTTTCTAGAGTATTGCAGTATGGATTTTAGTTAGTCACCATCTATGCTCCATTAGCGTCACCATTCATACTCCACACTACTCCCACTCTATTCTCATTCTACTCTCATTCTACTCCCACTCTACTCCCACTCTACTCTCATTCTCTATCATTCTCTATCATTCTCTATCATTCTCTATCATTCTCTATCATTCTCTATCATTCTCTATCATCTCTCTATACTCTCATTCTTTACACTAATCCAGAGCATGCCCCAGTAAATACAACCTCTACCTCTCAGCTCTCTTCCCCTCTCCCAATCCAGACATGACCCTTCCCTTTCCGACCTGTTTCCCACCTCCGTTCCCTCCTTGCCAACTCCGTATCCCATGGTTTCCATTCTGGCCCCGCACGACCCCCCTTCCCGACACGTCTCTAGTGTCTGATGACGACTCTGGCAATATACACTCCGCCTTTCGCCAGCGTCTATTTCTTATCCCTAAACCTCAACCACATTGCAACACTCTCTCTTCTTCACCAATGGGATTACTAGATAACTTGAAGGCGTTTGTCCACTCCATCACCACCGAGGACCACTATGCCTCCTACGACCTGCCCTACAAGAACTCGGTCATCAACAACGGCTCGGGCCAAGGCGCCGGCCGTGACAGAGACACCTCGTCCCGCCTCCACGAGTTGAACCGCCTTGCCACCGTCAACTCGTCCACCAACTCGTTGATCGGCGGCTCCAACAACAACCTGACCTCCAACGTGGGCTACCGCCCCGGGTTGAGAAGCTCGTCCAACGTCAACTCGTCCACGGACTTGCCGCTCCAGAACTTGAACGCCCAGGGCCAGCCCCCGTTGCCCTCCATGGACTCGTTGTGGGACCGCATCGAGAACTGGATCGAGCAGGAGTACCCCGAGTTGGAGGACTACTTGAACGACGGCGTCACCACCGCCGACTTGAACGAGTTCGAGAACGACCTCGGGTGCGGCCCCATGCCCGCCGAGTTCAGGCAGTTCTACAAGCGCCACGACGGCCAGTTCCGTGGCGGCAAGCCCACGGGCTTGATCTTCGGCCTCGCGCTCTTGGACTTGGAGGGCATCTCCGAGGAGTACGCCGTGTGGAGCAAGGTCGCCCAGCGCTTGGAGAGACAGCAGTACATCGCGCAGAACCAGCAGTTGCAGGGCAGCTCCGCCACCGCCGGCCGTGCCAACAACTTCATGGCCAACCAGCGCTCCATCCCCCCCAACGCCATCCAGTCCACCTACTACCACAAGGCGTGGATCCCCATACTAAAGGACCACATCGGAAACCAGATTGCATTGGATTTGGCGCCCGGTCCCAACGGCAGCTGGGGCCAGGTCATCATATACGGAAGAGACTTCGACACCAAGCTCGTGGTGTCCTCAAGCTTTGTCGAGTTCATCTTCAACTTTGTCACCGACTTGGACTCGGGCAAGTTCACCATCGACTCGTCCGAACTCAGAGAAGACATGGGCTACTTGTCCATTTCCAGAGACGACGAGTACGGCGTCGGCGACGAGGACGAGGACCAGGGCGAGTTGTCCTTCCACGACACCGACGGCAAGGAGTTCGGCAAGGGCGCCTTCAAGGGAGACGTGAGCTACATCGAGGTGTTGAAGAGAAGAGCCTTGAAGAAGTACGGTTTGACCGAGAACTTCGACACTGCATTCATTCCTGCCAGCGTCTCGGTGAAAAAGACCGCCAAGAACGTGGGCAGTGGCATTTCGACCCCATTGAGATCCCTGAGCCCCACCATTTCCCTCAAGAAGAATAGCTCTAAAACTGCATTGATAAATTTGGACGGTAATAGTAAGGTTGCATTGCCCAAGGAAACTCTTATAGATGACAAGGTTGAGGTCAAGACTCAGCCAAAGCCACAGGAGCCTGCCAAGGAGACCCCAAAGCCAGAAGAGCCTATCAAGGAAACCCCCGCTAAGGAACAACCAAAGCCCGAAGAGCCCGCCAAGGAGACTTCCACTACAGAAACGCCTAAGGTGGAAGAACCTGCCAAGGTTACTACACCCAAGAAAAAGGGCAAGAAGAAGGGAAAGAAGGGAAAGCAGAGTGAGGCGAATAATGAAGGAGAAGAAGAAGCAGAGGACAAAGTGGTCGAGGAAGCAAAGGAAGAACTCAATGGCGAAGGCGATGCTGAGGAGTCTAATAAGTCCGATGTGAAGGAAGACTCCGCCAAGGAAGAGCAAAAATAAACAGCACCGCAAACTGGTGCTTCCAGATATGTTGTCTAGAAGTAGAATAGACATATGTAACATAGTTAACATGACACGATAACAATAGTAGAATTCCTAGCATTTATTAACAGAGAAATTTAGATACACATTTGATACAATACCAGGTACAGCTGAGTAGTATTTCAATTCTTTGGATACAACTCTAAAGCCCCAAGCAGAAGAGGCGCATTTATGCATTAACTCAATAGGTCAAGAGGCCAATGAAAGATCAGTTGGAATAATGTATCTTAGGGCACTACTATAGTAAGTAAAGGACCATAATAGAATGTCGCAGATGTCTCATATCGTTATTGATCATTTTAGATGTCGCACTTATTTTGCTACGATTCACAACTACTTCTTCTTCTACTACTACTCAAGATTAATGGCATTTATCTGACATACTTAACAACGAAGAACACACAACCAGTCTCCAAAGAAATCCAGTCATGAATTCTTCGGGAAATTGGGATTCTCGACGCCATTCCTTATCCATAAATGCATCCACAAACTCGCTGCACCATGAACTCCAGACTCAAGATGCGATTCCTCCTGAACTCATTGACTCCTTGGTATCAGCCACAGCGTCCAGCATGAACTATGAAGGTTTGGAAGAAGGAGATGCCGACACAGAAGAGAATCAGGACGTGGGAATGACCAATAACTCCACGTCAGAACAGCCCAGTTTGGAACAGATCCAAAGACTTTACTATACCAGAGGGCTTGACGAGTTGGAAAATCTCCAACTATTGGACCTCTCGCCCTTAGCTAACTGGAAATTGTCTTCCTTCAAGCAAGGCTACGGCTTGGACCAGCTTAGGGATGATTCGCCAGACGAGTACTGGCAATCCGACGGAAGTAACGGCAACAACAACAACAATACCATCACCAACAACCAGTTGAGCAACCCGCACTCCATAACGATCCAATTTGCCAAAAAAGTGTCCCTAGAGAGAATCTCCATCTTCACCAATTTTTCATTGGACGAAAGTTATACCCCGTCCAGAATCCGGATTTTGGCAGGAAGTTCTGATGGCTGGGATTTGAGCGAAGTCTGCACTGTCAACTTTTCAAAGCCTATTGGCTGGTCCCACATCATCTTTAATGGTATCCGCAGTGACGGAGTACTTAAGTGCTTCATGGTTAAATTGGTGATTCTTGCAAACCATCAGGATGGTAAAGACTCACACATCCGTGCTATTAGATGCTTTGGAAAGAAAACTCCCAATTCTGTGTCCACGGTTCCCAAACAAAACCAAGAAATACTTCGTGATCTCAGTATTGCCAGTGGAATGACAAATGCATCTGGGTTTCTGTTGAATACGGTAAGTAAGAACTACTACAGTGAGGACGACGAACATAGGGAAAATTCAGATACTGAGACTAGTCGGATAATGAATAATGTGAATGATGTCATTGGGTTTAATTCGGGGTTCCAAAGTCTTGAGTTCAGCAGCGTTTCTTCAATTAGATAACTTCAACGAGTGTGCATAGCCGACGTTGATCACTGCGATGATACAACTATAGAGAAGAATTTTCAATTTTAAACCCCTAATGTTTTGTATCAGAGAGACAAATTCAGGTATATGAGTCCCACTTTCTTGCATGTCAAATGATTTTATTTGTCAATTATAGAGTATTATTATTATTATTTCTCCTTAATCTATCTATGTGAATTTTAAGAATTGAGATATGTGACATCACTGAAGAATCAATACTTGAACATAAATTCATATAAACCACTTAACCGTTCTTGATCAAGAGATCTTACATTAAGCTATGCACTACCACAAGTTCCAGTCAATCTCAACTAATCGTGGGTATAAAAGAATCAACGAAAACTTCAATTCTTCGCCATGCTGATCAAGTTGTTCTTTACGGTGTTAACATAAGTTTCGACCACTTTCTCTTTGTCCTGGGTGAGTTCTTCCAACTTACCGTAGGATGCAATGGAAATGTTCATTCCTCCTTTCTTAGTAGTCACAATGCAGGCAGAAAAGTACGACGTACTTCCAACACTCTGTGAAAACATGACTTCTTCTACCTCAAATTCGGTATTTGATGGTTCAATTTTACCCACGTTGGAGACTAACAAGGTCCATCTGTCCGGAACTTTGTGGTATTTCCAGAAATGACTATAGTCAAAGTGCTTCACCAATCCCATAAACCCATTAGCAGATCCCGTATCTGCAGCATTGTGCAAATATGTGTTGAAATAATTCATGAATTCAAGGGAACTTCCTTTGATTGGAGGCAAAAATTTCAAGTCTATGGTGAAGTAGTTTCCAAACCTGAAGTTCTGTGATTTTGGATGGTACCTTCTGGTATCAATTGTGTTGACCAAGAGGGTGGAGAACTTAGATGAACTGACTTCTGGGTAGACAATTTCTTCCAAGCCCTCGATCAAAATATAATTAAGGTATGCAGTGACCGAAATATCATGAGACCTGCAATATTTCACGATTTCAGTGGTCTGGTCAGGAGTGATATTGAAAGTTCTGATCTTTGTTTCGATGCAAAATTCCACTTTGGGAGGACCATAACGAAAGACTGGATGGGTAAAGAAATTAGGCTGGTATTTTGAAAAAAACGACTTCATGTACAAACAACTAGCGAGTAACACTGGCACAGTAGTCAAGGTTGCGAAAACGTAGTCCCCAATGCTTGGGGTATATATCTCTGGAAATTCGGGAGCTGCTGGAGGTGTTTGTGGCAATGCCTTGATGTCTCTCTCTCTGTCAAAAACATATTCAAGGACGGTCGTTTTGTCCACAACCTGGGACAATTCCTTGCAAAACTCTCTATGGAAGTTCATGCCACTTCTGCCATCAAAAATAGAATGGTCAAAATAAATGCAGACGTGCTGGTCGCCATTGGGCAATTCCAACCCCTTGATACGCCAAAGCGGAAGGGTTTCCTCGTTAAAGGAGCAGAAGTTCTGGATAATATCCTCGATGGCTCTATTGTTGACAGCTTCTATCTTCTCGAAAGTAACCACATCCTCGAACCGAATGCTCTTGAGAGCTCGAAATTCCCAATTGTGGAACAAGGTGATGCTGTCATCGTCGGACTTGGAAGCTTCGAAGTAGTTATAGAGAAAAATGGGATTCTTCTTGAGGAAAGCATGCAATGCGTGTGAAAGCATGGCAGCATTGAAGCCACGGCTGTATTTGGCAATGAAATTGAAGTTGGTGAATACTTTCTCCACAGTCCGAAAAATGTAGATACGTTCCAAGTACCCTACAGGGCGGGAAAGCTCGACCATTGCAGTTTGGGAAGTTCGAAATGTGTAGAATTGACCTACAGGACGAAACCAATTGTGTTCCAGTGATAGGACAATATTAATATCCACAAAAGTCTAGAATTCACAAGTCTAGGGCAATTCAGAAGTAGACCACTTATATTATCCAGTGATAGGACAATATTAATATCCAAAGTCTAGGACAATTGAGAAGTAGACCACTTATATATCCAGTGATAGGACAATATTAATATCCAAAGTCTAGGGCAATTGAGAAGTAGATCACTTATATTACCCAGTGATAGGACAATATTAATATCCAAAGTCTAGGACAATTGAGAAGTAGATCACTATATTATCCAGTGATAGGACAATATAAATATCCAAAGTCTAGGACAATTTAATATCCACAAGTCTATGGAACTGTCTATCCAGAAGTCTAGGGCGGTTTGTGTCTCAGAAGTGAGCTAACATATGCCAAGTCCAAGGAATGGTCCAAAGCGTAGCAGCAAAATAGCTCAACTGAAGATGACGTGATGAGTCGATGAGTCGATGTGACGTGTGGGGATACCGTCCTAACAAGGAAGTGTTCGGGGGGTTCTAGATTTTTGACAGGGTGCAGAGTAATCTGCCAATATGGCGGTTTAAATATCCACGTCTGGAGCCACACACATGCCGAAGTCCTATCAAACCGTTCCCCTTTAAGGCGCCTTTATCAGTGAGCCTAAATGCACGGCGTGCCAATCATAACGTGCAAACCTTGTCGTAGATTGCAAACATTGTCGTAGTAGTAGATATCAAAGCGATCTATTTTGCTCTTGATTTCAAAATGCGAATGCACTACAAGGACGATCTTCTTGAAGACAATGCACAAACTGGGTGGACTGGCGTTATTCTATTACTAGACTTATTGGTGGACCCTTTTGCAGACCCGACTTGGACGTGTTGGTGCAGTGGAGACAAATGCAGATAGCAGAATTTTCTGGAGTCTAAAGTTTAATTTCGGATTGGGGCTCGAAGATGCTTGGATCAATTAGTGTAGAAGTAATTGATTCCATGCAGGGAGCAAAAGTAGGAGGATAATAACACCAGAATTCCGTGGCTGCATCGTATACACATCCCTCTATTCCATGCTTGTTGTTATTGTGACAGCTGTTGGGGTTTTTTGCCGTCATTTCTGGAACAAAGAGGGCATTTTCGCATCCATTCGGAGCAAGTGCTCCAACAATGTATACCCGAATACGTGTGAGTACTGAAGTGCTTCCCGTTTTGGATCCTCTGTCTTTCTCTCTGGTGCTTGGAGGCGGAATTCAAAAGTCAAGTTTCCGTGCCCGAACTCCGGATTTCAAGTGGACACCATACCGTTCCACTTTGTGGTGCTTCTGCCAAATGCACTAATATATGTATGCTAGGAAGCAGCTACTTCAATCTTATGGCACTGTGGGTGAATTGTCTGGATAAGCTGATATCCTGAGTCAAGCTGTCCTTGGTATTGTTTCAAGCATAGCTGATATCCCTGGGATCATAGTGGCAGAGCCTTTCGGGAAATTGCGCTTCAGGTGTCAAGTGTGGTGTTTGGCACTTAAGTTGCAACCTGCCGCCTCATAACTTAATTATTTGGCCATCATCCCCAATTTTTCATCAAATCAAACTATAATCCATACAGAAATTATGGAAATATTGCGTGTTCCCAGTTAGGGCTAAACACAATAAACAGAGAAGTAGGTTGGCAATTGCTCGCTTTCTTAGTCAAAGCACCTAATTTCATCTGTTTTGTACTTATAAATGCCAGATTTACAATGCAGATCGCCAGAGTTTGATCTACATGCAACGGAATATATTTTCTGGATGGCTATTGTATTGAATCCGCTAATCAAGGGTACCGTAGCTCATCAGAGTTCGCCTCAAGCATCGTGCATCTGCAACATAAGCAGGTGATATGGAATCGGAATTTAGTTGCCAATGTGACAAATCATTGGCTTGGGTATCCATTAGTAACGATATGTAACACAACTCGGATGTAACTATATGGTTTAATTGACTTAATTCGCAAGATTTAATTGCTTTGACCATGATCTATGTTACTAATGAATGAAATTGACTAGTAAAGAGAATATTTCCAGCTTTAGTTAGATTGTGTTTAAGCTTGTAATCACACGTATGGAGACTTGAAATCAATTAATTGGTATCCACTCGCCCATTGCTAGATGTTAGGATTAAACTATCCTTTACTTTGTTTGGAATTTATTACCAATGCTTATGCCCTTACTGGTACAATTCGAGTTGGCATATCCCCTGTCGAAAATCTGCTCATTCAGTATCCTGTGGAATGCTTGCATTAGACAATCCACTTTGTCCTGAAATGGGAATCATTTCCACTTTGGTGCAAGCTTAAGACCATCAGCATAATAGTAATTCAACCTCACATTTTCATCGTAGTATGCACTTATGGGGCTATTAGTTTTATTGCTGAACAGGAGAAATATTTCTACGAGGTGAATATCGATTAGATCAGCATTGAAATAGGAGACATATTGCTACGAGGTGAATATCCAATAAGAATTGTATGGGATATTTAGCTGGAGACCTAGGTGAGAAAGAATTTGACTATATATTAGATCAGAGGACACCTAATACTAGGAGGTGATTATCTATGATCAGAAGTGACCGAACACTAGGAGGAGCTTATTTATTATATCAGAGGACACCTAATGCTAGGAGGTGATTAGCTATTAAATCAGAGGACACCTAATAAGAGGAGGAGCTTATTTATTAGTTCAAAAGTGACCGAACCCTAGGATCAATTAGCGCAATTGTAGTTTGTATTATTCAATTACTGATTTAAACTATTTACATGCCTTCTAATTAGGGTTGATCTTCAAAGAGAAATCAATCACACCAGTGCCTTGATGGATAGAAGAAGTTGAGTACACATCGATGTCGTTGCACAAGTAGGTGCTGAGATTTTGCAAGGTCAAACCTCCAGAGCATTCCAACAAAAACACCTTGTTTTGACCATCGTAATGCTTCTTCAAGCTCTGGGCCACCTTTTGCAATTCGTCACCCTTGAAGTTGTCCAACATGATGACATCAGCACCAGCGTCAATGGCCTCACGGGCGTCTTCCTCGGTGCTAACCTCCACTTCGACCTTGACGGAAAAGCCACACACAGACTTGGCACTTTGGACGGCCTTGGTGATACTTCCTGTCGAGGTGATGTGGTTGTCTTTCAACATCACCATGGCACTCAAGTCGTACCTGTGGGTGTCCACACCGCCAACCAACATGGAATACTTCTCAAGCTGTCTCAATCCAGGGGTGGTCTTACGGGTACCGGCAATAATGCCCCGGTATCCGTTTTCCTCGGCCAATTTCTTGGTCATGTACGATTGGGTGGCGATTCCAGAGGCTCTGGCCAAAAGGTTCAAGGCGGTTCTTTCCGACAAAAGGATCTTGTTGGCGGGACCCTTGACGGTGGCAACCACGATCTTGCCGCCGTGTTGCTTCAACTCGTCCTCGGAAACGAATTGGCCCTCCTTGTAGTGCCATTCGACGTCCAATTCACACTGCTTGAACACTTCTGCTGCAAAGGGCACTCCGCAAATCAACCCCGACTGTTTGAGGTAAAGGGAGCCGGTTTCGGCCTTGTCTCCGACAACAAAGGCGCCAAAGTCGAACGAGGGCACGTCCTCGCTCAAGAAGTCGGTGATCTGCTGTTTCCAGTGGCCGTTGGCAGGCAATAAGTTGGCGTAATGGGAGGCCATGGTGGAGGAAGTAAATGGGCGGAAAATGGGGAGTAGGGCTTGGTTTTCGATGTAGTTTTCGACGAATGGGGTTGATGGAGTCTGTAGACTGGATCTAGACACTAAAAACGCAGATTATGAACAACGGCGCTGAAATGGGGGCCTTTTACGAGGAAAAGAGTGTGGTGGAAAACTACCGCCATGTTAATTTTCATTTCTGGGGAAGTGCGAAAAGTACGAACATCTAAAAAGATAAATAGCAGAAATCACTCCATATATATCTCCAGCACGGCGGGTGCCAACTGGCCATATACACTCCAATAATCATGGCCAAGGACCCAGGCTCGAAGATGTCCAAGAAAAAGGTCCAATCCGTGTTGAATTTGGGCAATTCGGCCCCACTTTCTACCACCACATGTGCCCAATGTGGTATGTCCTACTACTCTCATGTGGCCAAAGACTCAGAGCTCCACAAACGGTACCATTTCAACTTCGTCAACGGAATCGGATGGCCTTATTTGGCAGGTCAAAAGCAAGTGGCGACGTTTTCCATCAAGACTTCGGTCAAATCCACCAAGGCTCTCAAGTCCATAGTGACTACTGCTACAGTGCACATCGATATCGTCACCGTGGACAAAAGCAACCGCAAACAGGTCCAGAAAGCAGAGGAAATCCTCCGAATGGTCAACCAGGAACTCAATGCGCCGCCAGACTCGCAGTTCTGGAAAGATCCTGCCCAAGAGAGTGCTAAGGCATATCTCTTGATACTCGATGGAAGAGCTGTTGGATTGTGTACAACAGACCCAATTCTCGACTTGGCAGAGCAGTCACGCTGGATGCTCTACAAGAGCCAGGAACTCGTGCCCAAACAGGTCAACAGGGTTGCCAAAGTGGGAATTTCCCGGATCTGGGTGGCCCAGAAATGGCGAAGATATGGCCTAGCAAAGAAATTGCTAGAAACAGTGCTACACCATTCGTTCTACGGCATTGTGCTAAAAAAGGAACAGGTGTCGTTTAGCCAGCCAAGCTTCAGTGGAGGGGAATTGGCAAGAAGCTTCAATGGCGTGATACATAGAAGTGGAGAGGTATTGGTCCCCGTCTACATAGAAAGAGACTCCGAAAGGGCGAAATTGGCATGAAAAGATTAGTATAATTCGAGAAATTACTATCAGAATTGGTAAGCATGGGATCAAGCGGTACAATGGAAATTTATAGATTTATCAGAATAAATAATGGAATTGGAAAGTATATGGTAGTAATATAGAAGGAATTGAATCATGGATTCGGAAAAATCTGAACATAGTGCAGTTTGATGTGAATCAGGATGGTTCTCAAAGTAATAGTCAACTTCTAGAATTTATTCCTTCTGTGGTTCATCTATGATATCATATTTCTAACATCTCATTAATAAGACAGCTAATATCCATAATAAATACCTCACCTTCTAAGACAGGATCCCTACGCTTATTTACATATTTGGTGTACCTATTCGTTGGCAAACACCGTCTGTCCACCTGCCACCTTGACCACGTCTTCCACGTAGTTGTATACTAATGCCGTGAGTCCTCCGTTAACAAGCACCTTCATACCTCTGGGCAACGATCCTTTGAACATTGCCTTGGGTCCTTGCTCAATAAATAATCTGTAGGCCGTAGTAAGCGAGTCCCGATAGATTATCTTTCCGTTTTTCAGTTGCATGTGGGTTTTGATCACATCAAGAGGCTGGGTAGCAGCAATAACTGCCAAGGACGAGAACAAGTGCAATCCCATCAGCTGGATCGCCGTGTGCTTGTGTCCGAACCAGCTTTCTTCGGGGTTGTGGGGGTCCAAGACTTGTCTGGTCGCATTGTACGTCCATATCCATACAGTGGAAATAGCCACTTGACGGACCATGGTGATGCAGGAACCGGCCGTAAACGCATTCAACCCCTTCAACGAGTACATTTCGCGCACTGTGCCCATGAAGGTCAACGAAGGGTGGGCGTTGTACTTGATTTTGAGCAAGTCTTTGGGGCTGTGGTGCTTGGGGGCCAGGAACTTGGAGCTGGGCTTTTTCCCCTTCATCTGACTGATGATGTCGCCGGTGTAGTACGCATGGGGAGACACGTATTGCTTGGTGAAGAATTGTTGGGGCTTGTGGTGGTGTTTCTGGGCACTTCCAGTGACATCCGTCTCGGCCCTGGCAATCTCGTTGTGCAACGACATGTTCTGGATCATGGAGATCTTGATGTTCTCGAACGGAATCAAGCATAGCGTCTCGAAAAAGGCGCTGATAACGCCGGCTATCACGATTCTGGGGGCACTGGTCTTGGTATGGCCATGTGACTCGATGGCCATAAACTTGCTCAGCCAATTGTACAGAATGAGACGAGTCAGGTTCTTCAAAATGCTGCCTAGCACCAACGCACTGCCTCCCTTGTATAACTGACTGATACTGCTGGGATGGTTGCCAGGAATGTTAAACTTGGCCATGTAGGCATTATTGTTCAATTGCTGCTGAGTCTTGATGAAGTCGAACGGATACGTCACAGTGGCTGCAAATCCGGCAGCAGTACTGCCGGAAACGAGTGCAGTCAACAAGCTGTCGCCCACATTGGGCTGTTTGGAGGCCATGGAGACGGTGGTAGAAGAAGAGATAGCAAGAAAGAGGTATAGGTCAGGTGATGGATCATGTGATAGATCATGTGATAGATCATGTGGTAGATCATGTGATAAATCATGTGATGGATCCGAGTGTGTTGTAAAATGGATGTGGTCATGCAATAATGTCATGTGATCATGTCACGCGATACTGTCACGTGCCATGATCACATGCTTCATAGCGCGTGACCTGATATCTAACTGTAAAGTAAACAACTACTTCTCCTTCTTTACCCCCTTTCATTCATTCAATGGTTGCCGAAGGCGGAGTCAGTCGAACGGAGCCTTCCACTCCCCTTCGTCAGGTCCCCTACGAAAGGCCTGGTCTGAGTGGACCTTTTTCCACCATCAGAGACGGACCCAATTTCAGACTCCCACCCTACGAATTACCCCAAGTGACTGCCCGTATGAGTCAGAAAACACCACGGAGTCATTCCAAGACACGGTCAGGAGGTTCCAATCGCTCTACTCCCAAGTCCACCCCAAGAGGGACTCCTAAACATACACCTAGTGGCACTCCGAAGGAAGCACCCAGACGATTCAGCAGAAGAGCCAGTGAAGTGATTGAGCAGAGAAACCGCCGCAAAAGGCGATCTTCTATGCTCTTCACCGAGAACGGAGAGCCCGTATACGACAAGAGCTATGTGGGCCCCATCACCATAGACTATTTGCGCTTCTTGTGCAAAGTCCTGGTCAAGCAGAAGGAGAGAGAGATACGAGCAGAACGTGCCCCAAAGAGCCCATCTCCAGTTACACTTCCCAAGACAAGATCTTCTCCTGATTCCCGTGAATTCGACCTCTCGTTACCATTGCCTGCGGACTCTGCAAGTCTTCTTCAATCCCCATTCAGGTTGGAAGAGAACTACTCCAATAATTACGTCACCGATAGTCCTCTGTTCGAGGAATACAAAGTTCCCCTAGCACTACAGCCTCCCGTCAACCTTCCTCTTCCCCCTTCAACACTTCCAGAAATACAACATCCAAAGACTTTTTCATACTTGGAGAAGATCCTCATGGCTAGACGGATGAAATCGCAGCCTCCCTTGAGATTTGGAGCTGATGCGCCCAAAAGAACCCCCCTACGCCAAAATTCTCTTGACTCCAACCAAATTGTTGGTAAAGACTTCAATGTAGAGGAGTCTACGTCAAAATCACGATTGAGATCACCTGAGGCAAAGGGATTAGGCGAATCATTCCAACTGCCACAATCGAAGTCCAGACAAGGAAGGAATGAGAGTAAAGGGGCTCAATCCAAGTCACAACTTTCCTTCGAAATCAAATCGAATATATCCAGAAACTTATTCAACGAAGCTCATGATACCCCCGGAGAACAAGGAAATGATTCTCCGAAAGATATACCAGAAGACCAAAATAATGACATTGCAGACGAAGCATTTTATTCCCCAGTTTATGATGATTACTTGTCCACCAAGAATGAACTGCGTGAGAAACCAAATTCTCCCCAGGTTCGACATGATGACTTTTCTATAGATGCAGCCAACGTTCCTCAAGCATCTTACTCTGAAGAAACACCCCAGCCAGAACTTCAATTGGCTAATATGTCTTCACCTCCTCCAATCGTTGAGACAACTAGTGCAGATCTCAATAGACAAGTCCTGTTGGTGGAATTTAGCCCTAGCAAAGTCACTACTCCACCAAATGACACTTCGCCATTCCAAAGAAGCAACTCTTCGAATCAAATTATACACGAAGAATATACTTTTGGCGATGCCAACATTTCACAGAATTTCTTGGAACTGCCTCTCAGCCACAGCGAAGGCTCGTTGCACCTACCAATTGTTGATATCCCAACAGAAGATCCTACTAGATCCAACGACCAGATTAAACTGCCAAGCGCGTCCAATAAGAAAAAAAGGACGGTATCTCGTATTACTACTTCCCGTATCACTGCAAGTGCATCGAAGAACCTGATACCCATCTCCAGCGTCAAAAATCTTGTCAAATCCATTAAATACCATTCCTTGTCTAATTCTGCTGAACCTTTGACCAAAAAGCCCAAAAGAATGCCCCAGCTTTCAAGAGAAGTTTATGAATCGATTCAACAGAAGTCTGACATCTTTTTAGAAAGCTTGATGTCCGATTTGCATGCGTATGCCGAACATAGAACTTCTGCAGAAGTTCCTCGCATCAACTTGAGCGATGTCTTGTTATACTTGAATCGAGTGAATTTTGTTGGATCAAAGGAGAACCGTGAAGAGGAAGTCAAGCGAATCTCACAACTTGCGCAAGATTACTTGCCCTTGGAGTTGTTAATTTCTCTTGATAACAATCTAAATCCAGCAAAATTACCAGTTGAAAATTTTTTTGAATCTGAAAACGAAGAAGCAGATGAGAATTCTGATTTGGCTGATTTTATTAATGATTCTGATGAATCTGATGAGTATTATGAATAAACTATTTACAAGGTCAATTCGAGCCTTAGGCAATAGATTGACTGGCAAGGCTCTTCTGGTTTCCTTTAACTAATTTGTAGAGTTCGAAAATGGCTGCTGGAGTCACTCCCTGAATTCTCCTAGCTTGTCCTATGGTTTTAGGTTGAATAGTATTCAACAAATGGCACACTTCGAAGGAGATCTTGACATTTCCCTCGTTGTTGTACACGTAATTTTGAGGCAAAAGCAAGTTCTCGTCTGCTTCATATGCCCTGAGATGTGCTTCCTCTTTCAGTAACCAAGGAGAGTAAGTACTTTCAACATCAATTCTGTTTGCAAGACGGGCATTTACGTTCTGGTAATAATCTGGAATTGGACCGCCTAAAAGATGTTCCATGTGAGGTAAATAATCATTGATCAGTAGACCCTTGTAGGAAAGCAATTTCCAACCATCGACGACTGTTTTGGCGTTGACATCCAGTACAAGACCCTTCAAAACAGGAGCCCATTTGGATCCAGAGAAAACCATACTCTGCAAGTGCGTTTTGATGGAATTGAATTGGTCACTTTCAGCTTTGTAGTGCCTGTATCTCTCTTCGCTCACCACACCGGCATTGTAGCCCTTTTCGGTCAATCTGGTATCGGCATTGTCTGACCTAATGGAAATTCTGAATTCTGATCTGGAAGTGAACATTCTATATGGTTCTTCGACTCCCTTCGTGATCAAATCATCAACCAAAACTCCCAAATATCCGTCTGACCTTTGTATCAACAATGGCTCTCTGCTTCTTTCGGATAAACCAGCATTGATACCAGCCAAACATCCTTGTGCTGCAGCCTCTTCATATCCTGTAGTACCATTGATTTGGCCTGCCAAATACAAGCCGTCTACCAATTTAGTTTCCAAAGTCATTTTGAGCTCTCTTGGGTCAACATAATCATATTCAACTCCATAGCCAGGCTGGAGCATTTTGACATTCTCACACCCTGGCATCATTTTGACGATTTTCTCTTGGATGTCTTCAGGCATGGTACAAGAAATACCATTGGGATAAACAAGATCGGTATCCAAGCCTTCGGGTTCCAACCACACCAAATGGGATGTTTTTTGGGGAAATTTGATCACTTTGGACTCAATAGAAGGACAATACCTAGGACCTTTGACTGTTTCTCTAATATGAATAGACTTGTCCAAATTATCGGCAATGACCTTATGGAATTCGGGAGTTGTGCGGGTCATATGGCATTCCACTAGTTGTTCTTGAAGATCCACTTGGTCGTTCATATAGGACATTGGTTGTGGTGGATAATCCGATGGTTGAGGAGCAAGAACTGAATAATCAATGGTTTTAGCTGAAAGCCTAGCTGGAGTACCGGTCTTGAGCCTTCCTAATCTAAAACCTGCTTGATTGAAGGTTTTTGAGAGCCCAAACGTAGCTTCTTCTCCTATTCTTCCTGATGGAAATGCTTTTAATCCGATATGGATCTCTCCTCCTAAAAAGGTGCCTGTAGTGACCACGATCTTGGAACATTTGAGGACTCTTCCGTCTTTCAAGATGATTCCTCGCACGGTTCCGCTATTTCTTCCTGTGGAGTCCTCTTCTGTCTTGGGTTCTATGATAATATCATCCACCTGTGCCTCTAGGACGTTTAAATTGGGATAGTTGAGTATTTCCTTCTGCATTTCTTCGAGATAGATCTTTCTGTCGATCTGGGCCCGTGGTCCGTGAACTGCTGGACCTTTGGAGGCGTTCAAAATCTTGAAGTGGATACCTGCCTTATCTGTAATCTTAGGACTAACTCCGTCCAAAGCATCCACTTCTCTTAGCAAAGTGCCCTTTCCAACTCCACCCATGGACGGATTACATGAAGCCGTGCCGATTTTGGAGATAAACGGCGTGATAAGGGTTGTTTTGGCTCCACTTCTGGCAGAGCCTGTTGCTGCTTCACATCCGGCATGGCCGCCTCCTATGACCACAACTGGATGATTTTCCGAGGTCTGGAGACGGGCATTAAGGTCTGCGTTGATTATGATAGATCTAGAGCCTCGTGGGGCCACGAATGGGGCTCTTTTGAGACATCTAGCTGAGATCATGCTGGTGAGGAAATGGGCCTTAAATCCTGGAAAATAAAGCTATTGATGCGGGAAAAACGGCACTATCACAGTCTCTGTATGACTTTCTGATCCAACTGGGTCGCTTCAATCCAGAAAAGGTCTGTTTTCACCCCAAGTTGCCGCTTTCTGTGGAGGTACAATAAATATCAAATATGGAGAACGTTTTCAAAGTGCGATTTATCTTCATCTCATCTCATCTCATCTCTTTCCATAATGAATGCAGATGACCTTGAAGACGGCCTTCAATATGAAGTAGACTTCAGTCCAAGTGACAATGAAGTGGATCCTAACATGGTGGATCACGAGGACCAGGAACAACCGGCCTTGGTGACAGAGTCAGTGTCTGGTAAAAAGAGAAAGCACAAGTCCAATAAACTTCAAGACAAGAAGAGAATCAAGATGGAGATGGATGTCCAGAAGAAAAAGGACTTGTCCAAGGAGAGCTCTACAGAGGTGATTGCCGACTACATTAACCAGAAAATTGGCCAGATGAACCTGGACTTGTCGGGCTTGGAGTTGTCGGAATTGTACATCAACAAGAGCGATTTGAGGTCGACTGCCGAATTTGAGGAGCCTCGAACCCTCGACGGCTTGTCCAAGTACATCAACATGCGTTTCAAGAACATGTTGCCGTCAAAAAACGACAAGGAAGATAAAAAGGACAAAAAGGACAAGAAGAACAAGAAGGACAAGAAGAATAAGAAGGTGGTCGAAAATGCCGAACAGACCCCCGGAAACGAGGACAGAAAGTTCATCGCCATCTTGTCCATGTCCGCTATCCGTGCATGCGATGTCCATCGTGCTACCAGAGACTTCGATGGCTCTTCTCTCAAGTTGATCAACAAGAACAAGATCGACGTGGACTTGAAGCTTGTCAAGACCACGAGATCGAGAGTGTTGTGCTGCACGCCCGGAAGATTGGTCAAGGTCTTGAAGAGTGAAGACAACGAGTTGAACGCCAGCGAGGTCAAGATTATCATTATGGATAACTCGTATTTGGATGTGAAGAGTCAGAATATCTGGGATATTAAAGAGACAACCGACGTGTTGAAAAGTTTGACCAAGAATGGATCCAAGATCTACTTGTATTGAGAAGTATATGCTTTAATTATTATAGAACGAAGTATCAATGTAATGGACGTAAGATTGCATATATGATTTCTCTAGTAAATGAAGAAGAGATACCATTAAAATGGCCTGGTGATATCGCAAGTGAATAAGAATTGTATATCTGTTTCACTGTACATCTCAAGTAAATGATGAAATTATAATGACGTTAAACTCTATTTATAACTGGTGCAATTACAAAATGTACAAGAATTGCATATATGTTTCATTATATCTCTAGTACATTATGAAGTGGTCTCTATGACCACTTCGATATTAATGGTCTGGTACAATTACAAATGAAATAAAATTATATCTCTACCGAATATATTAAATGAGATAACCTTCACTAATATAATTTCCAAACACGCGCTAAAGTGAACGGTCGGACTCCTCTAGTAAAACAATTGTATTTACTAGTTTCACTTCATCTTTCTCTACATCATGATTATGCGATTCCACTGTTAAACTATATACTATTTTCTATAAGTTCTAGATCAAATGCAGTGTAATCATGGGCTGACTATGGCGACAGCAATGGAATGAAGATATTTTTGGTGGCTCTAAAACAGTCAGTGACACCTTTAATAATAATGGAACTGACTATTTCATCTATCAACATTGTCTTTGAATTGACAACCGATAAAGTCTTGACGATAAGGTCACTCTTGGCATCTATGGGACTATTTTGGGTGAATTGAATCATATATATGACATTAGCAAAAAGATTTTGTGCTCTGATCTTTGATTTGGATGATAAATTCTTTTCTGTTGGTTCTGAATCCTTGGAAATTTCCTCTGTTTCATTATCTTGGTTGTCTTCAGCAATTTCGTCTTCCTTGGACTCACCATTTGCTTCTTCGTCAGTTTCGTTTTTAGATTCTCCGTTGGTCTGGGCCTTGGTTTCCTGGTCATTTTCCACTCCATTCTTCACAAGCTTGCTTTCATCTTGAATCTTGACGAACTTCGTTAGAATCTTTTCATCAATAACCTTAGTCAACCATTCATTTTTCATTTCCTGAAATGTGGGACCAAAAAATGGATTGGAGAACAAATGACCATATTTATATTGTTTGCTTTCGCTTGAAGCAGAGAGAAAGAAGCTCGAAATGCTATAAGCCAAAGTAGAAAGCTGCACCGTTGGTCTCACAGGGAACTCTTCCATGTTTGCGCTGATTTTTCCAGATGCAAGTTGATCCAAGTGTAAGTCAAGCAGTTCAAACAAACTTGTCTGTGAAATGTGATCCATGATATTTTGGAACAGGGTCTTGACTAGGACTAGCAATTTCTGAGAAGCATCATCAGCAGAAATGTCTCGTTCTGGAGTTCTAGATTGGATAATCAAAAGGATCTCCAACAAGTAGAACCACTTATTGATTGAGTCCAGCTTGGAGAATTTCACCATCTCATCAATTTTAGTTAAATATTTGATAATACTTTCCATGAATAGTTCATTCAACGAAGACTTTAAGTCTTTGAAATGACTCTTTAAAACGGAAGCATTGAAGGTTCCCAATTCAAGTTCGTCACTCCTAGACAAAGATTGATGCAAATGGCCCAAGCAATTTGATGGACTAACTTTTGTAAAGTTGGATTTCGTAACCTCAATATAATCACTGTATTTATTGAAGAAATCAAACCAGTTGCTTAACAAAACGTAAATATCGTCGTTCATAGAATAAGCAGCAGAAAATTTGGTTACTGTATTCACATATCGATCAATGTCTTCTTCCATGATATTGACCAAGTCCAAAGAAAACAAATTAGGTTCTTCAGTAGCATTGGACTTGCCCGTTATTTTTTCTTCTGTTCCCGAAGTTATGGTCGATTCAAGCTCATTAAAATGATTGCTATATGTACTTTTTATTCCTTGAATTACCATTCCCAAAAGCTCAACCAACTCGTTGGAAATTTCCTTGTCGTTCATCAACTTAATGAGTTTTGATTCAATGTCATTTTGCTTTAAAAGATAATGCAAGTTCTTTAAACTGATAACAAAATTGTGGAAAAGAATCAAGGAGCTGGGAATATCTGACTCGATTGTGCTCAACAAGTTGTTTGTGAATCTGAAAAGCTCAAGTACTCCGAATCTCAACGAAATGTTGATTTCATCCTTGACAGAATCCACAAAGTTGTTCTTGTAAACTTCTTGGTTGAAGTCAACAGACGTGTTTTCAAGCCAACTTCTGAAGCCAATGGTTTTCGAAGCAGTCCACACTCCGGTATACGAATGGAGCTGTTTTGACAATTCATTATTCTCTCGTATGAAGTACAGTTCCACGTAGGTGAGGGTATTCTCAATGTACTTGAAGAGGGTGAAGAAGCCGATGCTGGTAGACTTACAGGACAAATCAGCCAAGAGCTCTCTGATATATCCGTACCGCAAGTCGATGAATTTCTTGGTGATTTTCTCCATGGAATTCAAGCTTGGATCATTGTGGTTGAGAATAATGTACGCCACCAAATAGTTAACAATAGGCAATGACTTTCTGTTGTACGACTCGAAGTTGGCGTTGACGTATTCTTCGTCTTCAAACTGATCCGCGTCGTCTTCTTCGAACTGTTCTTCTTCTAGTATAATGTCCAATTGTTCGTCGGCCAACACCTTGACGTTGGAGGTCAAGTCCGACACCTCGAGTCGCTGATTCGTGCGGAAGGAGTCGTTGTACGACGAATACAACGACGATGTGAAGAGAGAGTACCGTGCCAACTCGTACTCGAGGAAACGGGCAAAGTTGCCTCTTAACTGGCCAAACTTGGCATTCAAGTTCTTGTCTGTGGAAAGAATATCGCAAAAGAGCGTGCTGATGGTGTGGTACACCTTGGAGTAGTAGATCAAGATGGAGGTGTGGATCACGGGTGACTTCTTCTTGGAATTGATGCGCAAATCGAACTTGGTGAGCTTGGTGTTGAGCAAATTGCGAAGGATGGTGATTCTCGAGGCCACACGGGCTGCAGTGGCGTTGTTTTTCCGAGTCAATGAGCTGAACTTGGCATATGGGTTGGGGGTGGAAAAGCTCAAGAACTGAGACGTCTTGTACGACAAGTTGGACAACTTCTGGTCCGACTCGATGGTGATGGCGTTCATGGAATCGATGTCCTCGGCAATCTTGATCAAGTCACGGTACTTGGTGCCCACCAAGTTGTGGAGGTTGTTCTTGGACACCTCGATGTTGGATTTGTATTCTCTTTTGAGGTGTTCGATTTGAGGAATGGTCAAATGGGTGAACAAGTCGTCTACCGTGGTCAACGGAGACTTGGCATCGAGAACAACTTTGGACGACCCGTCGGCCATACTGAGAGACGAGTTGGAGGTGCAGAAACGCGAAAGCGAAGAGAAGAAGAGGTTGTTCTTAATGGTTGAATATGGTGAGATAGTGGTGTTGGCTTTTTGTCACGTGACGAGAAGTGGATGCTGGCAATGGTAGGGTTCAGGGACTGTTTAATGGCCGAATCAGGCAGAGATGGGGAGGGTACTATTCTGGAGAGAGGGATTATATGGGGCAACTGGTCTTTGGATTGTAAATTTCCAGTTACATTGCCTCTGTTGCGTTCATGTAATTGGTCACGTGATCAATGTGTTGGTTGATTTGGCATTTGCACCCACCAGTGATACGTCTGTTATTATACAAGGAAAATTCATGAAGTGGAAATTACTTCCAATTTGGATTTTCTTTGAAATACCTTCAAATTTTTGGCTGGAAAAATTGGATATAATAGACAGTTTCATTACTACTGTCCAATCTAGTGCTACAATTATAATCAAGGCAAGTACATGAATAATTGCAATAAAACGAGATGAATAATTGCCAATAAAACGATGAATAATTGCAATGAAACGAGATGAATAATTGCCAATAATACGAGATGAATAATCAATAAAACGAGATGAATAATTGCCAATAAAACGAGATGAATAATTGCCAATAAAACGAGATGAATAATTGCAATAAAACGAAATGTATGAACATCCTGTCATGTCAAACATACCAATACACTTCCTCTCGTTCTTGTTTAATCTCACTCACAGTCTCAACATGCAACCATAAAACACTAATTATTCATGGCTAGACCATTATATATTATCATCATTCTCAGCATTCCCCTTTTGACTTCCGAAATTGCACGGTGTGTCTGAATATTCAAAATGCGCTCTCCTATGTGTCACTCCAATTTTTCTCCTCTTTCGTCACTTAAACCGTCAGTAATTGAAGTCCATGGACAGAAACGGTGCCAGCTTTTAGAACAGACAGATCTCAAGGTAGAGAGACGCCAGTTCCCAAAACGCGCCTCTATTATCGCATTTATGTCTCCAAGGCCCCTCTTATCCGTTTCTGTCTCCTAAGGCCTATTATCCGTTTCTGTCTCCCAAGGCCCCTATTATCCGTTTCTGTCTCCCAAGGCCCCTATTATCCGTTTCTGTCTCCTAAGGCCCTATTATCCGTTTCTGTCTCCTCAGACCCCCATACGGCCTAACGTGCAAACAGGTTTACGGTTTATGGGTGCAAGCGCGCTTAACACCCTATTACCCAATTAGGCATGAGTCATATCAATTCTTCACTTCTTTCACTTCTCTCTATGGCCTCCACCGACACCAAGCGGGCCCGGACTCGGTCCCGAACGGGCTGCTTGACATGCCGACGGCGCAAGAAGAAATGTGACGAGCTTCTGTACCCCACGTGTCAAACGTGCAGCTCCAGAGGCTTGACATGTGAGTGGCCGGCCTCCAAACACCAGCTCCATCTCCAGCTCGAACAGGTCAAGTACGTGGCTTCTCAGGAACCCAAGAAGCCGCCTAAAGCGATACCACAGGAATGGAACTCGCCAACCCATCGGCACCGCTACTTTCTCGACCGAATTGCCATGCAGCAGGACTGCGTTACCGATGAGGAGGTGGAAAATCCAGTCGCAAGAAGAAGTCCACGGCATGAGATGGAAAAAGAAGCTGGCCTGAGGCTGCCGGGCTCTTTCGGCCCTACAGAGCCTGGAAAAGGCATTGAATCTGTTGAAAGTGCCCCAAAGGCCCAAATAGACCCAAGTGGCACATTCTCTCCAACGCAGCTCCACCACAGAGAGACGGTCCTTTCCAGTAATGTGGTGGCCCCTGCTGCAGCTCCTGATAAGCAGGTCATACCAGCATCGCTAGTAGAACTCTTTCCAGACCCTCGGATCTTCTCTGGACCCTCTACAGCCCCTTCAAATAGTGGTGGAACAGTTCGGACCTCAAATCATAGGGTCAGAAGGTCGGGAACAACCACGCCACAAGACACCCCTCGGTCTGTCTCCAACACGCCACCCTCGACTAGTGCCTACAACTACGAGGACCTCGAGGCTCTGGCCCTTCTGTTTGAGATGTTTGCCGAGTTTTAGACTAATACAAGCATTATCAAGAGTGTGTAGATAGACAGCTCGATTGGGAGAATGTGGTGAAAGGATGGATAATATTGAGAAAGTTGGTGCTAAGTGGGGATGGAGTGAAGGGGAATTAGTGCTAAGTGGGGATGGAGTGAAGTGGAATTGGTGCACATTGGTGATTGTGTTTCGTCTATCCTAATATGCGCTTTCATAGATGCTGAGTATGCGCATTAATATTCACTTTCATACTTCACTGAAAAGTATCATATATAGTTCTATATCCTATTTTCCAGCTGGCATAATTAATCTCTATATTCTGCATAATATAATCTGCACCTGAACCACTCTCCATGACTCTCACTATTCTTCAACTATTCTCCATCTATTCTCACTATTTCATCTATTCTTACTATTTCATCTATTCTCACTATTTCATCTATTCTCACTACTTCACATATTCTCACTACTTTATTGTATCCATAATCATACTACCTTGCATCACTGACCTCTGTCCTTCCTTCCACTCTTTGCACCCTTCTTCCTACTCACTTCGTTCCACTCTTTCTACTCACTTCTTCCCTTTCTCCTTCCTTCCTTTCTATCCTTCTTTCTATCCTCCTTTCTGTCCTCCTTTCTTCTCTTCTTCTCCGTTTCGGACTCACTCTGTTCCTCTAGTGCGAACAAAAATTAATCACTTTCTTTATCACATCACCTCTTCTACCCCCTGTTCTTCTGGTTCCACGGCCCTTGCTTTGCCTCCTTATTGTCCGTGATGACTTCCTTGCACAACCCCGTCTCAGATAACCCTTCGTATTACTCAAAACAGGCCCCTGCCTACTACAACGCCCACACTTCCCACAACCACACCCAGAAACCACAACCAGACATGGACTCGTCCAGATCGTCGTCACTGGCCCACTCGACGCCGTTCTACGAGCCCAGTGCCCAGCCGTTGCCAGAAACCACGTCACTTCCTCGTCCCGTGCCCTCACAACACTTCTATCCCGAGCCTGTTGCAAACGACGAGGAAGCAGTGGCTCCCGAACAGCCGGTCGAACAGCCGTTCTACGTCAACGCCAAGCAGTACCACCGCATTCTCAAGCGCCGCATTGCCCGGGCCAAGTTGGAGGAGAACTTGAAGATCGCCAGAACCAGAAAGCCGTATCTCCACGAGTCCAGACACAAGCACGCCATGAGAAGACCGCGTGGTCAGGGCGGCCGGTTCCTCACGGCGGCAGAGATTGCGGAAAAGGAGCGGTTGGAGAAGTTGAAGGAGCTCGAGGACAAGGACCAGTCGTCGGAGTCGACCAAGAATGACGACACCGAGAGCCAGACCCACGACGAGGCCCAGGCAGAGCCGGCCAAGGACCACGTCGAGGAGTCGATATTCAATGATTTGATTGCGTGAATGGAGCTATGAGTGCATGGGATGTATACTGCCTGTGACAGTATGGTGAGATGACTCCAATGTATTGCAATATTGAGACTACTGTGTGTTCAATATTGTGAGATGTGAACTCCAGTGTGTTAGAATGGTGAGATGTGACTCTAGTGCATTGCAATATTGTGACTACAGTGTATTGCAATTTGTGAGATGTGACTACAGTGTGTTCAATATTGTGAGATGTGACTCTAGTGCATTGCAATATTGTGACTACAGTGTATTGCAATTTGTGAGATGTGAACTCCAGTGTGTTAGAATGGTGAGATGTGACTCTTTTTATTGCAATATTGTGAGAGGTGAATTGCCAGTGTATTGCAATATTGTGAGAATTGTCTTCTCTATGTGGCTGCTAGTGTATTGCAGTATGGTGATCTGTTTCTTCACTTCAGTCTTCTTTGGAAGTATGAACTTTCCTTCCTTCGAGTTCATTGCTTCTACATGCTACTAAACTTAAAGGCTGTTTATTATCATCTTTCCTCATCTATTCTCTACTACCGTTGCACCTCAACATGTTGCTTGATTTTATCTACCGGGAAAAACACTTTTGTATAATTAGGAATGTATTAACGAAGAGACATATGTAGTCTAGGCTCCCAACTCTTTCAACCCCTGTTGAACAGTGTCAGTCAATTGGTTCAACACTCCTGAATCCACCTTGACAATGTATCCAATAATCACCGACTTGATACCTGGGTAGTCGGTGTTCTTGACGTTGCTCAATGGGTCAAATGGCTTGATTTGGATACACACAAGCTTGGAGAACTGGGATCCAAAAGCAGAAGTCTCCAAATCCAACTCATTCAAAGCTCCTTGGTTGGAAGAACTCAAGGAGTCCGACTTGATAATTCCATCATATCCCTTCAAATTCGTCACCAACTGCAGTATGGTAGGCACCAACAAGCTTTGGTAGTTTCCGTTAAAGGCCTGCGAGCCCAACAACAGAGCAATTCCCAAATTTCCGATCTTCTTTTCTTGCAAATTCACAAATCCTTGCAACGTTGGCAAGATTAAATTCACGTATAATTGTTGGAACACGCCACTTTGTACAGAGTCGATAAAGCTGACAACAAAATCGCCATCGATACTAGCACTGTTCACGTACTTGGAATTTTCAGGGTTCAACTTTAATGAGCTCAAAGTACAGACAAGAAGAACAAATCTCTTGAGGAATTTGTCGGTTCTGGCGCTCTTCAAACGCGTCAATATCAATGTAGCAATATCTCTTAAGTAGTTGGTCAAGTTGGCAAGTGGAACATTTAAGAGAATGCTCAACAACAAATCAAATCCATAGCTGTCATTCATTCTCGAAGAAATCAACTTTTGGAAAACTCCCAACAATGGAGTCAAGTTAGAAGTGAAGACCGATGGATCATGTTCCACAATGGTCACTAACAATCTGGTAATTCCAGGAATATTTCCCTTGAACTCCCACGCAGATGGAGAAAGTAAGGGCTTGACCAAGTTGTGGTATGCAGGTGGTAAGCCGGACTCCTTTGGATAATTTTCTAATAAGTAAGCCAATATTTGGAAAGTATAAGGCACAAATTCCTGAACATCCTCACTCAAAATATCTAATAATGCAGGAATGACCAATTCGATGAATTTATTGAGCTCGTCAAGACCGAACTTAATCAATAAACCAATTGCTTCGAAAGTGTAATGTGAAAATTTTGGATTGGCTGGGTTTTTGGCGGTGATTTTTAATATTCTCAACAATTGGTCTATGATTGGCAATCTGTTTTGCAAGTCATTCTCCATGGTATTCAAGATTCTGACCACGGATTTCATTAAGAATTCGTTTTCTGACAACTTTTCTGGGGTCAGATCATTCATGAGAATGAGATTGAAAATGTTTGTCAACAATTCGGTCGAGAACGGCTTGACATCGTGTTTTGTGAAAATATATTGATGGTTGTCGTTAAAGTTGGTCATTTCGAGAAGTTTATCCATTGTGATAGCCGCATAAGTAAATACAACTGGGTTTGCCCTAGTGTTCAAATGCTTGACAAGCAATGGAATTGTGGTTAATAATTGATCTTTGGTGAGTTGGTTTCTGAAATTCAAGATGTACTTAATAGAGTCAACCTGGAGAATTGGGTGACTAGACTCATTTACCAAATCATTTGCAATGTTCTCACTGAAGAACTGAACAACATCTACCAAAACATTGGTGGATGTGACTCCTTGAGAAGTGATATTTCCTTTGGTGGCCAATGAACTGAATAAATAAATGGCGGTGTCTTTGTTCTTCCAGTTATCTGCTGAGATCGATAAGAAATTGTTGACGTACTTCATGACCGAGTTTGTTAACAATTCACTGTTGATTTCTTTCAATTCCTTGAGGAAATCAGTGGCGGACTTTCTTCTGGAGTCAAAATCAGAGCCCTCCAAGTCCAATCTGACGAAACTAATAGGTTCATCTTCAAACATTTCCTCGTCGACTTCTCGGAAATAAATGTTGGGCAATATGATCTTCTCAATGATTTCATTAATTGAGCTTTCATTATTGAACAATGAATGATAAGTAGGGACCTTGACTATGGAGGTCAAGAATTGCAATGCCTTGACAACAAGCAAATCGAATTTTGGTTGGCTGTTGGCGTAGTCTGTGATTAAAGACCACACCGAGGTGATGAAATTTTGGATGAGAGGTTCGAACACCTCAGCGTATCTTGTGATGTAGAGCGAGACAAGCTCAATAATGGAGGTCTTCAACTTGATAGTAACTGTGATTTCTTCCTCATTGTCAGTAGGCTTGTCGGTGTAGATGAGGAACTTGTGGACAATATTCATCAACACCACCATGTTGTCTTCGAAAAATTCGGGGATGTCCTGACAGTTGAAGTCGTAATAGATCTGGATGAGGAGGAGCAAGTTTTCAAAGTAGATGTTCAACAATGCGTCGTTGTCGCTGTTTTTCTCGATCAATTGGTCCAATTCGATGAACAATTTCAAGAAAGGCTGGACAAATTGGTCCAAAACCATCTTGATTTCGAGGAACAACTCGTCCGATCTGAACAAGGGTCTCCATTTCTTGAAGATTGAGTGTGAAACCAACAAGATGGCCTTGTTGGTGAAAAAGTCATCCAATGTCAACTTGGACACCAACGACTCGATCAAGTTGGTCCACCTGTGGGGAAAGTCGCTTTCTGCAATCAACGTGATGGCTTCTCCGATCTGCACTTGCAATTGGTTGGGCAATTTGACCATCACGTCCAAAATCTCCGCCTTGATCTTGTCCACATCTTCTATTGGGAGCAAGTAGTCGCCGTCATCATTAGTCCACTTTCTCTTGACCAAGTTCTTGAAGAACAAGGCACCGGCCAAACGAACAGGTGCGGACAAGTTAGATGAGGATATGACATGGAGTAAGTTGATGGCAAACCCTTTGTCGTTCTCAATGGCCTTCAAGTGAGCCTCAGCTTGTTTTGCCTGGCCCCAAGAAAGCGACTGCTCCAAGTATTTGGGGATGGATTCGAGAGAATTTTCGGACATGGCGAGGATGGCAGAAGCACTAGAGCTAGGACCAATGAATGAGGGAAGAAACGGACCTCAAAAGCAAAACTAGGGCCTTATCGATATGTGAAATGTAGAAACAACAAAAAAGTTTTACTATAGTGTCACGTGACCAGGGAAGAGAAGGCAGTGGTGAATAATGGATAGTCTGGGCGTATAAACGGTTGGAAGATGGCCTAATGGGGATCTCTGTGTCTACTTGACATGGTCGTTCTTTTTCCCGTTGAAAAAGGCTCAAGCAAACAATTTTTCACCACCTCTTCTCGAAGCTGCAAATTGAGAACAAGTACAATTATAGTTGATGCACCTATACCTTCCTGGGCATGAATAGACACGTGGATGAGCCCTTACGTGGATGAGCCCTTATGTGGATGAGCCCTTATGTGGATGAGCCCTTATAGACAATTCCACATGGTCTAATTTCATCACTTTTCCTACGTTTTCAGATCATTTTTCAGCAACTCTTTCCATGGACTAGGAAGAAAATACTGCAAATGAAATTCTGGAACAAAATTCCGCTTGTGTTAGTTCAGTCATTACGTGCTGGTGGTCAGAATTGCCATAGTATTAGAAGTCAGAATTGCTAATGTGTTAGTAGTCAGAATTGCTATCGTGAAAGTAGTCAGAATTGCTAATATGTTAATAGTCAGAATTGCTAATATGTTAGTAGTCAGAAATGCTCTCCTGTAAGTAGTCAGAATTGCTATTGTGTTACTTTTCATGGGCTAGTTGTCAAATTTCTAATCGTATCATTAGTTCAATGTAGAATTTACTAAGCTTTCATCGTAGACTGCCTTAGAAAATTGATCATAGCATCCATATCTGACGATTTCTCTACACTTATTGTTACAATACCTTTTGGTAACGTATTAAACTAACTAACTAGACCAATTCAGTAGTTGTTCTACATGTCTATAACAGGCTTACTTTGGCAAGGCGGCGGCCTGTTGCTCCTTCTGTTGCTTTTGCTTGGCCACAGCGTAAACCAAACCAGCAACGAAACCAACAAAGATGGAGGAGACGGACCAGAAGTTAACGGCAGCGTTGAAGAAAACCAAACCAGAAAGGGCAATGGGCAACTTGTTCAAGGCACCCACCATGGAGTAGGTGGTGGAGGAGGTAACTCTGACACACCAGGCGGAACAGTAGGAGATACCGACGGAGGAAGCACCGGAGATGATCATGGCGATGATGGTGGCGCTTCTGCCGTCAGCAGGGAAGTTGAGGGCCAAGTTCTCGGCGGACCAGTCCTCGAAGACCAACGAGGCGACCAACAAGATGGGAATGGACAAGATGTTGTTGTAGTACATGGTGTCGAAGTCCTTGAAGTTGGTCAACTTGATTCTCTTTCTCATGATCAAAACGAAGGAGGCGGAGGCGAAGCAGTTGGCAAACATCCAGAAGTAGCCCAAGTACAAGGACATGGCGTCGCTCTGGCTCTTGGCGGCGCTGGAGTCACCGTAGCAGGCGAGCACGGAGGACAAGACCATCAAGAAGAAGGAGCCCAAGGTCATGGTGGTGACGGAGCCGCCGAACCACAAGACCTCGCCGTAGGCAATGAGGATGATGGTCAAGTTCTTGAAGATGGTGTAGACGGGGATGGACAAGAACTGCAAGGCCTTGGAGGCGGTGTAGATCATGGCGACCAACAAGAAGGCGATGGGCGACCACTTCTTGGCCTCGTCGCTGTTGAACTCACGGTAGGTGATGACGTTCATGGCCTTGAGCGAACCGATGGTCACGATACACACCACACACTGGACGGCGAGCAAGAAGAAGTTCAAGTTGAACGAGAAGCTGGACAACACGAACTTGTTGGTGATGGTCATCAAGATGGACGAGGCACAGTATGAGAAGATGGAGATGGGGGCCGAGTTGGCCACAGAGCTCAAGGAAGCGGAAGGAGCTTTTTCCATGATGTGGGGGTACTTTCTTTTGACGAGGTAGACGGCTTGACTGATGAGGTAGATCAGGAGTAATCCCATATACTAGATCTGGTGATCGGATAGAGGACGGACGGACGACGACGGGGAGAAAACGCGTTGGACTCAAGAAGAAAGTATCGACAGTAAATCAGAAATAAGTGAACAACAATCAAATTTTTATGGCTTGTGTACACGCCGGAGTTGACACGCGACGGATTGTGGGAATAGGGAGAGTGCGTGTAAGTGTACATGGTGTGAATGGTGCGTGTCATAGTACTAGAGCGGTGCTACTGTGGACTGTGGACTGAATCACGGTACGAACAGAATTAGTCTACTGATGACTGAAGTGACTGGATGCTATGAAGTCTATCCAATGTATCTAATGGGACTACTACGGTTCTAGTACTAGGATCCTTTTACTTCTATTCTACTTCTATTCTACTTCTATTCTACTTCTATTCTACTTCTATTCTACTTCTATTCTACTTCTATTCTACTTCTACCCATACTTCTATTCTACTTCTATTCTACTTCTATTCTATTTCTATTCTACTTCTACCCATACTTCTATCTCTATCTCTAGGGTATATTCATCCATTGCCACTGTGTCCTGTTATCTCGTCTCACTAGTGTCCCTACGCCTCTTGCGCCTCTCGGCGGAGTACGTCCCTAGCGCGTTTGTGCCACCGATACCGCGATGGTGTGGTGGAAGATCTCACACAATAGGCACATGCGGCGGCCAGGGGGTAAGTGTTGGATTCGAGTTACGAGTTGGTTGCAAGTCGGCAGCTGATTGGTGAATGGTGGAAGTGAGCGGAAGGTGAAGTGAGCGGAGAACGTAGCATTGGGCAAAGAGAAAAAGAGAATGAAGAGAGAGGGAAGAGAGACGAAGAAGGAGAGATGGAGAAAGTGGCTGTAATTGATGTCTCTAGTAGATGTGTCTCTAGTAGAGTTGATGTCTCTACTAGATGTGTCTCTAGGAGATGTGTCTCTAGTAGATGTGTCTCTAGGAGATGTGTCTCTAGGAGATGTCTCTGGTAGTAATAGTATTGTAGAATTGCTGCTTCTGTCCAGGAATGAAGCAGATCTGCAGTGAGAAAGCTGCGTGAGCTCCAATTGAAAAGTGGACAGAATCGGACCATTTAGCGGCAATTGGTTCATCATATTACGACGTGCCGTATCTTGATTTGAGTATCGATTCGGTGGCATCTTCAATTATACCTCTACAATTATACATATAGTTATAGTGAGACTATATTAATATGTTACTTCATCTACTGTGTGACTTGTACCTCACTTGACGTCTTCACCTCTACTTGAATTATTCTACTTGTTTCTAATACTTCTTCTTCTAATTTTACTTGTTCTTCTAATCTTCTTATTTCTTCTGTTTTTTTATCCACTTTCGTATTTCCCTCGAGTGGCCACCACGATCTCGCTAACACTTGACGTTTCTCTTCTGCTTCTCAAATGGGCCATGGGCCTGCTGTTCTTGGTCCCAATGTTTTGCTCCCTCCACCACCGACCCAATCGGTCTTTGTGATATGGTCTTTGTGATGGTCTTGGATATGGTCTTTGTGATTGGAGCCAGTTTGTGCCAATTGCTCTTCGTGGCTCTCAACCTACCATTCCAGTCCCACCTACTAAATGAAATGGGTGTAATTAGATGAAAGTCATCCAGTTTGAAGTTTGTCATCGAACTCAGGATCCACACCTGAGGCACCATGACGCCTGTAATTGGCATGTGGCGCCTCATTGCGTTTTAGCCGATTGTCATGTGGCTATTTGGCTATTTGGCTATTTGGCTATTTGGCTATTTGGCTATTTGGCTATTTGGACCAGACTTTAAAGTTCCAGATCTGCGATTCTGTCATAAAACAACGTCAAGACAGACATGATGTAGCTCAAAGATTGGAGAAGACACTTCAAAAGACAGACTCCTGGTTCACTAGACACTACTAATGTCAGACACCTGGTTCACTAGACACTACAAATGACAGACACCTGGTTGGTTAGACACTAGAAACGATAGACACTATTCGTATCTTCTTTCTCTGTTCAATTGATCCGACCTGAATTGGAGTTTCCACTAGTTTCGTATTCTGGTACCTGATTGCAAGTGGTACCTGATATGCAGATAAAGTAGACCATGCAATGTAGACGTCTCTATTTCCAAGCCCTGCCCTAGATGGCTTTTAACAGTTGGCTCTGGCTAATGCAATTAGGGGGATATATGCTAATGCAATTCGGGAATATATGCTAATGCAATTCGGGAATTTGTACCATGTAATTCGGGGAAGATCTACATTTCCACACTGCCAGTATGTTCTGGCCACGTTTGGAATCCTGTCAAAATATCCTCCACGTATGGTGTTTGAACTGCACTAAATAGGTATTCTTTGGACTGTTACATTTATCTTTGGTGGGCCTCATCCGAAATACGACTGATAATCTTATCGTGAACTTGATAAATTGGTATTCTTATTTGGACTATTTATCTATTTCAATTGGGATTGAACTATTAGCACTGATATATTCATCTTATTTTTACTGATAAGATTCAATAGAACCATTTAATATTCTACCTACAATTGAAACATTGCTATTGCGTCTACTTTCTCTTTTCTTCTACTTTCTCTTTGCTCCTACTTTCAATTTTCTTCTACTTTCTCTTTACTTCTACATTCAATTTGCTTCTACTCTTTATTTCTCTACCTTCTCTTTCCTTCTCCTTTTATTGCTCTACTTCAGTATTCTCCAGTTTCTCGTTGATTCATTACGTTCAATCTATTCTATTAAAGTGTAATTTCCGGCCTGGGCCTACATCCCTCAAGTTCGCTGTATTACACTGCCATATAACTCGGGCTACTCTATTGGTAGTCTCCCCTATTATAAATGCTGATGTCCACTTCGGCCTTGACGTCCACCAAGTCGCCGACATCGATACATGCATCCACACTCAATCCTCTGTCTCTATGATCACGAAGTCTCTGGTTCTGTGCACGAATTTTCTCCAATTCCTGCAAGTAGCTGTCCTCCACGCCGGTACAGTAGTTTCCAGTGAAAACACCCACCTCGAACTCGGAAATCTCCTCGGTCTTGCAGCAGTCAATCAAGTCCTGCAAGTCCTGGTAGATGACCCTGTCCGCGCCGATAACCTCGGCAATCTCCTCTTCGTCTCTGTTGAAGCCAACCAACGCCTTGGTGTCGGCCAAGTCGATACCGTAGATGTGGTTGAATCTGATGGGAGGAGCACACGAGGCAAAGTATACGTGTTTGGCTCCCGCCTCCTTGGCCATGGCCACAATCTCCTTGGAAGTGGTGCCTCTGACAATGGAGTCGTCCACCAACAACACGTTTCTGCCCTTGAACTCGGACTCCATGGCGTTAAGCTTTCTTCTGACCGAAGAGCGTCTCTCCTGTTGGTCAGGCATGATAAAGGTTCTGCCGATGTATCTGTTCTTGACGAACCCCTCTCTGTATGGAAGGTTCAAGGACACGGCACATTGGATCGCGGAGGTTCTGGAAGTGTCAGGGACTGGAATCACCACATCGATATCGAGGTTCTCAATTTTGGAGATCTTGGCCGCCAACTTGTTGCCCATCTCGATTCTGGAGTGGTAGACGGAGACGCCGTCCAAGACGGAGTCGGGTCTGGCGAAATAAACGTATTCGAAGATGTCAGGGGCAAAAACCTTGGGCTTGACCGCCTGGCGGAACTCGGGCTTGAGAACGCCCGAGCAGTCTTTGGGAATGATCACGGCTTCTCCGGGCTTGACGTCCTTGAAGTTGTAGAAACCGTGGGCCTTCAAAACCACCGACTCCGACGCCAACATGTAGTCGCGGGAATTGTCGGCATTGACTCTCTCTCCGTACAAGAGGGGTCTGATTCCGTTGGGGTCACGGAAGCCGATGATGCCGTAGCCGGCCAACATGGCCACGCACGCGTAGGCGCCGCGGATGGTGTTCATGGTGGCGGAGATGGCGGAGAACAAGTCCTGGTTGTTGACTCTGGACTTGTTGAACTTGTCCAACTCGGCGGCAAAAATGTTGGTCAACAACTCGGAGTCGGAGTCGGTGTTGATGTGGCGGTGCACCACCTCGTCCAAGTGCTTTCTCAACTCGATGGAGTTGACCAAGTTGCCGTTGTGACTCAACGTGATCCCGTAGGGCGAGTTGACGTAGAATGGCTGGGCCTCACTGCCTGCCGAGGAGCCCGCCGTGGGGTATCTCAAGTGAGTAATGCCCATGTTTCCCACCAAGTTCAACATCCGCTGCTGGCTGAAGACGTCACGCGCCATTCCGTTGCCTTTGCATTGGTAAAAACGGCCCTTGGATCCACAGGTGACGATACCCGCCGCGTCCTGGCCACGATGTTGCAAGAACATGGCGCCTTCGAACAACTCAGGGGCAACGTTCTTCTGTTGATCGGCCAAAACCACACCGAGGATTCCACACATGACGCTATTAGGGGAATGGAAGGGAAGGGGAAGGAAAGGGAAAGGGAAGCGGTGAAGCTAAAGAAGTGAAAGGGAAGAAGAAAGATATGCAAAAGATAGACAAAGGAAGGAGTCAGTTTCTCCAGATATTAGTGCGGAGGAAAAATTTTACTGGTTAAGATTAGGCAGAACGAGTCGGAGTCAATTTTGCAGGTAATTAGCGATGAGGTCGGGCATCGGCGGCATTGGGATGCGACTGAGACGGGTGGAATAAGTGGAGAAGGAGATGTGATATGGCCCTTTTGAAGAGTTCTATGGAAAGCTCTGGAACGTTGAAGTATGGGGCTGAAATTTGGGCGCATTTGGGCCAGAAATGGGCCTAAATGGTCAAGACTTCTATACCGACTATACCAATTTTTCACTTGATCTCTACAATAAAAGACGGGGTAATTCGATTGGAAGGCGCGATTTACGATGGGTTATGGTTGCATTGGGGCCAGAGCCGGTTAATCGCGGAGTTGACTGTAGCAGTGTCATAAATGGTGAATTAGGTGGAATGTGAATTAGGTGGAATGTGAATTGTGTGGATCTAATATTTTATATTAAAGAAGCATACTATTGATCTGAATGGACCGAATGGTTCCTTTAACATCAATAATGTACCGAATGGTTCACTTAGGTTATTGGACCTCGTGGCTGGTTATGTGAACAATAATTTCTTAGCCTTATTTTCAGGCGTTTTTTCCTTGGCCGTGCTTATAATTTTTTGATTACAACTGACAGTAAATGGTCTATTCCAGTGAATCTGACCAGTAGTACTGATTTGACAAGATGCATACTGCCAGACACATGCTCCTAGTAGTGATCTGACAAGATGCAAGGTTTGGATATTGCCAGACACTTGCTTCTAGTAGTGATCTGACAAGTTGGAGTAACTTGCTCCTAGTAGTGAATCAATAATTTTCCACTTAGTTTCAGCTCTTACATTTCAAAAGGTTGTACTTTTGCAATTACAACCATTTTCCATGCTTCTACACTAGCTCACTGTAGTTCTATTCATACTATTTCTAGATCTATTCAACCGACTACGTCGGAAACTGCAGTTTTCTAATTCAATTGGATGTTGGACACCTCAATCTGGACAAGTCAAACTTACTCCAAATTGCAGACTTCAAGCGTATCCAACCATACCGTTTCAGATCCTTTGGCAACTTTCAAAACAAGCTGTATCACATCAAATACTTGATACTGACATCAAGCAGCTCATCATTAGTGTCCTTGGACTCAATTTCAATTTAAATCTTCATTTCTCAATAATTCAACATTTTGGACAATAATATACACTTCTGTCCTTCACTATAATAGGACCTTCTTTCATCCTATTTTATTTCATAGTAAGCGGCCATTAAACAAACATTTGGTCCGCCTATAAAACATGTTTGGGACCTCGACACAAGGTATTTCAAACTCTTCCTATGTTAATGTCCCTAACTTCAAATTTCTCTTAAACAAGTTGAGCTTCCATTTGCTCTTCAAATCACTTCTGTGACATTTTCTTTTCATATACAATCATAAATAGCACCTCCTGTGCTGACAAAAAAACAAATTCAAAACAAAAAAAACAAGGGGAAAGAGTATCAGGCTAATTATTGCTGTGGTGGAGGTGGCTGTTGTGGTTGACCATTAAATTGCTGTTGGGGGTAACCATTGAATTGAGGTGGGACTTGTTGGTAGGGGGGGTAGCCTTGTGGCATTCCCTGTGGCATACCTTGGGGGATACCTTGTGGAATACCTTGTGGAATTCCCTGGGGATATCCTTGTGGAACACCTTGTGGCATACCTTGTGGAATTCCTTGAGGAACTCCCTGGTTAAATTGCACTTGATGAACAGGAGCAGGAACTGGCTCGGGCTGGCCCTTGTACTCATAGCCAGCCTTCTTGTGGACAGTTTCCCTACCCTTTGGCAATTCCTCAATCTTGAATGGTTTTGGAATTGCCTCCTCATTTTCAGCAACGTACAAGTTTCTGTCGATGGTAGCAGGAATTGGCTTGATCTCGGTTCCCAATTCTTGCTCGATCTTGTACAAGGAGTAACGGTCGTTCCAGCTCATCAAGTTGATGGCCAAACCTAAGTGACCAAATCTACCAGAACGACCAATTCTGTGCAAATAAGTTTCAGCGGTCTTTGGGAAGTCGAAGTTGATGACAACATTGACGGCCTGGATATCGATACCTCTGGTCAACAAATCAGAACAGACCAAATTACGAACCTTTCCTTGTCTAAATTCGTGGAACACCTTGTTTCTGGCTTGTTGGGGCATCTTGGCGTGAGAGTAGTAACAAGAGTAGCCCAATTCAGTGATTTTCTTCGCTAACAACTCAACTCTGTTGGTAGAGTTACAAAATATAATGGACTGATTGATCTGTAACTTGCTGAACAAGGTGTTCAAGCAGTGTAACTTTTGCTTCTCTTCAACAAAAGCGTAAAATTGGGAAATACCTCTAAGGGTTAATTCATCCATCAAATTGATCTCGTAAGGCTTGTTTAAGTGCTTGTCCATGAAAGACTTAACAGCCAATGGGAAGGTAGCGGAAAATAACAAAGATTGTCTAGTGGCAGGGAAGAAGGCCAAAATTTGTTCAATGATGCCCTTGAACTCTCTGGACAACATCTTGTCAGCCTCGTCCATAACAAAAAGAGGGCACTCGGAGAAATCAGCAAGGTTTCTTGCTGCCAAATCTAAAACTCTTCCTGGAGTACCAACCAAAACATGAACTGGATCGTTCAATCTAACAATATCATCTCTTAATGAAGTACCACCTGTGGTAACCATACATTGAACTCCCAAATGCTTACCCAAGGTTCTGACGACTTGGGAGGTCTGTAATGCCAACTCTCTTGTTGGGACTAAAATTAACGCCTGGATTTTGGCAACCTTGGGCTTGATCTGCTGTAACGAAGGAATAATAAAAGAGGCAGTCTTACCGGTTCCGTTCTTGGCTCTTGCTAATATATCTCTGCCGGCCAATGCCATGGGAATAGATTCTTCTTGAATGGGGGAGGGCTTTTCAAATCCCGCCTCGAATATGCCCATCAACAACTCTCTCTTCAAGTTGAAATCTTCAAACGATTTACCCTTGGTGTTAGACACATCCTCGGTCTGAGGCCTGGTGTCTTTTTGTGGAATATTCAATTGGTCCTTCCAGTTATCAGCCATTGTGTTTGTTGTTTATGGAGTTGTGTATATATAGTAGAATGGAGGTAGGTGTAATAATACAGGGCTTGACAAAGTCAAGCAGGAGCTGGAAATTGGGGGTGAAATTCGGGAATTAGGAAGTGTGGGGTCTAACAGTGAGATCAATCGAGATATTGGGATTAATCGAGCTATAGGCGGTGGATTGTGTGATTGATTACGGCAAGCGTGTAGAATGGAATAGGATTGTTGGAAAAATTTGAGAGTATTGAACTGTGCCGCGCACGACTCGTTACCCGGCATAGGAAGGGGATAGTATGGGGAAGGACGCTGGGGATAGAGGAGGGGAGTGGGGGTGCAGAGGTGGATGACTGGGTTCCTTGGTCATTACGGCGATAATTGTGTTATTTTGCCCTTTTCTGAATACTGGAGTAGTCAGGCTGTTGATTATGTAATATATTACGTAATACATAGACACAGGGCCTGGAGGTGGCAAGTGGTGTATTCATCATTGGAGGCTAGGGTTCTTGTGACATTTTAACTGATTCTAGAATCAGTCAATTGAGGTTGGAAACTGGAAAATTGAATTTTTACTCGTACTTGAAAATTAATAGTAAGAACTAATGCATGTGAACAAGTGTGGAATAGGTAAATAAGTATGGATTTCGAGTAAGTAAAATGTTTATGTGGTTGTTGCTTATGCAATCAGGACTAGATGTTGCTTGGGTAAAATTATAGCACGAAATTTGTTTATGTGATTTTTGTCAATTGATGCAAAATTTATGAAATTTATAAAATTTTGAGAAATTTAATTGATAATCAAAACTGTTCTATCCATGAATTTTGTATTAACTTTGTTAAAATATTTTCACTTGCTTTCTTGCTTCACTTAAATTATCGTTTGATTCAGTGCTAATCATTGAATTTAATACATACACCTTTGGCCCCATGCCACCAAAATAATAAAGAATTAGAATTGAATTCATTATACTGTGTTTCGTAGAATTGACACAAGTAGACGAACTCGAACACAAGTAGAGAACACGAATTTTTGGTTGAAATACAGGAATCCACCGTGTTTCAGCTAGCCATGGACTATTATTTGTAATTCTTCTTAGACCTATGCCGAATTCGTTCGATTAAATTACTTCTTGAGAAATATTCTCCTCAATCATCCCTATCTGTTCACATCGGGGTCTTCTCTGGCTATGAATTCGGCCATCTTGCGGTCCACACCAGACTCCTCCATCCGATTTTGCATGTTGGCCATAATTTCGCCAGTGGTTATTGTTCGAAGTAATTGGTTCTTGTGTAACTCTGACACCAGTAAATTGAATGGATACACACATGTTTCCAGGGGACAGGAAACTAGGGCCACAGTGGGCTGGACCAAATGTTGTTTCAAGCCTGTTCCGCAAATGGGACAATCCATCATGATAGTGAAAACTTTGGTATTAATGAATTTTTTCAATGAACGGTAGATAATCTTGTCGTAATGATTATCTGCGTCTTGGAGTCGTAATTGACCAACGAATGCAATTAAACTAAGAAAGATCTGAAATGATGATGAACTAGCAGTAGGTCAATCCTGTGAATTCAGTAGGTCAATCCTGTGAACTCAGTAGGAAAAGCTTTGTGGAACCCAATATTCAGAACCAAACAGGGTGAGTGGTAAAGTTGAATGCTCCAAATTGTACTTCTGTGTTCTGTGAAAGTATTTCGTTTATCTCTCAATGTATCAGATCTGTGAAAGTGATTCTGGTTATCTCTCAGTGTAAGTTCTTGGTTATTCAGTCAAAGCAATAAGTTTTCAGTATCAGATAAAAGTAAGTAACTCTTTGATAAGTTTCCATGTATCAGATAAAGTAGTAACTCTTTGATAAGTTTCCATGTATCAGAGAAAGTAGTAACTCTTTCAGTGTATTCCAAGCAACACTTCAGATGTACAAGACTCAAGTATTGCTATTCAGGTGTAGCTGCTCTTCTAGTGCAGTAACTTCAAGCTTCTTGTGGGGTTTCAATTTCTTTTGACTAGAGTGAAAAGTTTCACTACCTTCCACTTTCTCTTGATAACTCAGCAACAACAATAACAACAACAACAATAATACCAGATCTCGTGACCTCTATTCCTCTATAACCTCTTTACTCTCTTTCTACCACTATCACGGTAGTCTCCTCTTGAAAAAACCTAGTCCTACCTATCTCTTCTTTCCTGCATCTTTACTCATCGCTCTATATTATATTTATTTAATTATCGCCATCTTCTTCCACACTTTGCACTCATTCCACCTTCCCAATGAAGCTTTCACAACAGACAGTAGAGCAGCTTCAGTCGGACCCCAACTGCATCCGGAATATCTGCATTTTGGCCCATGTGGACCACGGAAAAACCTCGTTAAGTGACTCTCTTTTGGCCACCAATGGAATCATCTCACAGCGTATGGCAGGCAAAGTGCGCTATTTGGACTCCAGAGAGGACGAACAGCTTCGTGGTATCACCATGGAGGCCTCGGCCATCTCGCTTTACTTCAAAGTGGTCCGCAAAAAGGCCGATTCCGACCAATTGGACACCATGGAACATTTGATCAACTTGATTGATTCCCCAGGCCACATCGATTTCTCGTCTGAGGTGTCGACATCGTCCCGTTTGTGTGACGGAGCCGTGGTGTTGGTTGATGTCGTCGAAGGCGTGTGTTCCCAGACCGTCAATGTGTTGAGACAGTGCTGGATTGACAAGCTCAAGCCGTTGTTGGTGTTGAACAAAATCGACCGTTTGATCACCGAATGGAGGCTCACGCCGGCCGAGGCATACCAGCACTTGTCCAACGTGATCGAGAACGTCAATTCGGTCATCGGGTCGTTTTTTGCCGGCGAAAGAATGGAAGATGACATGCTTTGGAGAGAAAGTGGAGCGACCACCGAATTCGTGGAAAAGGACGACCAGGACATCTACTTTTCGCCCGAAAAGAACAACGTGATCTTTGCCTCGGCCGTGGACGGCTGGGCCTTCTCAATCCACACGTTTTCCAAGATCTACCTGGCCAAATTGGGCTTTTCCCAGTCGGTGTTGGCCAAGACCCTCTGGGGCGATTTCTACTTGGATATGAAGAACAAGAAGATCATACCCAAGAAGAAGTTGAAGCCCACGCAGAACTTGAAGCCCTTGTTCGTGGGGTTGATTTTGGAGCAGATCTGGGCCGTGTACGAAAACTGTGTTATTGAAAGAGACCAGGACAAATTGGAGAAAATCATCGAGAAATTGGGAGCGAAGGTCAGTCCTAGAGACTTGAGATCCAAGGACCTCAAGAACGTGTTGAATGTCATCATGTCCCAGTGGATCCCCATCAGTCATGCCTTGTTGGGTGCAGTTATCGACCATTTACCCAGTCCTGCTGCTGCCCAGAAGGAGAGAATCGAGAAGATCTTGGACGAGACTCTCTACAGTGCTGTTCCAGATAAGGAAAAGGCCGAGCTTTTGGAGCCGTCGTTCGAAAAGGCCATTCTTTCCTGTGATGCTTCGGACCCCGAAGAACACACCATTGCATATGTTTCCAAGTTGATCTCGGTCAAACAGGAAGATTTACCCAAGGACGTGGCCTCGGCGGTGCCCACAGTGGACGAGATAAGAGAAAGAGGAAGAATTGCCCGTGAATTGGCCAAGAAAGCCTCGGAATCCATTTCTGAAAAGAACGACGACGACTTTGCCGTGATTCCCAAAAAGGATCCATTCGAATGGGAATATGAGGAGGACGACTTTGAAGTTGAAGAGGAGGAAGAAGCCGAGACCGATCCAGAAACCCTAGTTGCTTTCACTCGTATTTATTCCGGCTCTCTTACCAAGGGCCAAAAAATTACCATTATTGGGCCCAAGTATGATCCCAGCTTGCCTAATGATCACGCCACCAACAAGGACCAAGTTTGCTACGACGTCGAGATTCAAGACCTTTATCTTATCATGGGTCGTGAGTTTGTCAAGATGGACACAGTTCCTGCTGGTAACATTGTTGGAGTAGTTGGACTTGAAGGACCAGTGTTGAAAAATGCCACTTTGTGCTCCCGTATTGAAGGAAGACCTTACATTAACTTTTCTTCCACCTCCACTTTGATTCACAACAAGCCCATCATGAAGATTGCCGTGGAGCCCACGAATCCAATGAAATTATCCAAGTTGGAGAGAGGATTGGAATTGTTGGCCAAAGCAGATCCAGTTTTCGAATGGTATATTGACGACGATTCTGGCGAGTTAATTGTTTGCGTTGCAGGTGAGCTTCATTTGGAGAGGTGTTTGAAGGATTTGGAGGACAGATTTGCCAAGGGATGTGAAGTGATGGTCAAGGAACCCGTCATCCCGTTTAGAGAGGGATTATCTGAAGACGCCAAAGAAGCAGACAGTGAAGAAGACAGCGGAGCTTCTCTTGGAGGAGTCGAGTTGGACTTTGAAGTCACTTCCTTGCCCAAGGAAGTCACACAGTTTTTGATTGATAGCGAAAGTGAAATTTCTGATATGGTCAACAGCAAGGACTATGAAGGCACTTTCAGAGCCAAATTGATAGAAATTCTCACCCAGCATACTTTTAAGGGCCCATTTGCTCTGCCAGAACAGTTGATCGATAGCATTATTGCATTTGGTCCTAAAAGAATAGGTCCCAATATGGTGGTGGAGATGAATGGGAGTCAGTTTAGAAAGGCTTTTGGTGGAGCCTCGGAAACCAAGTTTGAATTCGAGTCTAGTATTTTGAGTGGTTTCCAACTTGCCACCAATGAAGGTCCCTTGGCATCTGAGCCCATTCAAGGTCTTTTGGTGATATTGAAGAAGAGCAACTACACCGTTGTGGATGAAGATTCCAGAGTCATCAACTTGAACGGCCGTGTGATTACTTTCACCAGAGACCTCATCCACAAGGCTTTCTTGAGAGGCTCGCCTCGTCTCTTCTTGGCCATGTACACTTGTGACATTCAGGCTTCCTCGGAAGTCTTGGGTAAGGTGTATGCCGTGGTGCAAAAGAGAGGAGGATCCATAATCTCCGAAGAAATGAAGGAAGGAACTCCGTTCTTTACCATTGAGGCCCGAATTCCCGTGATTGAAGCATTTGGATTCTCTGAAGACATTAGAAAGAAGACTTCTGGTGCAGCTAGTCCACAGTTAGTTTTTGATGGCTTTGACATGTTGGACATAGATCCTTTCTGGGTACCTACCACCGAGGAGGAATTGGAGGAACTAGGTGAATTTGCAGAAAGAGAGAATGTGGCCAGAAGATACATGAACAATATTAGAAGAAGAAAGGGATTGTTCGTGGACGAGAAGATTGTGCAGAATGCCGAGAAGCAGAGGACCTTGAAGAAGGATTGATGGTGAAAACTATTTAAAAAGGTGTTTGAGGTAACTAGGCATATATTTTGAGATTGAATTCCTATTAATGCAAATAGTTCTTTTTGAACTATGGAAACTACCTAGCAAGTCATCTAGCTGGTTATCCAGTTTGAACAAGATGAAGGTTCTAAGAACGACTTCCAATGATGAAACGGAGAGTCTTGGAATAGCTTCCAATTAATACAATCTGTTCTATTTGAACTATAGTCTTCAAATAGCTTCCAATTAATACAATCTGTTCTATTTGAACTATGGTCTTCAAATTGAGTATCCAGATACAAGTTTTCTTGATATGAATATTCATTATCAAAAGTAATTTGCCAAAACCTGCCCTAAAAGTGCAGTTAACAAGTTCTCCATAGCGTGTGCTTCACTTGTGACCAATCTGCCATAAAAAGCAAGTTTACAAGTTCTTCTTAGCATGTGTTGCACTTAATATTCATTTCCAAAGGCAATTTGGCAAAAATTGCACGAAAACCACCGTTGCCACCTTCTCCATAGTCAAATCTTCACACAGAGCACACTTGTTGAGCCATCTCCACTTGCCTCGATTATATATGCAATATACCAATCCATGTAATGCTTCGCACCAGTAAAATAAGCATACTTATTCAGTTTTCTACGTAAAACAGCCCGAAAAATGCCCTTTTAACGACTTTTCCCTCTCTCATCACACCCATCCCTCCATTTGATCCCATAATTCACCCACTTTCCCCATTCCGTCCCCTTTATCCCCAATATTCACTCTCCCATCTTTACTCTCACACGAAAAATTTTAATCCATATATTCTTCACATACTAAATAGGCAAATGGCAGAAAGGCGAACAACAGACCGAGAATTGGGGCCTACTGCACAGGTGTCGGTGTCTCCTGGTCCTGCACGTGCTGGACAACTCGACCACAAACGCCTTTTCGACTTGGTGTCCAAGAATTACGAGACTTGGCTGCAAGCCATGAGCAAGAAGATCCAGGCAGAAGAGGAGTACCTGCCGTTTCCCAGCGAAGAGGACCCGGAAATGGCCAAGAACGACTCAGCCTTCAACTTCAGCCTTTTGGAAGCGCTCGAAAAGGCCTCCAATGACTTCAGTGACAAGATCAACCATATCGATGAGAACGAAGTGTTCCACCAAATACAAGGCAAAATGGACCGGGAAGAGCAAGCCGAGGCGTCCGGTGGATTGCTCAAGGAGAGCGAAATGGACTTCCTTCGCAATAAGATCTCCCAGATGATCCGTTCCAACGAATTCACCCTCAGTCGAGACGGCGCCCTTAACGGCCGTAAACGAGAGGGCTTCTCGCTCTACGACACCCAGGACGAGGAGGGATTGCACGAGGGCAACGCCGACGGCTACAGCTACGACTTTGACGACCAGGAAGACTACGACATCGAGGAGATCGAGGGCGACGACTACGAATACGACTATTCGCCGACGCACCACATCGAGGTGGAGCTCAATGCGGCTTCCGAGTGTGACGAACATGGCTTTGACGGCTGTGACTGTCCGTCGTATCGGTCGCTAGGCGACCGAGGCGACTACGACGACGACGGGCCCTCGTGTGAGTTTACATTTGAATATGATCGCACAGGCAAACTTGTGCCCATCTACAACAACGTGGAGGAGAAGCTCCGGATGATGACGCTCCAGGGCCGGGAGATGCAGGCCGAAGGCGTTGACGACGGCAAGAAGAAGAAAAAGAAGAAAAAGAAGAAGAAGAAGGGCAAAGGCGTGGGACCAGGCGAGGGCCACGCCAATGCGGAAGAACCGGCCCATTTCTGTCTTTTCTGTGAGTACGAGACCATTTTCGGCACCAAGCCCCGCCAGATGATCAAGTGGTACGAGCAGAGAAGTCGCCAGGATGCCAAACGCAGAGAGGATATCAAGAAGAAATTGGCCAGTGCCAAACAAAAGGCTCTTCGAAAACAGAAAGAATTGAGACAACAACAGATGCATGAGAGTATGGGGGAGGTGGCGGAGAAGGTGGGGGCCGAGGTGGTCGAAAGCAGAAGTGCAGACGAGGTACCGAAGGCTCCAATAGGAGACAATGCTAGCTTGGGCTAGAAATGGAGAGCATGACAAATGGAGTGTATGACACATGGAGAGCATGACACGTGGAGGGCCAGACGTAGTCTGGCGATTGCATGACGACAGGCCTGGCTAGAGGAGGCACTGGCGTTCCAAGGGTACATAGAAGAATCTAGGCACCATAGCTGATGTAGAAGAGAAACAATTTAAGAATGAAGTGATATGACCAGAATTAATATCAGAAAGAATAATATCAGAAAGAATAATATCAGAAAGAATCAATATGATTCGATTAATATCAGAAAGAATTAGTATCATCAATCAGAATCAATTAGTATCAGAAAGAATAATACCATCGTATTAATATGTCAATCAGAACAGAATTAGTATCATCAGTCAGAATCAATATGATCAGAAAGAATAATATCAGAAAGAATAATATCAACCAGAATCAATATGATCAGAAAGAATAATATCAACCAGAATCAATATGATCAGAAAGAATAATATCAACCAGAATCAATATGATCAGAAAGAATAATATCAGAGGAATCAGTATCAATCAGATCAATATGATCATCCTGAAAGTGAATTAGTATAGATAGACCTTCACAACAGAATCCACAGAAGGAACACTTCAAGGCGCCAGAGATAGCTAGAATCGTATAAACATACAAGAGAAGAAAGTATAATGTAATAATAATCAAGTAGTAATAATGCAATTCTTTCAAAAATTCAATGGAACAACCAAGATCATGAATAATGTAAAGTATTCATGGGACCATAAAACTTGTAGGATTGTTACCAATCCATCTATTTTTCACCTCTAACAACCTAGATACCCACTTTTGAGAAACTTGACGAACTGACTAAAGAGTCCAAATACCTTCAAACGTCTTCTACTCTCATTTCCACTTCTTCTTCTCTTTCTCCACTTCTTCTACTCTCATTTCCACTTCTTCTTCTTTCTTTCCTCCTTCCTTTCTTCTTCTTCTCCACACTTAGTTGCACCCTCTCAATAAAGTCCCACCAATTGCACCAAAAAGCACCACACCCGTAAACTAGCACACTCTCTATAATCTCAACACCCTTGACACCATCTTCAAGCCCCTAATCTCCTTTTTCCCACACAATACACCCCATTTCTTCCATTCCCATTTCGCACCTACTTTTCACTCATATAATAAGTACTCTCTTTCATATCGCACTAATATTATCTTCTACTTCTTCATTACCACCATGTTTTCTGCTAGTGGCACCAATACACCCGTTCCTAGTGGCCCTCCTCCCCATCACGAACAACTAGGTGAAAACATCACGTGGATCCGAGGCTGGTACAACCCTTCAACCAACTACGACACCAACGGTGAAGGCTCTTCTGATACCATGAGACTCAAGGGCTGGTTCAAGACCAGCATCAACCACAAGAACGATCCAGCCGTCAAGATGGACGCACACGACGTGTTGGACTTGAGTCAGTACAGCTACTTTCCTCAAGTCAAGGTGGAGGAGGCCGAAGTGGAGGAGGCCGAGGTCAAGGTGGACAAGGACTTGGAGTCGGCCATTTCGCTAGGCCAGGACGAGGGCCAGATCTCTGGATTGGGACAATGAGTGGATGAAAGAGATGGACGGATGTGATTGAAGATTGAAGATTGAAGATTGAAGATTGAAGATTGAAGATTGAAGATTGAAGATTGAAGATTGAAGATTGAAGATTGAAGATTGAAGATTGAAGATTGAAGATTGAAGAGATGGAGAGATTGAAGTAGAAGATGACATTCTACAATTCGATACAATTGGCCTGGCGGTGTCCGTTTGGACGTACTTCTGAAGAAATGTGTTCTGTATGTGAATTTATATTATCTTGTATTAGTATCACATCAATAAATGTGAAAAATTAACGACAGAACGTAAAATACCATGTTATGAAGGACTGCATTGGAACTTGCTGTTTTAGAGTACATTTCATATCAAGGAAATAATGCTAGTTTACATACTACAGTAGTTGCACAGTTTCTAAAGTGTTTCTATCGTTTTTCTATGGAGTGAATTTTATAACATTTTAATTGCATCTATCCAGAAGGAATTTCTTTCATCAATTCTAATTGTATATTCAGAAGGAATTGCTTTCATTAATTCTAATTAATTCTATCCAGAAGGGTTTACTTTCATTAATTCTAATTGTGTCTATTCAGAAGGAATTATTATTAATTCTAATTAATTTTATTCAGAAGGAATTGCTTCATTAATTCTAATTGTGTCTATTCAGAAGGAATTTTTATTAATTCTAATTAATTTTATTCAGAAGGAATTGCTTCATCAATCAGAAGGAATTATTATTAATTCTAATTAATTCTATTGGTTCTACCTGTGATTATTTACTGAGTTGCAATACTGACAGCTCCCTGTTTGACTCCCATAAACGTGACGGATTCCTTTGAGACCATGGTTGCTTCCATTAATAGCTGTTGCTTCGTGGTATCCCACACCTCCTCCTCGGGAAGCCGAGTAAGGTCTTCTTGGTTTCTTTCTTTCCTTTGGAAATTCTTCCTGATCTCCTGCAATCTATACATCTCCTCAGGTCTTCCAACGGTGGAATTAATAATCATGATGGAGTTGGAGGGCATAGCTTCGTAAATTTGGCTCAAGCGTGCATCGGCCGCTTTATACAACTCTTTGAGCTGGTCTTCTGTGGGCTCGGGAATACGTTTGCCAGTGTAGAGTTCTGGGACATTGGCCAAACTCCGGTTCACTTCCAATTCCTTGAAACTCAACACACTGAGCTGAACCTCATTCACTCTTTGCTTGTAACTTTGCACCACCTCATCGTCATTGTGTGCATATATGCGATCTACCTTATTCTTTGAAGGCTCAACGTACGACTCCATTTGCTTGTAGTTGCAGTAGTCGACCCACAACGACTTGAACTCCTTGCCTTCGTGTCTGGCCCTGTCAGCAAGTGCATAGAAAATCGATATTTCTCCCACATTCATTCCGAAACACTCACCTTCAATGATCTTCAACTTGGTCAAGTCCAAACATGCTCTTGCGTCTTCGACCGACGAATGGCCATCTCCACTGTCTTCTCCACTCTGAATTTGTCTAGCAAGGTATTGTTGAGCCAACCACTTAAGCGACGGTTTCAGAGGCGGTCCCTTATTGTGTTCATATATGATAGAGGTGTCCACAACCCTAGAATGCTTAATTTTCATCACATTCAAGTCGGATTCCAACGAATGGCCAATAAGAATGTCAGATTTGGAAATTGTGCTGAGAAGTTTCTCCTGGATATCTTTTAGTGTTGTAGTGACGCCTCTTAACTTCTCCTCTGTGATTCCAGAGAACCTGGTGACATAATCCACGATTTCTTCTTCTGGCTTGACCAACAGGTCCAAAACAACTTCTCCCTGGAAGTTGATCAAGGAAATTCTAGTCAACACCTTCCCCGTGGCTGATTTGCAGAATTCACAGTCCAATGCAAATGTATGAGACCCTTCATGTTCAAACTCCTGAGTTTCGACCCATCCTTCTCTTCCAGTTATGTCCATAGGATAGCCACAGCTTCCCAATTGTTCCTCGCTGAGCAATAAGTCTAGAACGGTGATTTTGTTGGCCTTCAGGCTTTCCATCAAGTCTTTCTTCTGTTTCTTGGCGAGCTGGACGTTTGTGATGGCCTGTAATGGAGGGTAAGTCAGGTCTTTGGAGCCTGGCAATTGCGATTTGATCAATTGGGGAAAGTGCTCTGCAATGAAGGGAAAATCGCCTTCCAAATTGGTCTGTTCAATTGGAACCAACGGTCCTTCCTGTAGCTTTAATTCCAGACTGAGAGTATCGGGGAAACCAGGAATCAAGCAGAACACCACGGATTCTATTTTAGACGCATTTTGCAAGGAGTACCATGTCGATCTGGTAGGCGTGGAGGAATAGGAAAAGGCCCCAAGCACGAAATCACGGAGCTGTTTGAAGGGGACTCTATTGTTCTTGACTGGTTGCTGAATGAGGTCAAATACTGGCACCAGAACGGCTTTTCTGGCCTTTTTCTTGTGGACCTTCTCGGCCTTAGCGGGTTTGGGTGCCAGCGTCAACTGGCCAGACGATCTTCTTCTTTTGTCTCTTCTGGAAAGCTTAACTTTGCTTTCTTCCTCTTCAAGAGAGTTCAACGAAACCACCGAATCACGTCTTTCCACTGGCTGCAGCATGGCCAATTCGGCAATGTGCTTTCTGGGATTGTCGAGTTCGACGTCTATGGCGGAGATCGACAACCTTTCTGTGCCTAAACTCAATGGGTCTTCAGGAGCTGGATCCATGGCTGATATTGGAGCTTTTTGAGTGAAAAACACGGGATTTTATAAGGGAAAAAGGACACCTAGACACCAAGGTCGTCACAGGGCTATGTCAGTGGTATTTTTCGGGCCAAAAAAAGAATAAAAGTGGTAGATTTCGTCATGGCTGCTACTTCGACATGTTGATAATTTTCCAGGCTATATGCAGGAACAAATACTGTCATAGATGACATCATCAACAGGCCATTTGAAGTGCTTTTGGGACATGGGGGCGGCAGAATGGACCGATATTGGATGGAAAAGTGGAGGGGAACCGTTTGCGGCATGTTCTAGAAGTCTGGCGGATTCTGGGGTAATTTTTCGAGTGTTTCTGCCACCGCAATCGAGGCTCAGAAGCCACAACAAACACATATGCTATGGGAGACGTTTTCACGTGGAAGCTGCCACCAAAATGTCGTTGAACAGCAACAGAACGGTTATTTTTGACTGGCTCAAGGGCTCGGATTCCTGGACCTTTTCTCTCCATTTTTCTAAGGAGACGTCGGAGTTTGCGTCGAAGAGCGAATTGTAAATGCAATTGAGGTCCCTAAGTGCATCCTCGTCACCTAGAACACGCGTGCTGTCCTGAAATATCGCCGTCTGGGCCAAGAGGACGATTTTGGCCCACAGGTCCCAGCCTGGAGGCACATGCATCACCACGTCGATGTTGTGGTGCTGGAGAGGCCGCGATGGGTCGTAAATGGGCCTTGGTGGTGCATCAAAGTCACAGAGCACGGCAGGCGACTCAAGAACCTCGTGTAAGTTGCCCACGGCAAGCACTCTTCCACCGTGTTTGAGAGCAACAAACCGGGCCAATTGCTGGAAAAACACGCCCTTTGCAGCCAAATGATCGTCGATGGCGGAAGCGTCGATGAGTACGGTGAGATCCAATGCCAAAGGCACGTCGTACTGGCCTTCTGCCATGGAAGGTGGCGATGTAGAAATGTCCAATTCCTCAGAATGGATATTCTTCAAATGGAGACGGCACTGGGACTCGTAGTGTTCACGATATTGGGCAAGTCGGGTCTGGAACTTGGCAAGGAAGCGAAGTGTGTCCACCAATGGCACGAATTGGTTCACCACGGCCACAACAGACACCAGAGACGCTCTGATGACAAGCGATTCGATATACGAAAGGAAGCATTGGGGGTTGGAAATGCGGTAAAATGTGCCAGTATCAGAAACGGTATAGTTAACCGACAGTGTGGGGCCCCATTGCAATACGAGAACAACGGAAGGAGGAGGTGTAGAAGGAAGAAGACCAGAGAACATGGTGTTGTTTAGAAGTATGGATGGGCTGTGTGCAGGAGTTGATACTAGATGATAAAGAGAAGTACGAAAATGGAAGAAAGAACAGAAGAGAGAATAGAAGAGAATGGAAGAGAGAATAGAAGAAAGAATGAAATAGAGAGAAGTAAATGGAATAGAGTGAGATTTTATGGATGAAAGGATTGGAGGTGATAGTGAGATGGAAATAGTTGTAGTTACTGTGGCAGTATGGATTTATTATGCTAGAAAATAGGCACTAATCAAATGAAATGGAGAATAATATTTTTTGGTCATTTTATATGGCTGCTACTGGAGCTATAGAATTGACATTCAGACACTGTATGGAAGAACCAGGATATTATAGAATCTATTATCACGACATTTACATCTACGACTCTCACAGAACCGACATAGAGTCCATTTGGGCATCGCGACATCAGATACGACATTAGCAACCGGAATCCCGGAAATAAACACGAGCGGAATTACGACATTGACATCATCGAAATCGCGACATTGGCATCTATCACGACACTGACATCACCAGAATTGCGACATCAATCCATGTCAATCAAGTTGAAATATATCAATGACAGGTAACCGAAGTCGCCATTACCCTCCACTTCTCCTTCTCTTTCATGGTCAAGTGAAACCTGATCACGTCATCGTAATTAATCACATTCTTTTCTTGGTATTAGTTTTCTCTGGGCTTAATCCCACGGTATGTTGGACTACAAAAACGGCCTTGGCCAGACTCAACCGCCCTGTTCGCTTTTCGTCCATATTCTGCCGGACTTCGCCGGAACGCACCCACTCCTTTCCTTGAGCCTCCTCTCTGCCAATGCAGAGAATGGTGTCCGAGCCCGGGTCCCTCGAGTCTGTAACAGGACCAAGGCAAGACGAAGCAGGAACTCCAAGGACATACCGATCAAGAGACGCGTCGACAATGCACCCGGTACTTCAGGCGTCTCTAGGGTGATGCCTCACGTATTCTTCGGAGCATGATAAGAGAACCAGTTCGGAGAGACCTGGAGCCAGGACTCGATATTGTACCGGAGAGATCATGGCCATGGTGGGCATAAATGGGTTTTCCCATCACTGCCTGATTTGGGCCTTGGCTCGTGCTGGAAACGGTAGTAGTTGCGGCATCTTCCACACAAGAGCAACAGCAAGAGCAAAAATGCTGAGTAAGTGCAACACGACAGGGCAGTTGGTGGAATGCCGAGTCTGTACACAGTATGGTCCAGAATATCACCGGAGTAATGCAGCGCTGGGCCAGATCATGGTATGTGGTGTCAAAGTGACATTTTGTGACGGCCTTTTGATAGAAATTATCAGGCTGCATGCTGTCACTTTCGCTTTATCATTCTGCATTCTATAATCTTAACCCTGCATTATATGATACTATCACTCTGCATTCTGCCTCCCTGTAATCATCCCTGCATTTCGTGATCGTATCAGTGAGTTTTGGTCCTATTAGTGCGTTGGCGGACATATCAATTTGCGTTCTCGTTTAGTGTTTGGTGAACATTCTGCATTCTGGAGTGGTCCCCTCCATTCAAACTACATGTCATACTTTATGCCAAAACTAAATTGGATTACCCTTTCCTTTTTCTACACATCTCTACTTTAATATTCCTTCTCTTTTTTGCCTGGTCTTCTTGATTTAGCTGACTCTATGTCTCCTCCCCAAATTGTCTCTTTACTTTGTTTCTTTACTCTGTCTCTTACTCTGCTCTTTCTCTGTCTCTTACTCTGTCTCCTCTCCACATTCCCCTTATTGTCAAATCGCCATGTCAATGGATCCTGGCATGCTGCAGGTTCATACCTTTATAATTCTCGGCTGAACTGTCCCTGTTCAGACCTGGAGCACTTTAGCGAAGTTGCTTCTAACCATGTAATTTGGATTCCCGAAACGGATGCTGCGGCGATGTCATAACCCAACGACAATTAAATCCGCTATAGTCCACACTACAATGAACCACCACTGGCCAAAGCCCACTCCTTACAACCCATAATATTTCACCATGAGTTGTTCCGTCAGGATAACCCTCCTCTACATCCATTATTGTCGTTCCACGTGTCTCGTCAAGTCCATGCACGGTCTACTGCCTTCGCTAGGGCATGCCTTGGACGGACGCTCGCCCTGTCTCCAAACGCAACAGTACGCCCCGATACAATTCTCCCAAATATTGCCCTTTGTCACATTTGCGTTCCTATTCCTTGCCTCTGGCACTGAAACACACCACCTGGTCCCCAGACAATCCCCACAACGCCGGTCTGGAAGCGACTGCGAAAGAACTGGGACGAGGATCACATGGCGACAATTGTCCTCGGCCTTGAAACAAGTTGAAAGGAGATGAAAGAAGATGCAAAGACACGAACGGAGACGAAACAGGCAGGACGTGATGACCGCACTGGAGAATACTTCGATCCAGGGTGCACAATGTGGACATGGACCGAGATCTCAATGGCCAAAGCGCCTTTGGCGAATTTCATTGATGATGTAACAATAGGTCCCGGGGGATAATAGCCTCAGGGGACGGGCTGGGTGCAGGAACGAGATAGGGTCGTTAGACCCATGTGGACCTAGTGGAGACAGGGCGGTGCACGGGGCTGCCTTATCAGGACGGATGCAGCACGAGCTTGCAAGAAGTGCCGGCAATTGGCCGGAAAATCCTGGTGGGGCCAACGGCGGCTGCGGGTTGCGAGCCCGGGCATGCGCTCAGTGCCCAATTATTAAGCTTTGGACGCCACAGTCCGTGCAGGATGCGGCAGGTGTGCAGGTCCCGCCTGCACGCAGCTGCCGTTACAGTGGCACAACCCTACCGTTCGTGCCCTGGATAAGCGAGGCCGACGCCCAGCTCGAGGCAAGCCCCACGGCACCTCTGCCTCCACGGCGTTGGTTTCCACCGAAAACCCCCGCTATTGCTGCAGCCCGCCGCAGCGTCATGCAGCCCCGGTATGCGTCCTCCATGCACTGTGCATGCGGCCTCCGTATGCACGCCGGTAAGATTGTTTCTTTTATTTTGCGAGGTTTTCTCTTCGGATCTGTACTGCCTGGCGCATATGCACGAAATTCCGCCTATATCATGCACCCATCTCCCCTTGTTGACTCTCTCTTTGAATCCTTCTGCTAAGCACCACTTTTCTTTCCTCCCTTTGGGCTCCTCCTCCTTCTCGTCCTCCTCCAATGTCTCAGGAAAAGGACATCGAAACCAAGGGCCAAGGGCCCCACTCCGTGGAGACCGACGCCTACTCCTACAGGCACGAGTCGCCTGAATCCCAGCACGACAACCATAGCGACTATGCCGGCTCCTACGCCGAGAGCGCCTACACCTACGAGACCATCAAGGAGGGCAACGCTTTCTCTCGCTTCATCGACTCGTTCAAGCCCATCGACCTCGAGAACGAGGGCTTCGACACCACCGGCTTGACTGCGGCGGAGAAAAGTGTCATCGCCTCGGCCAGACACCCTTTGGCTAGACGCTTGAAGTCCCGCCACTTGCAGATGATTGCCATCGGTGGTACCATCGGTACCGGTTTGTTTATTGGTTCGGGTTACGCCTTGTCCGCCGGTGGTCCCGGCGCCGTGCTCATTGGTTACTTGCTCATTGGTTACTCGTTGTTGTGTGTGGTGAACGCCTTGGGTGAGTTGTCCGTGCAGTTCCCCGTTTCCGGTTCCTTCAATGCGTTCTTCTCCCGTTTCGTCGACCCCTCGTGGGGTTTCACCCTTGGTATCCTCTACGCGTGTTCGTGGTTGATTTCGTTTCCTTCAGAGTTAGTGGCGTGTGCCTTGACCATCCAGTACTGGAACACTTCCGTGGACCCCGCAGTGTGGGTGGCGGTGTTCTACGTGGTCATCATTTCCATCAACTTCTTCGGTGTCAAGGGTTACGGTGAGGTTGAGTTCTACCTTTCCATCATCAAGGTGCTCGCCGTCATCGGCTTCCTCATCTTGGGTATCTGCATCACTGCCGGTGTGGGAGACCAGGGCTACATTGGAGGCAAGTACTGGCACCATCCCGGCTCGTTCAACAACGGGTTCAAGGGTGTCTGTTCCGTGTTCATTTCCGCCGCCTTCTCGTTCGGAGGTGTGGAGTTGGTTGCTCTTGCCGCCGCCGAGACCCAGAACCCCAGAAAGTCGTTGCCCAAGGCCACCAAGCAGGTGTTCTGGAGAATCACCCTTTTCTACGTCTTGACCGCCGTCATCATCGGTTGTCTTGTGCCATACACCAACGAGCAGTTACTTAACGGTAGCTCCAGTTCCGACATCACCGCCTCGCCCTTCGTCATTGCCATCCAGTTGGGAGGTATCAAGGTGGTTCCACACATCATGAACGCTGTCATTCTTGTTGCGGTCGTCTCCGTGGGTAACTCGTCCGTCTACGGTTGTTCCAGAACTTTGGCCTCTCTTGCCGTCCAAGGTTTGATTCCAAGAATCTTCGGCTACATCGACAGAGCCGGAAGACCCATGGTGGCTATCATGTTCACCAACATGATTGGTTTGTTGGGTTTCTTGGTTGACAGTGACAAGGAAGGTACTGTTTTCACCTGGTTCTTCTCTGTCTGTTCCTTGTCTTCTTTCTTCACCTGGTGTGCCATTTGTTTCACCCACTTGAGGTGGAGATGGGCCCTTTCTTCCCAAGGTAGATCCTTGGACGAAGTCATTTTCCAATCTCCCTTAGGAACTTTCGGTGATTACACGGGTATTGTCATCTTACTCTTCGTGGTTGCCTGTGAGCTTTACATTTCCGTATACCCCAACTTCGGAGACAGCGCAGGCCATGCCGACGTCGAGACCTTCTGGCAAAACTGTCTCTCGTTGCCATTGATGCTCGTTTTGTACGTTGGCCACAAGACCTACTCCAGATCCTGGGGAACCATCATGATCAAGTTGCAGGACGTTGACCTTGACACCGGTAGAAGACAAGTGGACGTGGAACAATTGAAGCAGGAGATTGCCGAAGAGAGGGAGGCTTTGAGACAAAAACCATTCTTCTACAAAATCTACCAATTCTGGTGTTAATTGTCATACTTGTATTGACGAGTGTAATGCCTATTCATTTCCTTACTTCTACTATCGCTCGTCACTTCATAGATTCATAATAATATTCATTGAAATCGTAATTGAGATGTAACCAAACCAGAGGGGTAGATGATAAATGCAGGCCAAGCCAAGCCAAAGCAGACCTGCCTTATCCACTGCCTTATCCAGTCCCCATTTTTACGTAGAGCCTGCATTTACACTCCACTAAACCAGATTCAGGAAGCGTATACACATGTACAATCAGGGACTGTGAAAATGGAAGCATGGATTGGGCATTTTTTGGAGATGGAGCTTATCAGAATAATAATAAAAAATACGTGAAAAAATATGGGGCTATGTCACCATTGACTCATAGGCTGATATTGGAGATCCACTGTATTCTTTACGGAGAAGCTACAGATTCAACCCTATAAAAGGAGAGAAATAGACAGGTAATGTACAGACTCTTCCCTCTGTAACTAGTATAGAGGCTAGACCCAGTGACGAGGCTTGTCGACAAGATTTTTCATCAACGGGGCGTGAGCTGTCCAGATTTCTTTACGACGACGTTCCCAACCTTGGGATCGTATTTTTGTGGTGATGCAAAAACCGAACATAATAACGATTGTCAATTTGTGCCGGAAATTTTCAATTGTCTCCAATTTGCCAATTTGCCAATTTGTCCAATTTGCCCAATTTTGGCAAGGAGGAGCCACAGTTGCAGAGTCCATGACTGGTATGACCAGTGGGCGATGAGATTGATGAGATATTATTGTAGAGAGGAGATCAGTGCTGAAGCGATGAGTAGTCCAAATGGATCAAATTGGTAAAGATGACAAATGGAGGACTTTGGAAGATTGACCGGAATAAAGTGTGGTCTTGTGCAGAAAGCTGGTACATTGGAACCATCTCCGCTTCGGACTATTGAAGACAGTTAGGACTGTATGGTGAATAGACTGTATGACTTTTCTGTGTGGTGAATTTCCACTCACATGAAAATTTGTACCTAACTAAGATGGACGTTGACTCGGTTACCGCAATCGGAGGAATAGGCTGCAGGTGTGGTCGAAATTCCGCCAGTGTGAGCCTTGCCTTGCTGAGTGTTGTGGTATTCCTGCTTTGTGTCAGTGCAGCTTCCCACCCTAATGGACCCCGGTCTTGTTACATGGGAAAATGAGTCTGAAAAATTTGTAAGTGAGGAAGTGTGGAATGAATGATGGTGGACACAGTATTAAGCCTGGTTCTCATTCCATGCTTATTTCTAGTCTTCTAGCATGCATGTATTTCAGCTTTGTATCTCCCTTCTGTGCCTTCCACTTTTAGTCCAATTTAACCTTACCTGGAAAGGTATCAACTACCGCAGAACAATAGGCGAATTCCGAATAAAGACCATATGAGCATTTTAGCAGTCTAAGTGACAACTCAGGGGCCATTAAGGTACACTGGCAGTCGGCATTTCCTACCTCAATGCTTCATCTGGCGGTCGGCATTACCTATTTCAATGATTTCAATCTGGCAGTCGGTATTAACTACTTAAATGTCTTTTGATCTGGTACTTCGAACAAGCGAAAGTCTGTTCAGAGTCCAACGCCCGCATGTAGAAATAGCAAAAACCTTACTTCAATAAGTTTAGTGATTAGTACCCCGACCATTAGGAATTGCCAGGAGATTTCATTATACTATCAATGAATAAATTAATACCAAGTATACCAGCAAGTTCTGGTGCATCCTACAATTTGTGCATTGAGTGTTGAATTGAGCGTTGAATCGGAGTCATATTCGGCCTTGCATCAATTTGAATCGGGCGTTGTGTTAGTACAGATACAATCGTTGTGTTAGTGCAGATACAGTTAGTTTACGGAGTTCACTTGCGGAAAACGTTGAAGCCGGGGTGGCAGAGTGCTAGATACCTACCTTTGGAAGAGCCGAGAAGAAGTCACCAAGAAGCAACTAAAACTCATCAAAGCTGAATTACCAAAGAGTAGTGGTTAAGAAATGTAGCAGAATGACAGGTCAAGAAATTAGTGACCAGGTGACTCGATTTTAGAAGAGCAGCAGCACGAGTGTAGAGTAATGACTTGTTAGATCCATTGGTTCCGGTAGAGTAGTTTGTCTAGTAGAGCAATTTGGTAGATTGTAGACCTGAACAGAGAAAAAACCCATACATCAAAACATCTCAACATCTCAATGATTGGCAAATTGCGAGTCAGCCTCTTGGGACCTTTTCTTCCACAAACTCGTTACCGTGGTGGTTTGGCCATCCTGCGTCCTACAACGGATTAACTTCTACCCCAAGAATGCCACCTGAAATGGGACACTTCGAATGTGACTTTTTTCGAGAAGTGGAACCACCCCATTTCACGCGATACGTCTAGAAACCACATTAATGCACGGAATCGTTCTATCTGTTATTTTTGGCAAAAGACCCCAACACCACATCCACTGTTGACATCAGAACGCCTCCATATTCACTCTGGTTGCCACACACACAGACCAGGCTTCCCTAAGCACCTGTCTGGCTTCACACACTCCAGGCTTCCATTCTTCAAAACTGGGCTTTTTCCACCTCATTTTTTGCACCTACACTCAGCAAATGTTTCCTATATTACATTATATAAACTCAAGAACTCAAGCATGAAACGGCGGGCTATGTGGTCTTGTAGTATTATGCGTGGTGTCCGACCTTGACGGCTTCGTACTGGTTGTCGGCCTTGACAAAGATCTTCTTCAAAGAACTCTGTTTGTAATAGTAGTTGATCATCCAGAAGGTGCCAATACCGTAGCATACACCTCCGAGGGCAAGGGCTTTGTTGGGAGACATCATCTTGTTAGCTGTAGTAGAATATATTTGAGAGACTGGCTCCAAAACCTCTCCAACCTCGAGCCTTATATACTCGAGGATCGTATGATTAGCTCGTGAGTTGCGGCCGTTTTGGTGGTGCGACGTGGTGGGATGATTCTCATGACACCACCGATTTGGCGAAATCGCCTTATGGGTCCACCGCTGGGTCTTGCATGACTCCGAGCCTCGAAACCGAGCCTCGAAGGTCCACCAATGGCAGTGCTTCCTGTCCACTTACCACGTTGGACATACCTGAAACGGTGTGGTCTAAAGTGGGGACAGACCCTGCTATTTCACACCCATGACCTCCACACTAATACCCCAATTGCCAAATAATGCAAATTGCTCCGAGAATGCCACGAGCCCTAGAAGTCGAAATACCCATATTGATAGTTACAACAAGTCCCAAATTGATAGTTAGCACTGGTAGTGTTTTGTTTGTAGTGCAGATGCGATTACTTTACGCTGTATGGCTAATACTTTCGGACATTGTCGCCTGCTGGCAACACCGGCAAGAATTGGCCTATTATCAACATGGGCAAGTCAAAAAGATCTCTTTTGACGGTCCACACCGAGCAGAAGTCAATGTAGTCGTTCTCGTGCTGCGTGGGGCTCTTCATCAATCGACATTTGGTGAAGATCGTCAGATGGAGATTTCCCACCGCAACCGACTTGAAGAGCTTGTAGTAGTTGATGATACTTTCGTCATCATGCATGAGCTCCACAATAAACGTCCTCTTGGCCAAAATGTCGTTGATTTCGTAACCCAAGAGACTGAGCATGTCGTCGGTCACCGATACGATTTCTCCCGTACGTCTCCAGATAATAGTGGGTGACGAATTCAAATGGCAGAGCCTTTGGTAGTCAATGAGCGACCGTTGGAAAGTCATCTCGAGAAATTGGAGATCCCAGGGTTTGAGAAGCGATTTGTGTGCCGAAATAAACGTGGGCCGGTAACTGGCAATGAGTTTCAAAATTATCAAGAGGCTATTTCGCTTGGCTTGTTTCTCTTCTGGGGACAAATTATTTCCCAGAAACCGCTTTTTGAGAAAATGGGTAAGCAGATGGTACGACTGGGGGTAGTCGAAGTTCATGATGTTATTGGTGTAGATGTCGTGGACATTGCGGTACAAGTAGTGGGCAATGAGAGGCGAGACGTACTCCGTAGGAATGGCCGAAGATTGGGAGAGTTTGTGGACGATGGGGTTGGAATTGCGGGGCGATGTTGAGGGAAGTGACGGAGGGATCGAGGAGATGGGTGGTATTGGTTCTTCCGAGTGCAGTTTGTTGGTAGTTTCTGGTTCCATCGGATGCCCCTCCTTGTCCGGAGTGCTGTTATCTTGAGAATCGTAGCCCAATGAGATGAACGGTCGAGAATCCTTGAGCTTATTGACCGCCTGAAGCGAGTGATTGACTTTGTTGTTGGCATCGATGCTCATGAAGTTGGAGGGAGACATAACGGCGTTGTACTCGGAGGTGCTTGTGTTGGAAGGAGATGGTGACGACGGCTTGGACTGGAGAATAATGTCGCCAAGCATCAAGTACTCCTGGTTCAAGTAGTTGGAGTTAAACGACGGGTTGTGCAATCGTGAATGGGGTCTTGGGGGTGCATGGACTGTGTTGTGGATCTCGGTCTTGTCATGAGTGTCGTAAAGAATTTTGTTGATGACGTCGTTCGTGGTGTTGAGGATGGTTTTCAGGGGCGGACGGCGGACGCTATCTAGCGACGGCAAGGGTGCCAACTTGACGGGAGCAGCAGTTGCAGACTCGGTGGTTGAAAAGTTGGACCTGAAAGTTGGAGATGTGGAACCAGCACGTGGAGAAAGAACAGGGGAACTGGTTTCTGAGTTGCTGTTGGTGCTGGTGGCCGAGGATTTGGCATTGGACAAGTATTTGGCGCGTTTTCGGATCACATCATGGCACTTGTGGCCGATATTGCGTTTGATACAGTTCTTGCACGGTCGCTGGTTGTTGCACTGGAGATGTTTCTCATGGCAAAATAAACAGGCTCGAGAAGCCGGACGTCGGTTCTTCTTTTCGATGAGTGTGAGTTTCTTGGTCATGGTCGAGACTAGCGTTTAGCAGGACTCAAGTGGGATGCAACAGTAGAAGTGAATGGTTTGAAGGTGGCTAAAGATGGGAAGAAAAGTGGCCGATTTGTAGAGAAAATCGGCGGTACCGGTAGAAGGCGGTGCAGAATGTGAGTACATGTACTAAACAGGATAAGCACACGCGTGGAATGGCCAGGAAGATCTATTTCACCTCAAGGTGGGATAGTAAAGGTGGTTCAAGATCTGGGGAAGGGCTGTGTGCAGGAGCGACACGATGACCCGGGGAAACCCGGGACATTGTGCAGCGATGGCGAGGCGTAGCGTGTGATCCTGGCAAGGCCGGGGCGGCGACATGCTGGGCCACGTCAACTTGGTAGTGGTGTTGCTGGAAAATCCCTCGTTTGGGCGGGGTTGGAGGGCAAAGTACGTTTCTTTGGGTGGGAAATGTCGTGAACCGGTGAATTCCGTAGAGAAGAACTCGGAGAAGGAAGAGGGGAGGGCGCCGGTGTCGGAACGGAATACGACTTGGTGGGTAGCGAAAGGGTGGGGAAAGGTATGTGATGGTCGCTTAATTGGTCGTAGATACGTCGGGGCCGGAGTTATTCGGAGGGTCCTTCTGGAAGGTGTTGAGTATACCGTACGACATTAGTGGGTGCAACTGTGGATGTCGCACTATAAACTACCACAGAGAGAGGAAGTAATGAGAGGCTCCTAGTCCAGGGTCTGGCATAGGAGAAAGACGATATGATGGGAATGGATACGCGGATGCAGATAGAGGAGAAATGGGAGGATCCAAGAGCAATTTTCGGCGTCCTTTTGATAGATACCCGAAAGTGGTGAAATTCGGGAATGGAAATCAGATCGTTGCATTGAAAGTTTCAGAGTTTTGTACGCGACCGGAATATTTGGGGCGTTGCTATAACAGAGTGTGGGGAATCCAGCAGGACATCGGTGTGGTTTCGGATCTACCTTCATTTGAAGTGGTCCGATGAGGAAGAATTTTCCGTATTCTAAAGAGATGGAAATATTAATGCCGATAAGAAGAAGGAACCTAGAAGGAACATTTTTCAGAATCGTATTGTAATAATTTTCAACAATTACGAGAAATGCAAGAAGAGGCTGAATCTAGAGTGTGTTGAAACGAAGATGGAGTGGGAATGACGATGGAGAAGGACAAAATCGAAGAGTACAGTTGTTCGCGTGTTCCAACTCATGACCTGCCACAGGATTCACATACAGTAGTTCTGCCACCAGCAACAAAAGGCGACCCGTCAAAGATCCCACACTCTGAAACCACTACTGCCACTCTCTAATCTCAATCTAGATTAGTTCTCCACTAGGACAGTTTCTCCGGGCACCACGTGATCAAATGGAAAACACCTACATCACCAGAGCCAACAACGTGCCATCAGATGACACTATAAAGAACAAGCAGACTACTGACGCGTCCGTGAACCGTTACACCTCTTACGTAAACACCATTCACATTGACGTTTCAGAAGCCGGTTCTCTCCTACGCCTAGTTTCTCAGCCTACTTGTCTTGTATTGTTCTGCATAGGTGCAAAAGATTGTAGAAATGATTCTTGGCACAATGTCTATGGCAATTCTGGGAAGAGAGGAGAAAGGGGCAAGAATAGGACGATGTATATGACTAGGAGACCTACCATGTGCATTCCATCCAAATTGAATGGATAACATGACTACTGAAGAAACCAATTGACGTCAATGAACCAAGCAAGAATATTGTCAGTAGAATAGTCCATTTCCATTTGACATATGCATATTTACCTGTCAAGAAATTAATTAATCTTCCCAAGCAAGAAATACATCCTCTTTGCTATAGAACTGACTTTACAGAGCATAATTCAAATATACACACGAAAACTATTCCAATGTGTTAGTCACGTTATGCAATGTGATAGACACGTTATCCAATGTCACCACGTAAGAAGCCCTCCCGATGTGACATTATCTCCGCCATACCTCCAGCATTCAATTCAAACCAACCCCACAATCCTTGCGTCCAACAATCTATCAACGCTTCAATCCATCACACGATATTTCAGCTCTCTCACTAGCAACAGTCCATACTGCAGTACTCTCACGGACGTAGCACCCGTTTGAGACAATGTTCACCAGAAACAGCAACCCCATACGGAGGTGCCAAGACGGCTGGTGTAGAGAGGCTCATACTTCTCAATTGAATGACTATCTAGGCTAATATTCTCTCTTTGGACAGTCGTCAGTACAGTTCCCACTGAGACAGTGCGAAAAGTTACTGCTTCAGTAATCCAGCAGTCGTCTAGAACGACAGCGACTAGAGAGCCAAAACCAATAGAGACATATCCCATTCCTCGGGCCCCGCAATCCACCATCGACTCCCCTTTCTGCAACGATGATGATGCACCGTCTCGCCACAAGATCCCAGTGGACGGGCTCCTGGCGTCGCCGTTCCATCGAGGCAAGGTGGTCGCACCCCTCCACCGCCAGGGCCTCGCCACCACCACGAGACTGTCGCGGTGATTGTCGGGGACTATTGTCTGGTGGCACTTTCCCCAGGAGACTCTTGCAGTAGAGGTGTTGGTTCCTGGTTTGGCTCTGTTTTGTGCATGCTTTGCCCTGTTTGTTTGCCTCTAAGGTACTAGGTCTGTTCTCAAAACCCAGCACGACACTGGAATTTGCACAGTGCGGCCCTCGGCATCCCGTCGTCGCTAGCAAGGCGAAATGAAGGCAACTAAGAGGTCGTCCACATTAACGTGAATACCAAGCCGACTGCGGAGATGGCAAGAATGGATGATGATGATGATGATGATGATGATGATGATGATGATAGTACCCCTTGGCGAAGATAAGCCTTCTGGGTCTTCTCATCTCTAGCGAGAGCCCCCGCTAGCCTCTGTTTCGATATCACAAGATCTGCCGCGTGCGGCGGGCGCAGTCGCAAGAGATGAGCTTTGGGAAAAGTGCGATAACTGGCCGTGGAAACTTGGCACGGCATTCAAAGTAACGCCAGAATGTTCGCTAATCTCCCTGCTCCACGATGTTTCTAGTTTTGTAACGGCATCGCTTTCCAGGGACTAGATATCGCGGACCTCTTTCCCAGCATTCGTCACCCCAGACCGCGCCACGAGAATACCACGAACAATAGGGGCGGAATCGAGCGCAACAGCCTTCTACAGGGCTCGGGCGACCTCAAGCCCCTAGTCCGAACCACCACAACAAAAGAGCAGGACGAGAGAAGCAAGACATTAGGGGCCATCAGAGACCATCAGAGACCATTAGAGAGGACATGTAGACCCAGCAGAGCTGATAAAGCCGATGCAACCTGCAAGCCTAGCCGAAGAAGACGTGGTCCTTTGCGTTCCGCTATTTTCAGATCCTTCTATTTCCGGTGCCCTCGCTGCAACATCTGCTGCGGCGAGAAGCAGAGCCTCGCGACGAGAGTCGCTAGGATAATCAGAAGCCATAAAGCATACAAGCCACCACCAGACTCCAGTAGCACCACCACCAGCAACACCACCACTATCAGTAGCACTGAAATCATACCCTTGGTGTCCTCCCTATATCCATCCCTTTCCCCCTTTCCTCCTATCTCTTCAGTTCTTTCTTCTGTCGCTCTTCTCGTCTCTCCGCGTTATGGACATAATGGAAAATCTCCGTGCGTAAATAGTGCACAATTTCCATCGCAAGTATTTTCCTGACTCTTCACTTCTTCTTCTTCTTCTTCTTCTCCTACTTCTTCTTGTTCTTCTTCTTCATCCTCCTTCTCCTTCTCCTCCACCCCCTTCTTGCCCCGCAATGAAGCTCAGAAAGCACACCCGCTTGTTGGTGGCCATGGCGGTGGCCGTAACGTGCGTTCAGTACTACATCATCTCCACCGTGTCCCAGAGCTCCATGGAGTCGGCGTCGCTACACCGCCAGCTCACCTCGCTGTTCGACCCGCGCATCACCACATTTGCCCTCTACCGCCACCTCAACGGCCACGCCTCGCCGCTCGTGGGCCCCGACGGCATCCACTTCCACTGGGACGACTGGGTGGACCTAGCCCCTGGCAACCGAGTGCTCAGCCAGGCCCGGGCGTCCTCGCCAGAAGGCGCGTGTGACCGCAGCCTCGAAAAGTTTGCCTCCGTCAACAGCTACTGGATGGAGACCTACGAGAAAAAAGTCCTCCGCTCCATGACCAACATGTACTGCACCATGCCCATCCCTGACCGAGTGCTCGTGCCCACGGACGAGATGTACGTGGAAGTGGCGGTGGCCGACAAAGTGCGGGTGGGTGCCGACCTCACGGCCAAGGCCTCGCGGACCAGAATCATCCAGGAGATGGAGGCGGCCCAGAAGCGTGCCGCCACCGCTCCCCCTCCAGCATTCCAGCTCAACCTGCCGTTCGAGCTCAAGATCCACATCGACGCCGCCGACTTCAACTTCGACCCCGAAAAGGAGATCGAGCTGCTCTCGCATCTCCACCAATGGGACGACCTCCTGGAACAGGACCAGGAGTACCTCACGTTCCTCCAGCATTCGTCCCGCTTGGCCGACGAGTCCGACAAGCACTTCAAGTATCCCTGGATCGTCACCGACGTGATCCAGGGCCGCCTGCACCACCTCGCATACCCCTTCTTCAAGTCCTTCATCAGCAACCGCGAGCGCCAGAGCATCATCCACCACATGGTGCGGGCCTGGTTCCACTTTGCCCAGCTGCACAACTTTGCCCTGTGGATCAACTACGGCTCCTTGCTCGGCTGGGCCTACAACGGCGTCAACATGCCGTGGGACACCGACGTGGACGTGCAGATGCCCATCCGCCACCTCAACCGTCTTGGCCGCTACTTCAACAGAACCATCGTGTTGGAGAACCCCCGTCTCGGAAACGCCAAGTACTACTTGGAGGTGGCCCCCACCTACGTCAAACAGGGCAACGGGCGCAACTTCATCGACGCCCGTTTCGTCGACATCAACTCGGGCCTCTACATCGACATCTCCGCCCTCTCCAACACCACCTTCACCCCGCCCCCCAACATGATGGACAACCAGGAAAACCTCCACCTCGTGCACTGCAAGAACTGGAACTGGCACTCGTTGGACGAGTTGTTCCCCATCCGCCACACCTTCTTCGAGGGAGGCTCCGTCTACATTCCCCACAAGGTCAACCAGCTCTTGACCCGCAAGTACGGGGCCAAGAGCTTGAGCGACTTCCACTTCTCGCACCACAACTACCAGCAAGACATCCGTCTCTGGGTGCCTGACTCCGAGTGTGCCAAGGCCCCCGAAAACAGACTTGATCCCGAGGGCCATCTCACCAGAAAGGGAGCGTGTGGAAGCACCTTGATCCAGGACGAATACGCCATCACCAAGGACGAGACCGCCAGACACCACAAGATGAACCAGAATCTCGACGAGTCCATTCCGTACCAGATCAAGGACGTGCCTGATCTTCCTATAGCTAGAAAGGATGCGTGGGAATACCTTGACGACATCAACAGGGGAGTCGTCACCAACGGCGATTGGCATATTTAGGTAGGGTACACCTGAGGCTGGGGCCCGAATACTCTCATAGCAACGACGAGAAGATTGAAAAGAATAGACCATATATAGAGTCTACATCATATAATCAGCATAGCATGAATGTAGAGAGCTAATATCTTATGGTAAAGAGAAACGGTATTTATTAAATAAGAACTGATTGAAAAGAATAGACCATATATAGAGTCTACATCATATAATCAGCATAGCAGGAATGTAGAAGAGCTAATATCAAATGGTAAAGAATGGTTATTCAAAAGAACTGATTGCAAATGTAGAAATGTTAGTGTATTGGATGAAGGGAATAATGAATGATTGAATTGTAAATACATAGCGTTATTGGTTGAAGGGAATAATGAATGATTGAATTGTAAATACATAGCGATATTGATTGAAGGGAAGAAGGAACGATTCAATTGTAAATACATAGCGATATTGATTAAGTGTTGCATGCAAAATAAATGGCAAATGTATAGGGCTATAGTATTGTGTGCTAATGAATCATTTGCATGTGGTATATTCATAGCGTCATACTGGTTCTAGTTGGATGATTCTACCTAATATGGGCCCATTTTCGAAATCCGGGGTAGGAAATGCCAGAGAACATGCATGTCTGCTTAATTGGAAAAGATCTTATAATGTAGAAATTAACTGATTTAGACACTATTGTAAGAAGAAACGACACTAGAACAGGAAGACATAGGATAATATGTATATAGAGTATAGAGTATGGTAGCTACGAGATATTCATAGTAGTTGAATACGTACATAGTTCAAATTATTCGGGACTGCTAATATACTTGATATGTTTCTAGATCTTTTTGATAATGTCTGAAAGCAACAAGATATGCACAAGATGCAATTAAAATCTTCGTCTCCTATAAAATACACTCCTAGTTCCATCTAGTTACTACTTTCGTAATAAATATCCTAATAAGTAGCTTTCTCGATTTCTCCATTACCTTTCCTTCTACTTTCAATATTGACGGAACTTACCCACTAATTGAGTAAATAAATATTATCCCAAACATTCAATCTCCGCTTAATTATTCCCTTTTAAGCCATTCCCTCGTCCTCTCTTCTCAACTATTTTCCTTTTCTATCTATCTACTTTTCACTTATCGCTCTCACTTCTATCACTTTATGTGTGGCCTAATTCGGTAACGCGCGAAGGACCCTAACCTCTTCAGACAGATCGACCTGGATGTTTTAATAAATTGCCAAAGCTTCGCCTTCTTTTCTTTCCAATTCATACCACTCTTCTTCTCGCCTAATCGGGAATGGCCATCTTCGTCACAGGAGCTTCGGGCTTCATAGCCCAACACATCGTCAAGCTACTTGTCCAGAAGAATCACACTGTTATCGGAACTGTTCGGACACATGAAAAAGGACAGGCACTTTGTGCCAACATGGGACCCAATTTCTCCTATGAAGTGGTTCCCAACATCACCACCAAGGGCTCCTTCGACCAGGCTCTTCAAAAACACGCTGCTTCCATCAATTGCGTCCTCCACACTGCTTCTCCTTTCTTCTACGACACAACCGACCCTGAGAAGGACTTGATAGTTCCAGCCGTGGAGGGCACCCGGAACCTTCTTGAAGCAGTTAAACAACTTGCTCCAAACGTCTCTAAGGTGGTTTTGACGTCGTCAGATGCTGCAATTTATTCTTCAGTCGACGAACAGAATCCGGAGCTCTGTTTTGATGAATCAAGCTGGAACAATATCTCCTATGAAGATGCTTGTAAGGACCCCATTGCCGCCTATTACGGGGCCAAAAGCTTTGCAGAGAAATTGGCGTGGGAATTTGTTGACACAGAGTGTCCCAACTTCAAGTTGGTGGCTATAAACCCGGTCTATGTCTTTGGACCCCAGGCGTTTGAATCCGAAGTCAAGAAAAGCTTGAACACTTCGAATGAAATGATCAATGCGCTTCTCAAGAATGGTCCCAATGCTCATTTTGACAATGATAGGGGAAGTTACGTGGATGTCAGAGATGTGGCCCTTGCCCATGTTGCAGCAGTGGAAAATGATAATCTCATAGGAAAACGGTTATTCTTGAAGAGTGGCCAATTCAGTATGCAGATGATTGTGGATATCATCAACAAGAAATATCCCAAGCTTAATGGCAAGATTCCAAAGGGGACTCCAGGAAGTGGACCTGAAGACATCAAGAAATTGGCCAGAAGTTCTAACCATACGACGAGAGCCCTTTTGGGGTTTGAATTTAGGGAATTGGAAAGTACTGTGGTCAGCGTAATTGATCAGATTCTAGCTGCAAAATTATAGAATATATACGTGATGATATGTACAAGAAAGGATGCTTCTAATTAGGAGCTTCTAATCAGGAGCATGTCTATTAAAATCAAGGTGATGATATGCTCCTAATTAGGAGCATGTCGATTGAAACTCAAGAAGGTGTACAACATGCCCAAGTCGTACGACGACTTCAATGCACTGGCAATCACAAATGTCACCCATTGCATGCCACCACCTGTTAAATAACCCACGAAAACTGGACCGATCACTTGGCCCAAAGTTTTCACCACGTTAACCCACCCGAAAACAGCTGTTCTTTCGCTATCTGGGATCAAAGCTGCCAAGAACACATGCTTAGGGGCAACATCCATGGATTGGGTGGAGGCCCGGACCACCAAGATGGATAGAGTGACTTTGAGGGAGTCAGAAACTGGAACAAACCCAAGTGCAAGAGAGGCTGGAAGATGCGTACCGACCATGGTAATGACTGCACCAAGACGCTTGGTAAGTGAGGTGCTGAGAAGCGACGCAAATCCTGCAATAACGCTGGTGGTGAAGAAAATGGAGCCAAGAGTAGCAGGCGTAACGTGGAATTTCTCTCTCATGTAATAGGACTGCCATGACATGGGCACGAGAGAAGACGCAAATGAGTCGAGACCAAAGAGAAGCGAGAGCTTGAGCACAAGGAGATAAGTGTTGGGATGGAGGGTTGGCAAGAATTGGGCAATAAAGCCCTTTTTGGGGGGTTCTTCTGGCTGAGAAGTGGCCAACAATTGGGAAGATTCTGAGACGGTGCGTTCACTATCATCAATGGCTTCAGGCGAAGCCGACTTGGATGACGAGACCTCGATTTTGGGCTCGATGTTGGAGCTGATATTCAACGTCAAGAGCACACACACGAAACTGATTCCAGCATACACCAAGAAGGCATACTGATAACTCCGAAGCATGGAGAAGCCCAAGCTCTCGCTAAGGTACGAGATCAAATATCCATACAACGCCGAGCCCACGGCGGCACAGAACTGTCCCAAAAAGGTGTACCAGGCATAGATATCAGAACGGTGTTCTTTTCTGGCTAGAGAAGCCAAAGAGCTCTGTTCAATGGTGCGGAAAGCCCCCACTTCTCCGCCACTGGGCGTGAGAATTCCCAAGATGGCCACCACTGTGAGAAGCTGTTCATTCTGCCAAAGTCCGAACGCAAGACCCGTCAAAGTCATGGCAATGGAGCTGAAAAGAAGCACTCTTTTGCGGCCAATCTGGTCAGCAGTCACCGAAAGGACAAACGACGACACAAGATCCCCAAGAAACGTGAGCGTCATGAAAAGCCCGATGTACTCTTCGCGGAATTGAAGCTCCCGAAGGTACAACACGAGAATAAGGGAGGTACCTCCAAAGCCCACAAGTCGTATCATACGGAGAAGAATGATGATGTAGACGTCGGAAGACGCCGCTAGAAGCGTATCTAGACCAATTTCTGAAAGAACAGACATGACAGAACGAGGAACAGGAAGAAATGGGGAAATAGGGACGGAATTGGGTGCTATTAGGGAGGATAAAGGAGTCTACTTATACCTCTAAGCCTGTACCCCAAAACGGCGCGTCACGTGACCACTGCTACTGCACGGACCGAGATGGCACTAGTTAACGAGACGTCACGGACCGAGCTTATCTGAACGATCGGAAAGTAACAGGCAATATGTGGAGAGATGTAGAAAATGGCAGTAGAGAGCGAGTAGATGCATGTCCAGCCTGTGGTAGAGGAGGGGAGAATTAGAAGCTCAAATGGGAAAGAAAAAGAGATCAATTCACTGAGAACAAATAGTGAAGGAAATAACTAACGGAGCAAGGTTTGAATTGGAAAAGGGGAGATATCAACATATTGGATTGAACTATTTGGGTGTGGTTTGTCCCATTGGTGCAATTGGTACAATCTATTGACATAACCACATGTGTATCCAGTCGCACTATTTAAATTTTCACTAGTTTTTTCAAATGTTGAAAAATCGGGTTAAACAATTAGAATGCACATAAAGTTTGTGGTGTGTTACAGAGAGACAGAGAAGTGGGATGAAATCAATTGAAGTGCACGTGGAGTACCCCACATAGAAGAAAGGAGTAATATACAATAAAGGGGATACTTAACACAGAATAAATAGGTCATTTCTTTAAAGAGATGTGCTGCTCTACATAGTAGAAATGTGATGCTCAAATCATTCGGGTTTTGTGCAAAATATCTATGTACACATATCTTTGTACACACTGGTGACTACAATCCAGAGTTCATTCTATAGCAGTGTGGTTGGTAGCTAAACCATACTTCAATAAATCCAGAGTTCATTACATCGCAGTATGGTAGCTAATCCCATACTTCAATACTCCAGAATGATAGCTGGTGTTTACTCCTGCGTTTGATGTTGAATAATTATAATATCAATACTGGCTGATTATCTACCGATGTACTAAATTTCCAATAATCAGCTACCGTTATTGTGAAATGAAACCATAGCGTCGGCTCTCGTATTGTCTTGTGTTGTTATGAACTATTTCCTGTACTTCTACATCCATACTGCTTTGTGACATTTATTGTCACCAGCTTATTACACCCAAACTAACTGTGATCCATTTGGATTCGACGTTGGCTTCGACTGGACAAAAGTGACACCGCAATAATTATTTCATGCTCAGGTTGCATCAAATACTGGAGTACATTTCATCTGTAGAGTCCAGGGCTTATCCTAACGTTTTGTGCCCGGAATGCTGTGAAATAGCAGAAGTAGAGTTCCCTGACTGTCGTCAAGTGTCCCAGGTATTTATCCATTCTGCCACATTCTGAAAATTCTCCGAATGTTTCAAAATGTTTCAAAGTACTCTTTACTGGAGGTCCTCCACTTGCTCTCGCTGTATTCTTCTCATTTCCACCGCGACACTTCCCCTAACTCCTCCTAACTCCCCCACACTTTCTCGCTAGAGCTAGCGAGGAATCACGTGGCAAGAGAAGAAGGACTCCGTAATAATGCTATTCTGACAGTTCTTTCACCATGTCCACATTATATGACCCATTATATGACCCATTATATCTCTATATATCCACTCAAACTACCTCCCTCGTAGAAGCAGCCCCATTTACGTCCCCCTTTCTGTCCCTTCTCTCCCTGTGTATTGCCCCCAATTTACTGACGCACTCCTCCCCATGCTTACCAATCGCCCCAGAATTCAATTCCATTTTTCAACTGCACCACCATCCCTAAACCTCTTGTTCTTTTCCAGCACCAGGCGCTCTACAGTCTCCAAACCACCTCCACTGATACCGCCATCTCCTCCTCTACATGCCCAGCAAACCCCGCTCTCGTTTTGGCTGTGTCGCCTGTCGGGCCAAGCGCATGAAGTGCGATGAAGTCAAACCTCGTTGCAGTCGATGTACCAAGCTCAAAATCCCCTGTAACTACAAGATAACGCTTCAGTTCAGAGAAGACCTCGAAGAAAAGGGCCTCAAGTTTGGCCGTGAGGGCGTTTGGTCCAAAAAGAACTCCTCTGGCCGCACCGGAACCTCGTCCCTCATTACCAAGAGCAGGTCTGCCTATTACCAGGACTCCAAACGGGAAGCTCTCCGTTTCGTCAACGTTTTCTACCAGGATTTCGCCAACTCTCGCATCCCCGTGTCGCTTCTGGGCTCGATCATCCCCCACGACATCGTCAACTCCATCGAAGGCGACTTTCTGTCCCTCAGTTTTGCCCTCAATTACTACGTCTCGTTCATATCGCCCATTCTCGACCCCATGGGCCACCTCTCGTCCTACTTCAACCAGTTGGACAACAACAAGTACATTGTCATCGAAAAGGGGCTTGATTTGTCGCTGTTGATCCAGTATTCCCAGAGAGAACAGCACCTCTTCTACCTCATATTGGCCTTGGGGTCCATCTACTTGTCCAAAATGGTGAGTGGCGACTCCAAGAACGAATGGCGGGAAAGCGCCTTCAAGTTCCAACGTCTAGCATTTCAATCTGTCAGCAGGGCTCTGGCAGGAAGACCCATGGCTACAGTGGAATTGCTTCCGGATGATGCCGATACGTCTGGGCCTCCAAACCGAGTTAAGGACGTCGAATTCACCTCCAGAGTCAGCACATATTCCAGTGGCTCGCAGCCAAACCCCCCTACGCTCCTTTCGTACGTGCTTTTGATCCTTTTTGAGTTGGCAAACGACTGCAACAAGCAATGGTCGGTGTATCTCAAGGTGTGCAAGGCCTTGGTTCATAGTGACTCGTTCCTCATTCCACGGGACTCACTCGAATATTCCCTACTTTATTTCGGGTTGCAGTTCCTCGACTACCAGGAGGCCATCGGAAGAACCGCATGCAAAGACACAAACAGTTTCTTCTTGACATATGAGGACGAAGTGCTGAACGCAGAATCAAACGACCCTCCTCCTATCAAGCTTGTCTCGTGGATGGGATGTGACCGCAACCTTCTCAGTGTTCTTCAGGACATCACCGATCTCTCGTACGAAAGAGAGAACAAGAATATGACCGAAGCCTATTACCTAGAATTGTGCAAGGGCATACGACATCGTATCGAGCTTCAAAATATGAACCTTTTGGATCCGCTTATCGAAGCAGCAGGAATTCCCGAGTCGGCAGAATTCAAGTCTTTTATGGATGCAAAAATCGACGTCATGGTATCGGACCATGAGAATTCCGAGGAGTTCTGGTTCATCTTGTCATGCGAATTAAAACGCCTCGCCACCATTATTTACATGGACTGTTGTCTCCTTAACAAGACGCCCGAGGACCCCCAGATTTCCAAACTAGTCAAGGTCATTTTCAAGGTGTTGGAGCTCATTGTGCTAAAGAATGACTTCAAGTGGTACAACACGCTTGTGTGGACGGTATACATTGCCAGTTGTGAAATCTCCCACTTGAACGACGACTGTGAAGAGTTGAGATACTTGGGTTTGGATATTTTACAGAAAATAGAGACCATGTCACTCGGAAACGTCAACCAGACCCGAGAGGCTCTCTTACGCATTTGGAAGAGACGTGATTTGGAAGATGGAGATGAGACCAGTTTCGGGGTCTTGAAAAAGGTCAAACCCCAAAAACATTTGTTAGGACATGCCAATGATTGGGATACGTATGTTGTTGACAAGGAGTGTCATCTTTCTATGGGATGAACACGTATATTTAGTTGGTTAGAGTGTTTAGAGTGTTGGTTATATAGACAGAGAGATGGAAATTAATTACTAGAATTTCCACCTCTCACAAATAAAGAGATACCATATTATTGAGGAGGGGGAAGTACATATCTGTATCGATCACTAGTTGTTGTTGTTGTTGTTGTTGTTGTTGTTGTTGTTGTGTCTTCATAATTATATGCCTTCATCATATGAAGTGCGCTTATGTAATGGAGCAAAGAAATCAAACCCCTACTTCTGTATCTACAAAAGACTGCCCAATTGACACAGATTTCTGGGAAAAATTGCTAAAACTACCACCCTCAACTACCTCAATAGGACTGTTGTCCATTGTGCTAGAAATTACTCGAAAAAGACCGGCATTTTCAGCATATATACTCTCAAATCAAGTCTACCATGTTACTTGCCAGAACCGGCATTTGCGCCACTAGCACAATATTTCGAATCAGCATTCGATTCAATACCATTGACCATTGCTCCAAAGGCCTCCATCCATGGCCTTCGTCCAAAGCTCCCACCCCCTATGAGATATTCAACATTCAAGACAAAGGACTCTCCAATGTGGAGATGAACAAACTCCTCCGATCCACATACTTGAAGTACGTCAAATTGTACCACCCCGACATGACGCACGAGGTTGCCGACAACTCGGGCAAGATTCTAAGCAATTCTGTCAAACGGAACCGTTTTGATCAAATACAACTAGCCTATGATATTCTCCGGGACCCACGAAGACGAGTCGCCTACAAAACCTACTCCACCACCCAATGGGACGATCAACAGTATGACCACAATGTGAGGGAGCACTACAGTAAGGCCAATTTCGAGGCATTCAGAAGAGCTCAGAGTCATAGAAAGGCATACAGTTTCCAGCAGAACGAGCAGTTTTGGCAAGCAGGCACTTGGGAAGACTATTATCGCATGAGGTACAAGCGGGAGCCTCCCACGAAGGAGGAAGTGGACAAGAACAAGATCAAGATCTTGATAGGCGTGGTATTGGTGGGGTTCATGGCATTCGGCTTGCAATTCATGCTTGCGTTGGAACGCGTGCAAGAATACCAATATCAGACGAAGCTCCGCAATATGAAGATAATGAAGGAATTGGAGGAAACTGGGGCAAACAAATTGGAGCGAATGGAGAGTTTTTTGAACACCAGACGGTCCACAATGGCCATCAAGGAGGGCCAGGATTTCCTCGACGGACAGGGGGAGGATAAGTTGCTCTTGCAGCAATACGCCAAGAAGCAGGTGCAAAAGTGGGACGACTCCGATACGGAGCTATTATCAGGAGAGGCTACCAACTAGGGCTACCAATTGGGGCTACCCACTAGGGCTAAGCGTCATATTCCCCAGAATACCTGGATGAAGGCGGAAGACCCTGCCTACATGCATGCCAACCTTAAAGTCATTATCCAAAGGTTAAAATAAAAATCTGGCTATCTGGAAACTAAAAGGTTTGTGGATCAAAAAAGGTTAACTAACAGGGTGGAATATTTTCTGGACAAACCTTAAAGGTAAGGCCCGTCCCGTCTGCAGTCGTCCCAATGCAATGCGGAGCTCCGACGTCGATCTAGCAGCAGTAGAGGGCTCAGCTTTAGGCGAAAAGTGTCGTCCAATAAACTTTATGCCCACTTTGACTTGGGGCTGGAAAGATTAATTCGGCTGAAAAGATTAATTCTGTTTATAATCGAGCGTGAGGAGTGCGCGAAAACGCATAATTAGGTAATTGAGGCTGCAGAAAACGAAAGACCAATAGGAGTCCACATTCATTGCCTCTTTCATTCACATTGCATCGGGACTTGCACATGCCTGATGGCTGATACCGACAGACCCCTTCAGCACCACTTTGCCCAGACTCTCGTGATGTATATGGTCCCATACACACTTCACACAATACAGAGATTGCCCTTTCCACCACCTCCTGTTTGTGCTCCAAAACCTGCGACTTTGACATATTTTCACATTTTCCCATTTTCCCATTTTCCCATTTTCACCATCCTGTTTCATTTACTGGACCAGCCTTGTTTGGACAAGGGCCATTGTTGGCAATGGCCCGTGCGCCCCGCCCACAGGCCCTCTGCCCTATTTCATGCTGGAAACTGGCTATTTAGCCTGGGACGTCCTGGGGACCAAAGTTCCCTTTCTCTGCGTCTTTTGACGTGGCCGGTACCGGCCTGAGGCCTCACATCTGCACCACCAACAGATGCCGGCCCAAGGTCAGCAGACGGGCGTAAAAGGCCACGGAAAGCACCTGCCGGACTTCAGACGACCCTCGGTGTCAAGTGGGGCGCTTTGCTGCCCCCGGCGATTATTTAAGCCGGGCAATTCCACCCCCATACCGGCCTTAAGCAACTGAACAGCTCCGGAACCGCCGCTTACGTAATCACATGTTCAGTGACATTTTGACTAATACAACTGCAGTCCTAGGTGCTGCTGCCTGCTTTACTTCCATCATGGACTTCATGAAACCCGACACGGTGCTCAATCTCGACAACATCCGCCAGGCCTTGGTGCGTATGGAGGACACCATTGTGTTTGACTTCATTGAGCGCTCCCAGTTCTACCTGTCGCCTGCAGTTTACCAGACCAACGAGTTCAACATCCCCAACTTCAACGGCCTGTTCTTGGACTGGGCGCTTTTGCAGCTGGAAAGAACGCAATCGCAGATCCGGCGCTACGAGGCGCCAGATGAAACGCCCTTCTTTCCCGACCAGTTGTTGCCTTCCATTCTTCCTCCCCTCAACTACCCCAAGATTCTTGCCAACTACTCGGACCAGATCAACGTCAACGACCAGATCAAGGACTACTACATCCACCACATTGCACCACAGGTGGCGTGCGCCCCGGGCGACCAGCAGGAGAACTTCGGATCCGTCACCACCTGTGATATCGAGACGTTGCAGGCCATCTCCCGCAGAATCCACTTTGGCAAGTTTGTGGCCGAGGCCAAGTACCAGGGCGACAAGGAGTTGTACCGCAAGCTCATTTTGGCCCAGGACGCCGCGGGCATCGAGGCCTCCATCACCAATGCCGCCGTGGAAGAGAAGATCTTGCAGCGTTTGATCGAAAAGGGCCGTGCCTACGGCACCGACCCTTCGATGAAGTTCAGCCAGAATCCGCAAAGCAAGATCGACCCCGAGTTGATTGCCGAGTTGTACAAGAACTGGGTGATTCCCTTGACCAAGAAGGTGGAGGTGGATTACTTGTTGCGTCGGTTGGAGGACGAGTCTTAGTGGTCCTGGACGGACATATAGCACAGTAAATATGAAATATTACATTTGAAAAGATCATGGAGCTGAAAATCATGGAGCTGAAGAGATCATGGAGCTGAAAAGACAGGAGCTGTAGTGTCGTGTAGACGGTTATAATGACAGGAATAAGTGAAGTGACAGGAATAGGTTGTGAGAAATTGAATAATTGAGTAGTATGGATGAAATAAATAAGAAAATAGAAGAAAGAATAGTGAGAGAATAACTGGAAACTATTAATAGCCGTGGAAAGACTTCTAGGGAGAATAAATGGTGGAAAGTATTGATACAGGAGAATAGAGAGGGTGGTGAACATTGGTGTTGATCTAGCTCATCTCCCTCCATCATATTTCCAATCTCTTGTAGACATTAGTTGTGGCTTCTGAATTTTCAGTATTGTTGACAGTAATTGTCAACCGAGCCAATTATGAAGCCAGTGCTGCCACCTAGTGGAAATAGTGAATCTTCTGTGACAATACCTATTGTTCACTTCAATTGATTTGCAGGACTTCTAACCCAGACCACAGCCAATGTGACTATTCAAATCATGACTGCACGATTCCTTCAACTATTTCCACCATCCACCATCCACAATCATCCACCATTCTTACTTCAACTATTTCCATCCACTACCATTTCATCATCCACCATAAATTCCTCTTTCCAACAACTGTCGATAACACAACCACAGCCATGTTACATTCCCATTACTCTTCCCTCTGGATCTCCACGCGTCACCCCAACCTTCGTCTCAACCCCCGTGCCCTTCATTTCCACTTCCGTCTCTCCAAGCCCTGGTCCACACTGGCCACGACCCCACTAAACACCTCCACCCCGTGGCAGGCTCGGTGCAGTCAGCCGCGTATGCCTCCCCGGTTGGGAAAGAACGTGTCTTATCTTGCACAGCGGACTCCACGTTGGTCCCAACTCGGAGTTGCCTAGCACGTTTCTTGTTTGTCGAGTCAATTTTGGGTGCAAAAACGTGGTTCAGTCGTGCGGAAGACCCTGCCAAAATCACAGTCAATTCCACCACCCCGTCATGGCGGTATATATACAGCGAGTGCCGGCACGAGGTTGGGTCGGCCCCCATTCTGCTCCTGGCTGCCTTCGTTATCCAGATTTCCGAGACTGTCTATCTTGAACTGCTCTGAACTGAGTCGCATTCTCACTAAATAATTCAACTTATACCTACTACTACTACTTCTGCTACTACTACCATGTCCCTCCTTCTGGAACCCTGGGCCCTCCTGTGGCCGCTTGCCTTGGTGGTGGGCGGCGTGGCCACGCTAGCCGTGCTCTTTGCCGTCGACAACACCGTCCACTCGGTGTTGTTGTTTGCGTGGGCGTGTTTCTTCAAGCCGTTGATCCACAAGAAGACAGCGGCCAGTGCCGTCACCTCCAAGAACCAGCAGCAGTCTCTCGAGCAATTCTACAAGAGCCAGGCCCACATCTACGACACCACGCGTGAGTTCTTGTTGAAGGGCAGACAGGAGTGTCTCCGCTTGGCCGTGGCCCACTTGCAGAAGAAGAAGGACTTGGTGTGGATCGACATTGGAGGAGGCACCGGCTCCAACGTCGAGAACATGGACAAGATCCTCTCGATAGCCGACCACTTTGCCGCCATCTACCTTGTGGACTTGTCTCCCTCTCTCTGTGAGGTGGCCAAGCAACGTTGTGCCAGCCATGGCTGGAAAAACGTCCATGTTCTCTTGGCCGATGCCTGTGACTTCTCCATTGACCACAAGGCTGCCGACTTGATCACCTTCTCCTATTCGCTCTCCATGATCCCCACGTTCAACGCCGCCGTCGACAACGCCGTGTCCAAGTTGGACAAGAGCGGCATCGTCGCCTCGGTGGACTTTGGCATCCAGAACTCCGACACCACGGTGGGCCGGGTGAACACCGTGGGAGGCTCCGTCAACAGAGACCTTCCGTGGATCCTGCGCAACTTCTGGCGCATCTGGTTCGAGGCCGACAAGGTGTACCTCGACTCTGCCCGTCGCAACTACCTCGAGTACAAGTTCGGCACCGTCAAGTCCGTCAACTCGTTCAACCGCAAGTTGGGCCGTATTCCATACTACATCTGGATTGGCTGCGACAAGTCCAAGTCCCATGCGCTTTTGCACCGCATGAACTGCTTGGCCACCGAGTCGCCGTACCTTGCCCCTTCCGACGTGTCCGAGGCACCTAGTGGCCCGGTTTCCAAGGGCCACGAGGCCGCCTTGCTCAATCTCCAGAAGAACTTGCCCTTCCCTTCGCTCTACTACCAGCGCGAGTACTGGAGAGTGTACTACGACGAGCTCAACGCCCACTTCGAGCAGTTCAAGAACCAGTACATCTATGCCTTCACGTGGGAAGACCCCCGTGAAGACCAGAACATCCTCAACCTTTCGTCCGAAGACACGGTGTTGGCCATCACGTCGGCGGGTGACAACATTCTTTCCTATGCCTCGCTTCCCAGTCCTCCCAAGCGCATCCACGCCGTGGACTTGAACCCATGCCAGGGCCACTTGTTGGAGCTCAAATTGGCGTGTTTCAAGAGCTTGTCCCACCAGCAGATGTGGAACATGTTCGGAGAAGGCAGAATCGACAACTTCGAGGACCTTTTGATCGACCATTTGAGTCCTCACATGTCGTCCAACGCTTTCCAGTACTGGATGGAACGCGGTCCTGCCACCTTCTCCGGAAGAGGCCTCTACGACACCGGGTCCACCCGGTGGGCGTTGCGTTTGGCCAGATGGACCTTTGGTGCCTTTGGCGTGTCCAAGGACGTGCGCCAGCTCTGTGAAAGCGACACCATGGAACAGCAGCAGAAGATCTGGAACCAAAAGCTCAAGCCCACCCTCTTCAACCCAGTGGTGGCCACGCTCATGGTGGGAAACCCCCTCTTCTTGTGGAAGGCGTTGGGCGTTCCCGCCAACCAGGCGTCCATGATGGGCAACTCGGTGTGGAAGTACGTGGTGGACACCTTGGACCCTCTCATCTCGCGGTCGTTGATCTCTAAGGACAACTATTTCTACTACTTGTGCTTGATGGGAAAATACGCCATCAACAACTGCCCCGACTACTTGACCTTGAAGGCGTTCAAGCGCTTGACCACCGCCAGTGCAAACAACTCCACTCCCGTGGACAATATCCGCTTGCACACCGACACCTTGAACGACGTGTTTGAGAGATTGAACAGCAATTCCATCACGGTGGCCGTGATCATGGACCACATGGACTGGTTCGACCCCAAGGGCAAGGACGCTGCCGAAGAAATCTCTGCCTTGAAGAAGTGCTTGTGTCTCAACGGAAGAGTGATGTTGCGCTCTGCCTCGACCCACCCATGGTACATCAACACCTTTGAGGAATTGGGCTTCAAGTGTGAGCCAGCGGCCGTCCGTGTCAGTGGTCAATCCATTGACAGAATCAACATGTACGCGTCCACCTGGGTGTGTACCAAGATGACTGATGACGCCGATGCTGGACGTCGCAGAATCAGCAGCTTGAAGATTTAGACAGTATAGACGTGCTGCAACTACAATAGAGACAGAGACTAGAAACTAGAAACTGGAGCTAGAAACTGGAACCTAGTGACTAGATGGTTTCCATTATTTTAAATCCTTGAATTCAAAATCTACGATAACTTGTAGCTGTTGTAGAAGGTGAAAATTGACGATTTTGCACCCAAGGAAAAATTAGCTTAAACTCTCCAAAATGGCAATTGTTCTAGCTTGACTTCACCTTAAGTCTCAGGTAAGTCCTCGAGCGTCTATTTCTTAATCTATGGCCAATACCTGAGCTCTTACTGTCAATAACTGTCAAGAACCTTCTTCTTGACATATTTTTCACCCATGCTAAACGTAAAATGTGAAAATTACCATTCTAGACAAAACTTTCATTCTTTTAGAATTATTAATTCAGTCTCCATATTTCTAAACACTAGATTAGGCAAACACGGCCCACCGCCACTGTCCTCCATCCAGAACTCCTCCCACTATATTCATCCAGAACCCCTCCCACTATATTCATCCAGCAACTAAATATCACAGTGCTTGCTTACGTAATCGGATTACTTATGACCCCAGTTTTACCAATGTCCAATCTCCATTTCTTCTTTGCCCTGCCATGTTTGAAATCGTATTTGCCGTGCCGCTAGAGTGCCAAGCTTGTGTGGATTCGGTTTCCCAAGCTCTTGAGCCTTTGGGTATCATATATGACGTTGATTTGTCTCGTGGTTTGGTCTCTACTACTGGATCGATTCCTCCAAGTGAAATCGTTAGAGCCATTCAAGACACAGGAAAAGACGCCATTATCCGGGGTGCTGGAACTCCCAACAGTGCTGCGGTGTGTATCTTGGAATCATTCGACACCAATGTGCAACCAGTCAAAGGTTTGGCCCGGATTGTGGCAGTATCTGACTCAGACCTCTACGTGGACTTGACCGTCAACGGCTTGCCCAAAGGCACATATTACCCTTCAATTAGGGCTCTGGGCAACTTGTCTGAGGGTCCTTTGTCCACAGGGCCACTTTTCTACGAGTTGGACCCAGTGGAGGTGCAGCAGGCCTCTTCATTGGATACCACCATCAGCTCGGTTGGAGCTCCCATAGTGGAGAACCAGCACCAATTGGGCTCGGGCCAGTCATTTTTGCATGCCCATTTGAGCATCAACGACTTGATTGGCAGAAGTGTGGTGTTATCACGCCTCAAGGACCAGGTCGGTGCTGATTCCATCTGTGGAGTGATTGCTCGTTCTGCTGGAGCCTGGGAGAACGACAAACAGGTATGCAGTTGTTCAGGAAAGACCGTGTGGCAGGAACGTACAGATGCACTTGATAGGGGAGCAGTGCTTTAAGTGGGATAGAAGTCATTTTTGATCTTCATGAAATGCAAATGATCAATTAAATTTGGTCACTTGGTCGAAAATAATATATAAAATAGAGAATCAAGTAGTCAGGTAGTGTAAATGAACTAGTGTTTATTTTCAGCTACTTTGAAGTCATTGTAGACACATGACTTCGATTAAGTTGGTCATCTTCAAGAAAATGACTGTGGTCAATTGACCACAGATAATATCCAATGGGTTGTTAATCATAATCTATAGCACTTTGATAATAATGTTCATGTGCTATTTTCAAGTATTAAATGCTTCACATCCAAAGCATTTGCCTGTCATGAAAATATAATAAATATCCTCCATGTCTTTGTCTATGCCATTAAAAATCCGCTAGGCTTTCTGCCTAGCATATGACATCAACAGAAACGACACAATAGTCTCACAATACCCGACTATATTTTTAACTATCTCCGAAGAACGTGAACTCTCTACCCCACCATCTCTCACCTTGAATTTCACACTATAATCACGATGTGACACTCCTCAACATTCACTGCCTCAAATAACTAATCACACATCCACTGCCTCAAATAACCAATCACGCACAACATACAGTTCTCACCCATTAATTACACTAATCACACTCAATATGCATCCTACATCCCAACAAGTCATTTTTCACTAATTACTTTTCACTCTTTCCATTCCCCCTCCTGTACACTCCCCTGATAAACCGTTTCCCCCGCTTCCGTCTCCGTCAAATGTCACATTCATCCACCCATTACCGATCTCCGCTATTCATTGCTCCCACTACCAGTTTCACAGACCCCAGATTCCAGATTTTCCGCAATGCTCGGTCCAGCACCAGACCTCAGGGTGAGTGAAAAGGAAAAAGGGGTGAGATATCCACCAAATGGAAGCGGTCAAAGGGTCAATGACACGTGCATATGGAAGCGTCGACGCCGGGGAACATGTCGGTCTACATATGGGTCCGGTTCCTGGCCATTCTGGCCAGTTACCGGCCCCAGACCCTTTTCACGTGACCGGACTTTCACATGGCCAGGGCCCAAGCGGGGCACCCCAACTATCAGAGGCCATTCTTGCTCCGTATAAAAGCACGCCGTCCCCCTCCTCATCTTGTTCTTCTTCAGCAATGAGTCCCCCTACCCTGACGCCTGCCAGGGCCAATTCCGCGTCCAAGGCCAAAAACGGCATCTCCACCCCCTCCAAGTCGTCTGCCTCGTCCGTCACTGCCAGTGCGTCCACCTCCACTCCCACCAAGGTGGAGCCTACACCCAGTGCGCCTGCTGCCAATGGCCCCCTTGTTTACACACCGGTGGCGGACATTGGCCCCAAGGTGGCCCGTCTCCGCCACAGCTTCCACACGTTGAAGAAGACCCACCTGCTCCAGTTCCGCTTGAACCAGTTGCGCAACGTGTACTTTGCCCTCAAGGACAACGAGCAGGCCATGTGCGATGCCTTGTGGAAGGACTTTCTGCGCGTTCCTTCTGAGACAAAAAATTACGAGTTCCAGGTGCTGATCAACTCCTTGGTCCACACCATGGCCAACCTCCACCGGTGGGCCAAGCCCCAGGCCGTGTCCGACAAGGGCATCGGGCTCCTCCGCAACAAGGTGTACGTCGAGAAGATTCCGCTCGGCGTGGTGTTGGTGGTGTCGCCCTTCAACTACCCCCTTTTCCTCGCGCTAGGCTCGGTGGTGGGCGCGCTCGCGGCAGGAAACGTCGTGGTGTTGAAGCAGTCCGAGGCCACGCCCCACTTCTCCCAGCTCTTCTCCGACCTCTTGACCAAGGCGCTCGATCCCGACACCTTTGCCGTGGTCAACGGCGCGGTTCCCGAGACCACCGCCTTGTTGGACGAGAAGTTCGACAAGATCATCTACACGGGCAACGGCACGGTGGGCCGCATCATCGCCAGAAAGGCCGCCGAGACCTTGACCCCCGTGATTCTCGAGTTGGGCGGCAAGTCGCCCGCCTTCGTGTTGGGCGACATCTCCGACCGCGACCTCCCGGTGGTGGCGCGGCGTCTTGTGTGGGGCAAGTTCATGAACTCGGGCCAGACGTGCGTGGCCATCGACTACGCCCTTGTCCACGAAAAGGTCCATGACCGTTTGGTCAAGGAGATGGCGCGCGTCATCACCGAGGACTTCTACCCCAACGTTTCCAAGGACAACGCGCAGTTCACCCACCTCATCCACGACCGCGCGTTTGCCGGGGTGTCCAAGCTTGTCAACGCCACCAAGGGCAATGTGCTCACGGGCGGCAAGGGAGACGCGGCCTCGCGCTTCTTCCCTCCCACCCTCATCGACAACGTAGACTGGGACGACTCGGTGATGTCACAGGAGATCTTTGGCCCGGTGTTCCCTGTCATCAAGTACAGCGACCTCCACGACGCCGTCCGCACCGTCCAACAACGCTTCGACACGCCCTTGGCCCAGTACGTGTTCACCAGCAAGTCCGAGAGCAGGGCCAAGAACCCCGAGATCGACCTCATTTTGACGTCCATCAGATCGGGAGGCTCCGTCATCAACGACAGTGTGATGCACGTCGGCTTGGCCAACGCGCCCTTTGGCGGTGTTGGCGAGTCGGGCCACGGCTCGTACCACGGCGAGTTCTCCTTCAGAAACTTCAGTCACGAAAGAACCACCATCGAGCAGATCTTGACCAACGACAAGACCATGAAGTCCAGATATCCGCCCTTCAACTCCAAGAAGGACCAGATGCTCGCCACGGCCCAGATTCCCTACAACAACAAGGTGTGGTTTGGCAGAACCGGCGATGTCAGTGTTGGAGGACCCAGCGCGGTGTTTTCGGTGTGGACCACCGTGGCCACGGTGTCTGCGTTGGTGTACTACTTGGCCGTGGGTCTCTAGTAGATGTTATGATAAATATGAAAATATGAAGATTGAAGATAATATGAATATGTAATATGAAATTTAAAGAAGTTGAAGAAGATTGAAGAAGATTGAAGAAGTTTGAAGAAGTTTGAAGAAGTAATTTAAAGAAGTAATTTGAAGACGATGTAATTATGGGGAAGAATCAGGAATTATGAGGAAGAATCAGGAATTAATTCTGAGGAATGAAATGAAGAAGTATATAAAGTTTCTGAATTCTAGGTGGAATCTACTATGCAAAAGAAGTATGAAGAATTATGAAGTGGTTCTATAGTAGGCAAAAGGAGCATGAAGGAATCAATACTTTAGCTAAGATGTATGAACATTAGGGTGATTATTCAGGAATTAATTAGAACAATTATATGGTATACAATTCTAAGGGTCTGTAAAATTCTAAGGGTCTGTACAATTCTAAGGGTCTGTAAAATTCTAAGGGTCTATACAATTCTAAGGGTCTGTACAATTCTAAGGGTCTGTACACAAGGGTCTGTATACAATTCAAGGGTCTGTACACAAGTGTCTGTATACAATTCAAGGGTCTGTACACAAGTGTCTGTATACAACTCAAGGGTCTGTACAATTTCTTTAGGGATAATTCTTCTTGCAATTCTTCGGAAACATCATAGGGCGATTCCTTATACAATTTTAGGGATAATTCTTCATCTCATTTTCTTTCTTTATTTCTTTAGGAATTCTTTATTCATTTCTTCAAGTAATTCTTTAATTATAGGCAATTAGTTGACAAGTCTATAGGTGACAATTCTTCACCAAATGATAAAACCACACTTCATATGGCTGCTTAGGCATTAATTTCATTCATCCTTTCCTTCAATATTGTCAGGGAACAGTTTGTCGCCATTTATAATTGAAAACGCAAATATTCTTGTTCCATCCGAATTGGTCCCTAAAAAGCCTATTTGAGGCTGAGAAATCGGGCTTAACCCACGTAAATGCACTTCTTCTATTTGTAGAATTTCCCACGATCTTCTGCTTCCACCATAAATTATCCCATATATAATATTCCATAGTTTTAAACGAACGGACACCACTCTGTGAATAAATCTCATCATTCCCAAACTCTGTCGAATCCTTATCTAAACCCTTCTTCTCTACTCTGTACTTCTCTAGTAGTACCTTAATTATTTTCACATGGCGAATCAGACCATATTCATCATAACTGTAACGCTACAAGCAAATAACTCCATCTAGAACTACATCTTCCTAGCGACATTGTATTAACGATAGAGAACATGACGACATATTAAACATTAAGCTACGAACCGGGGAAACAAATGCAAGATTAATAAAGCAGGTAGAACAAGTTGCTGGCACTCAGCAGGAATTCATCACATTCTCGGAGATTATTCGGAAATGAAGGTGACTTCATTGAAGCCCAATCCCTTTTCCTTTTTGGACTCGTCGTGCAATTGAATCTCAAGCTCGTTGCAGTACTGGTAGATGAAAGGCTTGGTGCCGGCGACTCCACTGACAATGTTCTTGACGAACTGGGGAATCTCGGCCATCACGTCGACTCTCTCGATCAAGGTGGACAACTGGCCGGACACGTTGGCCACGACGACGTCGTCGTCGCTGGCGACTTCGTCCTTCTTGTCCTTGGTGAACTGGAAGTCAATGGCCTTGGGCACAGGCCAGCCGATCTCGTCGACCTCGGAGTCACGGTGGACCACCACGTTGTTGACGGACGCAAGCAAGATCTTGTCGTTGGAGGTGACAATGCCTATGTTGACCTTGGTGGTGGCGTATGACTTGGGGGTGGTGAACTCCATCTGCACGGCCGAGTAGTTTTCCGACTGGAAGTTGAGGAAGTTCCACGACTTGGCGGCGTGATGGGGCTTCATGCCCTGCAATGCCATGACAAACATGGTGTAGCCGTCGATCTCGATGGTCTTGGACTTGGTCTTGACCGAGCCGCTGACCTTGCATCGGGGCCAGAACAAGTGTCTCATGGAGCCCCAGGGCTCGGCGACGTCGTCGCCGTAGTAGGTGGTGCCGTCCTCGCCGAAGATGACGCCGGGAACCATCTTGTCCACCGTCAACTCGACAACAGACTCGTCGGTGACGGCCGAACGCAACACAAACTGGTTGTTTTCGGCGTTGACCTCGAAGGACAAGTTGTCGGCGTAGAAGTTGGAGCCGTCGGCTCGGAAGTTGTCCAACTTGGTCGAGGTCCAGAGGTTGTCTTCGTGGTCGGGGCTGTCAGCATGGAACAATCTGAAGGTGAATTGGGCCGTGGTGTGGACACCCATCACGTTGGAGTGGATGACCTGGGCAAAACCAACGCGGCCAGACTTGAGATCCGTGAAATAGAACGTCTGGGTCTCCACGTTTGTGTAGGAGGGCTGTTGCCAGTTGAAGTCCTTGACGGTGGTTTCTCTGTAGACAGGAGCGCCGTTCTTGATGGCGTCGGTGATGGGATGGATGGCTTCTCTTCCGTATTCGGGTTCTGCGGTGCCTGCGACCGCAGAAAGACCAGATTGGACCCACTTGAGCATGATGGAGAGGAAGGAAAGGTTGAAGGATTTGATTGACGGGAGTTGCTGGAGCGTGTTGTCACGTGACCTTGGGCACGTGACATTTATGTCACGTGACTCGCCGTTGCCGGGGCACTATGGGCAGCTAGCCTCCGTCGTCCGCCAGCAGATGCAATCACAACGGGCCACTGCCATGCCGGCCGTAATGGGTCCGTGCTGGACCCTCACACGGCCTTGCCGTGTAGACAATGCGCACTGTGCTAAGTGTGAAAATCTACGTATTGTGCGACTCACAGTGAAGAGACGAGGCAACTAATGCTGTAGAGGTACTTATAGTGAGGGCTCAACAGACAATGGGCTGGGCTGGTCAATGCGAGGTAGCTGTTGTGTAATGTTGTGAGTGATGTGTCTGTGTGTCTGTTGTGTCTGTTGTGTAATATTGTGTAACATTGTGTCTGGTGTCTGTTGTCACTGTGGAATGTTGTGTTCGCACTGATACTACTGTAAAGGTGATGTCAGGCACCAGGTGATTTGAAAGGAGGTGAACAGGTGTGAAGGTAGTGGACGTGCTATGGAAGCAGGTGTTGTCACAGGCAGTTTGTTTGAAACAGTGCTGTTTCGACCTCGAGTCTTCCGCTGTTTCGAGCCTTCCGCCTGTTTCAACAGATGGACCTGTTTCAACAGATAGACTGTTTCGGATGCAGTTCTATCTGTTTGGGAAGCAGGCGCTGTGCCTAGCACTGTACCTAGATATCTACTAGCAGAGCGCTGTACCTAGCTAATTACTGTGAATAGAGCGCTGTACCTTGCTAACTACTTTCACAAATCGTGCTCTATTGCCTACTCCAATCATATTTGCTACAGCGCACAGTATGGGTAGTATAGAGGCTCCTTCCAATATTATTCCCTTCGGTAACTGGTCGCACTCCATACAATCCTTTCCTACTAAAGCCAATATCACCTTATCCTGCATTGCTACCACAATATGACCATCAACTACCTCATCTTACCTGATCTTCTTCATCTTATACATATTACTTTATATTACTTCATTTACTCATTTACTTCATTTACTTCATCTACTTCATTTAATTCATTTACTTCATTTACTCATTTACTTCATCTACTCTTTTCCGTTTCCTCGACTCTGACTCTGTACTGGGTCATTGCTCCGCCAGTTTCTCCGACTCGGTGCCTGTTTCAGATCTCGCGTCGTGTTCCTAGACCCTCTTTCCACACCGCACTCATCGGTATGGAAATGGAAATATGGAAATATGGAAATGGAAATTCCCTCCAGAAACAACACGATGCAAGCAAAGATGGCACCGAAGGGATGCAAGGAGTGACACCTAAGGGATGGATGAATATCTCCATGACATTTCTACAGGGATAATAAGGTCCATTCTATAGTGTAGTTCTTATCGACCGCGATGGCCGCATCCAGCCCTAGAACTGGGGCCACCAGCCCCGAACGCCGCCGTGAATCGCCAGATCTCTAACGCCATTAATAGGGAGAATATCGGAAAAGAGCGAGTGTGCTGCTGACTCTGGGACTACACTGAATTTAACTGTGTGGTCACTAATAGTGTGAGTGTACTAATTCTACTGTTTCAATTCTACTGTTCCAATTCTAGTGACTGCCCAATTCTACCTGTTACAACAGCTGGAACGAACTGAACCGACACCTCACTCGATTTCATCCTTTCTTCCCTCTGAATCGGGCAAGGCTCACGGCGGTGATGAGACCGGGACCACGGAAATGCATGCACGCACCAGCAACAATAGTGCGATTATGACTCGAAATTCACCTGGCAGACGAGACCGAGGAATGAAGGAAGAAGGAAGTAAGAAGGAATGAAGGGATGAAGAAAGTAGACGGAAGCAGGAATGAAGGGCGAAGGAAGGAAGAAGCAGCAAGGAAGGAAGAGGTAGGAAAGAAGGAAGAAGCAGCAAGGAAGGAAGAGGCTATGTAGAGTATAGCACAAGGGTCAATGACATAAACTTTATTGAGAACACTCTGGTGAGGTTAGGTTAGTATTTGCGGCGTTCGCACTTAAATCTAGGCATTGCAAATTACGCCGGCAACAAGCAAAGGAGTGTAATTACGCACCAAATAGTCAATGGAACCGATGAAATGAGAGGGACACAAGACAGGTGACAAGAATGCAGGAGACGAACACAAGACAAGACAATACAAGAGAACACAGTGGAAAGGAAGGGAACGATCCATCCACATAAACCAGCCATATATCCCATCTCCATGTCCATGTCCATCTCCAATCTGCCTCTTGTCTCCATTCCCACTATTCCCTCTATCTCCATTCTCTCTATCTCCATTCCCTCTTCTCCCTATTCCCTCTTCTCTCTATTCCCACTATTTCTCCCTAACTCTTTTCCCTAGCTCTTTTCCCCATTATGCCGTTTATTTTTTCCTCTCTACTCCTTCCTCTTTCTCCTGCCTGTTTCTCCCTTTGTCCCCTCTCCCCAGATCCACCTTGCGCGCTAGTCACCACACTTCCTCTTTTTACCTTCACACCTCCTCTCTTTCTTCTTCTTCCTCTTCTTCCTCTTCTTCTTCTTCTTCTTCTTCCGCTTCCTCCTCCTCCTCTTTACTTCTTCCCTCTCCTCCTTTTTTCCTCCTCTCTTACTTCCTCCTCCTGTTACTTCCTCCTCTCTTCATCTTCACCATTTTGCAACGATTCACTTCCCCTGGTGCGTCTCATGTCTACGGTGGTGATATCCAATTTGGTGCCTCCGCTGGCCGGGGCCAGTGCCCTGGGCCCTCGGCCCTTGGCGGTTAGCATCAAGATGACCCAGGACCTCATGGGCCATTTGAGGAGTTGTTTGGAGCTGGGCTACAAGCCGCGGTTGATCATCAAGGACGGCAACTACGTATGTATCAGACTTTGACTGAATGACTGAATCAAGAGTGCCATGGAGTGGACTGAACGGGCCACTATGACTGCAATGGAGTGACTGAATGGGCCACTATGACTGGAAATAGGAAAAATAGGGTGGACTGAATGGGCCACTATGACTGGAAATGGAGTGACTGAATGGGCTAGTCTGTTGGTACTGCTCGATCTGAACCGGAATTGAGTCACTGAGAGTGGTGGCTATTCGGAGGGTGCAGTGCTACCGGCACTCTACGTGGCTAGAACTGTCAGTTCTGGCAGTTCCTTCCGAGGTGCACTGGTTCTGGCCTTTCCACCTGCCTTTCCAGCCTTTTCACTGCCACACACTCGAATCCCAGATCGGCTCACTATATCTCAGTCCACAGTTCACTCTCTCTATGAGTTGTTTGATTCAGCATGTCACTTTTCTGGCCACTTCTTTCCTTTCCGCTGTCAGAAACATCGGTTTCTGCTCACGGTTTCACTTTCTTTCACTTACTAACCCCAGTCCCTCCGGGTCTCCGACACCCTCGTCTTCCCGTGCCAGAACCTCCCCGAGCACCTCAATGTCGACATCTACTCGTTCAAAGACTCCCAGTACAACGGCCGCGTGTTGAACAAGCTCAACGTCATTACCGACTCCAAGAAGATCAAGGAGTACAACCGCGCATTGGAGTTCCGTGACTCCGACGAGCCCGTGGCCAAGTCGCCGCTCAAGTCGCCCACACGGTCCCCCATCAAGTCCGCCAGAGAATCCCCCGTCAAGTCCTCGGCCTCCGCCTCCTCCAGGACCCTTGCATACCGAACTAGACCCTCCGACACCCCTGCCCAGGTCGCCACAAAATTTTTGCATTTACTAGCATTGGGTCCCATGACCAAGGAAGAAATCATCCTGGTCATGAGTCTAGACAAGTCCCAGCTTGCCTTGATCTCTGACTGCTGTCAAGAATACGATCCTAAAAACACTTTCATCCAGGACGACAAGTTCCCTATTTTGGAGCGCAAAAAGCGAAGGTTGATCAAGAGACGCTTGGGATCCGACTCCTTCGATGACGACGACGACACGTCTATCGATGCAATGTTGGTGGACAGTGACGAGGAGTTGGACGACGCGGACAAACAGGTATACGCGTCCTCACACTACATCCTCAAGGACAAGAGCTACAAGGAGCTCAAGCCCTGGGGCTGGAAGTACTACACTAACTTCGAAAGAAAACTCGTCATCCAAATCATCCACCGTGCCTTGACCCGCTTGGGCTACTCAGAAACACACCCCTTGAGGAAAAAGATCTGCAACGAACCAGAGGGCATTTCTAGCGACGAAGAAAAGAAGTTGACCTTGGGAGGCGGCTTCTTGTCTAGTGGAGCCAAAAAGTCCTCCTCCTCCTCCTCGTCCACAAATGTCCCCTTCAAAAAGTCACACACAGACTCTCCAAAAATTGCGTCAAAGATGGAAATGAGCAGAAAGGGAACCAGCACTGCCTCTAACTCTCCGGCCATCGATAACATTCCATTGTCGGGAACCAGTTCCAGAAACTTGTTTCCTGTCAAGAAGACCTCGGGAATTGGTGCAAAGAGGATGATCTCGTCCTCTTCGTCATCTTACTCCTCAGACGAAGAAAAGTCAATCAAAAAATTGAAGGTCGATGCATCTACTTCACCTCCATCATCGGAAGAGATTGAAGATGAGTTAATGCAAAGAAGCATAAGATCAGGTAATCTTGCTTCAAGAACCGCCTCTGGCACGTCTTCTTCAGTTGCTCCTCCAGAAATCAAGTCTGCTTCGAAAAGGTTAGAGTACTACAACAATTTGGCCATCAAGTTCAAGTTGAAATACAAGGAGTACGAAGCTTTGTACAAGAAATTAAAGGTTCCCAACACTTCTGGCACGAATAAGAGTGAAAGCAAAAAGACACTTTTGAAATTGTTTGAGCTCCACAACACTTTGTCCCAGTGGAAAAGAAGCTTGTGGGACTACGACAATGAAATCAAACTGAAATCCAAAATCATGAATCTTTCTAAGCACAAGAAGACGAATTCCATAGGCACGCCCAAGGAGCTGAGTCCTGTTCCTGTGAGTGAAGCATCGAAAATCAAGTCACAAAGTCTGAGCCCTGCCATTCCTCAGTTGACGAGGCCTGCCATCGGAAGACCGGTGATGGTCACAGCAAGAAAGCCCAGAGCTTTGGACTACTAATCATATTTACTCGGACCCTGAGCTGTTCCAAACTTCCGAAATTCCCATTAATTAATTGTTACATCCTATCATTTATTGCCTTGAGCACTGCATTTAGTAATTAAATATACTCTTATAGTACAAACATCTGGACTGCAACCAGTCCCAGTCTTTCTGCGTAATCCACATTTCGTTAACCACCTTCAATCTACCGTAAATGCTGCCTCCTTTCCAGGTCAACATTTCGGGATCGAACTCTCTAGGAGGTGGTAACACGTTGACGGATAATACTTGACCTTGTTCACACAAAGATTCCACATAATCAAGGTCCAAATTAACTTGGTTATTGGCATCGATGTCTTGCATTTCCTCCTCCGTCAATACGATTTCATCCAAAGACTTTTCTGGAGTATCCTTTTTGGAGGTCTTCAATTCCAAAATCATCTGCTTTTTAGCTTCTTCCACTTTCTTAATTTCGGCCAACACGTAGCTGACCACCTGGTCAAGCGCACTGTTTGACAACAACTTGGGTCTCCAGATATTGATTCTGTCCGAAAGAATCAAATCGTAGCCTGGAATTTTGGCAAATCCACCTCCCACAATCAACAAGTTATCGTAGAACTTTTTGACCTTGCTCAAATCAGAGGACAACCCGGCATTGGTGATGGACTCAACAATGGCTTTTTCGAGTGGAAGATTGTGAATATCCTTTTTCAACTCTTCATTTTCGGCCTGGCTGGGTGGAGCCTTGTAGAGCTTGTTTTCGGCAATCTTAATCAACAAGTCTTCTTCCGTTTGATCGGCATAAGATAATTTGGTCTTTAAATCATCCTGTGACTTAGACGATGGATTATTGGGCTTTCCTGTGTACTGGTCAGTCGAAGGGCTGAAGAGTCTTCTGACATGAGTATTTGCTGGAGACTTAGAGGACGCTAATGATGGAATGGACGTTTCACTCTTGCCGATTTGAAACACGTCAGGGTAGAACAAACCAAGAGGAGCTAACATGACTTCATCAAACACCTTGAATTCGTACTTTTCCGTGGTCTCAAACGGTTTTCTCTTGTAGAAGTTGTATAATTGCACAGCAATATCGGCGTCCTGGAAAGTAGCAAAGTTGTGCTTCAACGATTGGGCAAGCTCCCAGTCGTCCACCCGACTGCCTAGGTCGATATCCTTGTAGGGAAATGAACTCTCCAATAACATTTTCATGAAGGTCTCGGTGATTTGGTCTCCACCGTAGTTTAAGTGGACTCTGGAGTCTGGAATAATCATTCCTTCGTCCACACATGAAATCGATGTGGTGTGAGCTCCAACATCAACAACACATGCACATGTTGCACCAGCACCGAAAGATGCAGCCACGGCTTCTTGTATTATGCCGACTCTTCCAAAGCCAACGAATTTGAACAAGGTGTCGACCCAAGTTTCCACGTATACCTTGTCGTACATGTCGGGAATAATCAACATGGCCTTCAATTGGCTCAAGTTCTTGATGTCGAGCTTTTCTAACGAGTCCAGCACAATGTTGGCAAGATCTCCGAGGATTTCCTGAGGAGAGCTGTAGTCTTCGGAATGTTCGTTGAAAAATCCGTTGACAATTGGATAACGAAGGATCCAATCGTTATACTTCTTGGGGTTCAAGGGCAATTTGAGGGCATCTTCGCCCACAAGGAACTTGGCCGTCTTGAACTCAGGCTCGTTCACATCGATCCATTCCTTCTTGTTGGGATCGTTGTGGTCGGCAATTTTCTCGGGCTCCTGCTTTTTGTTGTAGTTGGATGCAGATTCTCTGGAATTGGGCAAGATTCTGCGCTTGTAGAATCTCATTCTGGCCTTGAAGTCCTTGGTGACTATGGCTTTATTTTCATCAAAGCCAGCACCAAATGAGACTTCGCCGGTTTCTGCGACGGTTCTAGCCGGAGCCGGCTCACGGGTCTTGGCCTCCTTGATTCTAGGGACCGCAATAACCGTGGGAATGGTCATTGGCACGGCATCGGTGGCTCTTCCAATTCTGAAGTACGACGATCCAGGATGGATGATGATGGTATCGTGGCCGATTTTGGCCTTTTCTTCACTTACTTCCTCGTTTTCTTCGTCATCATCGTCCTCGTCGTCCTCATCGTCTGCCACGGGTGCAGGGGTAACCTTCTTCTTGTTCATTTCTGCCTCGATGTCGTTCAAGTTGAAATCATCAAAACTCTTGACTCCACCGTCGTCCTTGTTGGCGCCATCGGCAGATTCAGGGCCCTTGCCCTGGATCTGGAGGGACTTCTCCATTCTCCAGTTTCTGATGAAGGAGATCTGCTCGTCTTTCCTCAAGTACTCGGTGAAGTAGTTCTTCTGGTTGATGAGCGGAATGGGCTTAACGCTGGTCAAACCAAAGCCGTTTTGTTCCTCGAACCTGCCGATACCCGTTTTCTTCAAGTTCTGGGCAATTGTGGCGGCCGCCTTGAGTCTTCCTTCCTTACGACGTTGTAACACTTCGGCACTGGCCTTCTTTGCAGGAGGCGCCTTCTTGAGCTTTTTGGGCTCGGGTGTTTCCTTGACATCGGAGGCCTCTTTGTCGACTATGGCAGGCTCTGTATCGGGGGTTGCCTGCAGCAATTCCTGCGATGGCTGGGGTGAAGACATGGAGGCAATGTGGATGTGTTTTTTCAACGCGATAATTTCAATGAAAACGGTGAGAATAGAGAGTGAAGAGAGTGAATAAAGAGTGAATAAAGAGTGAGAGAAACGAGTGAATAGAGAGTGAGACAGAAAGTGAGAATACAGAGATTAAGATTAGGGAGAGTGAAATAAGAGAGATTAGAGAGTGAGAATAGAGGGAATAGAGATATTAGAGAGTGTGAATAAAGAGGGTGAGAGTGTGAATAAAGAGAGTCAGAGTGTGAATCAAGAGAGTGAATACAGAGAGTGAGAATAGAGAGATTAGAGAGTGTGAAATTAGAGAGATTAGAGAGAGTGAATAAAGAGAGTAAGAGTGTGAATACAGAGAGTGAGAATAAAGAGTGTGAATACAGAGAGTGAATACAGAGAGTGAATAAAGAGGGTGAGAATAGAGTGTGTGAGATTAGAGAGAGTGAATACAGAGAGTGAAATTAGTGAGATGTGACAGATGGCAATGTAATAAATTAAAATAACCTGCTAGGAGGGCTGGAAGTGAACCATGAAAGTAATAGTGGTATATTTGAAGTGCATAGATTGAGACTTCACTAGTTAAGATGGCGCACTGGATTAACGAGTCTCACTGCAAAACAAAATAGTGATATTGCTCATGGACCTTGATGTACGCGTCATGTGAGCGTATCAGATGGTAGGATGTATAATTTGGGCGTATATAGAGATCAAGATCAATCCCGCCATCTCTTGCATTTCATAATTTCTATATAGTTTGAAGTTATTCCAGGTAGCTGGTCTTACCGTTTGCACCCAACTATTGATGGGAATAAAAGGGTGCAATGGATACTATTGATGGGAATAGAAATTGGGTGCAATTGATACTATTGATGGGAATTGATAGTACAGACGGTATGCTATGGATATACTCTAGGCTAGAGGAAGACGTGTGAGCGTTTCGGCATGGATGGTTGACTTCTGGAGTTGTATTATGGGTCTATTTGCTTTTATGCTGTCTCCAGTGCACGTCACTTTAGAACTGTTGTATTAGAATGGTCAATATATGGAATTCAGATCTGTTCAAGTCAGAAAATGCTTAAATGCGTCTGTTCTTGTATTTCAGTGAAGGGAACATGTGATTGGGCTGGATTAGACAGCAAGCCCAATTTATATTCCACCATTTCTTGCATTTCATTATCCACAAATATGTGGAGACTCTGTTCCACCATAATTTTCATTTTTCTTAAATTTCTGCAAAATTCATAAACAGCCTCGAAAACAATAGGAACAATAATTGTATTGTCAAGAGTGCATCTTGGCCTCGAACACTGAACACCCACTGCAACCACCTGCTGTCTACCTCCAGAACCAATACTGGCACTACTTGAAAGTGTCAGTCTGGTTTGGATGCACAAAGCCTGCATCACTAATGCAGGGCAGGTGCTGCGAAGAGACAGACCTCGGCCTTTCCAATTCGGCCTGTTCAAGCCGACAGTATCGATCTAACAATAGTCCCAGATGCATCTTCATCTCCCCATCCTGAATCTCCTGTTTTACCCCTTTCTTGTATGCTTCCCCTTCCATCCATCCATCCATCCATCCACCCATACTTCCACCCTTTCACTCTCACGCTTCCACTCTCCTCTGTATGTTCTCTCTCTAATTCTGTGCTAGTGGTTGACACTTTTTTCACTGTCTGTCAATACGCAGTTCACTCCCAACAATTGCACCTGACAGGATCGTTAGGGTCCTTTATAAGGGCCCACTAAATAAGGCCACACCACTCCATACTTCAATATGCAATTTGTTACCCTATAACGTCAGTTCTTCTACCACTTTACCCCGTTTCATTCTCCTCTTCCTTTATTCTTTTCTCTTCTATTAAATGTGGAGTTTCGTGTTTTGGGTCGCAGTGCACTTCTTCCCCTCCTTCGGTTGAATTTCCTCGTCTGTTTCTCACCTGCAGACAACCGGGCTGTTCCAGCCATGCCGTGATTTCCCGGGCTGTCGCCGGACGAGTCCGGTCCCGTCCTAATGGACGCTCCTGATTGGCCAGATCCGGCCAAATCAGGGCGACCCAGCGCCTGGCCCAACCACGTCTGGCTGCAACTCCGAGTCGCATCCGCACTGGCCGACACATCCCCTCACGTGGCCCCAACACCTCGGGCTGGATCGGAAAGGTCACGTGACCAGAGGTTTCCAGGGGCCCTACAGGCGCCAGAGGCGCCAGAACAACGCCAAAAACGGGCCCAGTACCCTCTCCTTCGCCTTTTCCACCCACCCACCCGCTTTCCCTGCTCTTTCCCGCCCCCCTTGGCCCCTTTGCATCCCCCTTGTCCCGGGACCCGGCCGCGCACGACTCACATCCCGCACTAATAGCCCCTGCCACGACATTACCGTCCATTTGTTGATAGCATTTTTTTACAACCTTTCCTCCTCCCTTACTCTCCATCAATCCCACCATGTTGAACAGACAATTTGTCCGCAGCTTTTCGGCCGCCACTCCTGCCAGAAACTACGCCTCAACCATCAAGAACTTGAAGGTCACCGCCGACACCAAGGTCATCTACCAAGGCTTCACCGGTAAGCAAGGAACGTTCCACGCCGAGCAAGCCATTGCCTACGGCACCAAGGTGGTTGGTGGAACCAACCCCAAGAAGGCGGGCCAGACCCACTTGGACAGACCCGTGTTTGCCAACGTGAGAGACGCCATCAAGGAGACCGGCGCCAATGCCACGGGTATCTTCGTGCCTCCCTCCATTGCCGCCGCCGCCATTGAGGAGGCCATTGAGGCGGAGATCGAGCTTGCCGTGGCCATCACCGAGGGCATTCCCCAGCACGACATGGTCAGAATCGCCCAGATGTTGAAGACCCAGGAAAAGACCCGGTTGGTGGGCCCCAACTGTCCCGGCTTGATCGCCCCCGAGCAGTGCAAGATCGGTATCATGCCCTCGCACATCCACAAGAGAGGCCGTGTCGGTGTCATCTCCAAGTCCGGCACCTTGACCTACGAGGCCGTGGCCCAGACCACCGCCGTCGGCCTCGGCCAGTCCTTGGTCATTGGTATGGGCGGTGACCCCTTCCCCGGTACCAACTTCATCGACGCCCTCACCTTGTTCTTGAACGACGCCGAGACCGAGGGTATCATCTTGATCGGTGAGATCGGTGGTACCGCCGAAGAGGAGGCCTCCGAGTTCCTCAAGCAGTACAACTTGACCAGACCCGAGGGCCCCAAGCCCGTCGTGTCCTTCATTGCCGGCGTCTCCGCTCCTCCAGGTAGAAGAATGGGCCACGCCGGTGCCATCATTGCCGGTGGTAAGGGTGACGCCAAGTCCAAGATCGCTGCCTTGCAATCCGCCGGTGTCGTTGTTGAGCCATCCCCCGCTAGATTAGGTAACTCCTTGTTGAACGAGTTCAAGAACAAGGGTTTGTTGTAATCTAGACTCTCGTATATAGTATTCACAACGCCTGGTGACTAGTACAATTGCCGTTCCGGCCCATCGTCCTGGTGTAGAGCTGGTGTCTCTGGCTACCCTGATATTGTGCGGCGCACGACCATGAAAAATTTGGTCTTTTTTGGGCACTGCATTTTCTGACTTCTACACCCCACCAGATGAACGCTTTAAAGGCCGTTGCCAGCAGAGGCGGCACTCCCCGCTCTGTGCTTAGCACAGGTCCCAGAATCTCCCCGCTTTTGCCCTTGTCCATTCGCATAAATAGACCCTTTTCGTCCTCGCCTGTGACACGCAAAACCAACACCTCCACCAGAACCAAAGAGAACGTCCATGACTTGAAGACCTTCCTCTCGTTGATTGGCAGAAACACCGTCGAGCACGTGGACACCTTCGAGAACGACTTGGCCAAGTTCCTCAACACCTCGTCCAAGGAGATGAAGAACTTGGGCATAGACGTGTCCACCAGAAGATACATGTTGCGGTGGATCCACAAGTTCGAGAACAACTTGGAGCCCTTGAGAGAGCACAAGCAAGGCAAGAAGAAGAACGGCGGAGAGAGAAACGCCAAGACGGTGTTGGCCAAGCGCAAGGCGTTGAAGAAGTTGGAGGAGAAGGAGAAGTTCAAGCAGGAGGAGTTGGATGCGGAAAACAGAGGAGAAAGAGAGTTCTAGAGGGGTCTGCTAATCTCGACTCCCACGTGGACCGCTTCAAAGGGTCCACGTCGCATCTCTACCAGGAGTTTGGCCCTGCTTCCATTGGTCGTTGGACATGATCCAATTGGAGAATTCGGAAAGGGCTGTCATTTCTGCAGTTTTTGCTGCGGCTCCAGGACAGACAGTGTCCTGACATGTACATACGTAATCTACGCCACATAGAAGAGATGTAGACGAGAGGAGGTGGACCCAGAGGTGAAGTAGCTACAGACTAGTCATCGCGTCACGTGACCCACATCACGTGACCCAAGGGCGCATGTCTGTGTTTGTTTACTCCACAACATGACCAGGTCTCTGCCCATGAGCTCCATGGACGACGTGCTAACGGCGTTCATCGCGTCCCGTGCCTCCAACCCGTTGACGTCCTCCAAAAAATCCAACTTGCTGCGTCAAAATCCCAAAGAAATTGACCATGTTGCCTTCACTTTCATCAAAGATAGCGTGTCTGTCTCCTCCAGCAATAACAGAGACACCATCTCCAAGAGCTTCCGCTGTCTCTATTTGATACCCAGAAGTCTCGAACTGTCCATTGAGGTGTTCAAAAAGCACCATGTTCATATCATCCTGTTGTTGCAGGCCAAAGCGTTGGCCAGTGCCTTACAGGAGTTGTCCAGCTTGTTCCAGGGCTTGAACAGAGCCATCCATGAAAAGAGCATCGGACTCCAAATGCCCATACCGACAGAACTCTTGGAGGGCATCGAATTCCAGAAAACCGACAACCTTGCGCTTGTCAACTTGGTGGTGGCATTTCACTACTTGCTCCTTCAAGGCCTTCTCCAGTACCTTTCGCATAACATGGCCCGAATTGCCGCAGGCCAGGACCCCACCGTGAGCCTCGAGGTGTTTCGTTTCGTTCCTTTGCTCTTCTTGTCCAATCACCACTTCTTCAAGTGGATCCAGCTCTCGTACTCCAATAAAGACAACCAAGTGCGGTACCAGAACAACTCCATCAAAATGCTCAAGGGCTACGTCAAAGTGTTGGAATCGCTTCTCCAGAACCCTCAACACACCCGTTTGAGCGTCTACAAATCGGCCATGCTCTTGAAGTTAATACAGCTCACAGGCGATCTTACGTTGATGGAGACTTTTGGTTCTTCGCCCGAACTTGATCCATTTCTACAGGATTTGAGATCATTAAATAACCCCAAATTCGATTCCGTCCTCGAGGTTTTGGATTCCACTGCCGTCAACACAGAGGATTTGGCCTCTGTTATCCAGAATTTGATTCGGGAACCAAGCCTCGGCATGATTAACCAATTAAATCTCCATTTGGTCAACGCAGATGCAAGATTGATACATGACGATACACTTTCAAGCTTGATCAAAGCATTCCCGTTATCAAACAATCCAGAATCCTTCATGTACATGAAGGTCATCATTTCACACATAAAAATATCCAGCTTAGCATTGAAAAGAATATCCAAATCGCATCTACTCATACTTGATCCCTTCACATTATTTATTAAAGAAATGTTGAACGAGATCTCAACACACGAAAGCATCAGCACCATATTGAGCCAATTGTTTGACTTATTAAAAGATTTCAACCAGATCAAACGAATTCGAAATTTGGCAAACTTGTATTACAACCTTGGATCAAAATCAAATGATCAGCAAGCGTGCAAGCTTTCAATCGACTATGAGAATTACATCTATTCAAAGGAACCTACAACGGAAAATTTTGAACATCTTCGTTTGAAAGTACAGAAGTTATGCAATGTCTTGTGCACCATCCCTCAGTGCAATATCTTCTCGTCAATCATGATGCATCATTTGCATTTACGCCAAAAGGTTCTGGTAGAAGCAGATCAGCAAATTATTCACATTATCGCAAAGAATATTATGAAGTCTCACGATTTTATTTCTACCTTTTTAACCACAACATCACTCTCAGAGCAGTATAAATTTGATATCGTTATTAAATTGTTCAAATACTTTGAAAAACATGGAGATTGTGTACAAAAAACCACGTCGGTTAACACCTTGATGAGCTTGCTGAAATTTGAAAGCACAAATCTAATGCGTTTATTAAATTATCACTATTTTAATATAAATGGAATAAGTGATTTCATTACCGGTGGTGAATTATATGTCAACTATGAATTTCCCATGGTCTCTGCTGGCTTATTGATTCAAAACATATTGCATTTTGGGTGGTGTGAAGAAAAATTGGGCACTGCAATTGACCTTACACTAATGTGGATTGGTTCCATTCAAGACGAATCACCACCAGAATCTGAACTAGAAATTTTCAGGTTTGTCATTGCATTCATTAAATATAATGGATTAACTGGTGAAGTTATTCAATTAATTTCCAGATTCCATCAAAAGGTACCACAATCAAGCCTTGCATTGTTTCTACATGCCGAATTTTGCCAGGCATTAATTAAACTTGATCTCAAAGATGACTTAGCGAATCATATTGTGGCTTGGAATACTTTATTGAAGTCGGAAGGAATAACTTCCATCCCCGAGGTTATTGCATTCAATTTAGTACAATTGGACCACAATATCTTGACAGGAAATTACGCTATGGCTAAGGAGAGGTTCAGCAAGATCTTAAAAGTCTTGAAATCGAGACAAGAATTTGATTTGAATGGGAATTGCAAATTAAGTATGCTTCAAAGATTGAAGAATTTGCTACTTCTTGCCAAATTCCAATCGTACGCCTATTTATTCAACGCTCGAATTGAAAATTACACCGAAGCGTACTCAAATATAAAGGTTTGCATCAAGCTACTTTATTCAATTGTTAAGACGACCTCTGTTACCATTCCCAAGCTTGTCTATCTCGAGGTTAAGTGGGAGATTACTACATTGTTGTTTACAGCATATAAGCATATTTTGGATTTATTAAAGAGAATGGGTTTGTCTAGGGACTTTAACTATTACTTGGCCGAATTCAAGAAGATTAATGAATCAAGCACTGTTCCAATTTTGAATTGCATCAACTATTTCCAGCTTTCATTTTACAACATACTTTTGCAGAATGAGCAAGAGATTAAGGACGTATTCGGCAAGGCCCTAGCACTTACGAATTCAAACATAGTGAAGCAAAATTTCTCAGTGGTGGCAATTGGTGGAAAAATAGTTGAAATACTTGAACTGAAATCCTTTAAGGAGCAACTTCCTCAGTTCACTACCGTAAATGAAATTCCAACAGAAGTTTTGACTTGCCTTTATAAGAGCGATCACACTTATGATATTGATTATTATCTAGATCAAAACTTGAGGGTTCGAAATACTAGTGGTTTATTATCGACTGAATTGTTCAGTCCAAAATACGAAATAGAGAAGGTATACAAAAGCTTGGTGATTCTTCCAAACTATGAACAGTTAGACCAGTCAGCGAAAACTATCCCGTCTATCGTTGTTGACGGTATTTTTGATCTTAAATCGATCTCATTTGATATCGTTAACAAATTGGTTCAATACAAAGAACTTATGACTTCGAAGCTTTCTTTCCTTTCACAGCTTTCAGCATATGACCTTAAAGAATTCGTCTGCACATTTAACCAGTGCCTTTCTTTGTTGTCATCAATGTCTATTTTTAATCTAGACACAACTCTATTGATCGATCTCTATTATCTCCAAGAATTTGCTAGGCATTTGCCGTTCGAGAATGAGTTGCTAGTAAATCATGCCAACTATGGACCTCGGGATTTGTTGCCTCAAGAAATAGACATTTCGTCCAAAAAGGAAATGAGTTTTGCTAAGTCATCAATTAGTTTCAATGTTGATTTGAACCTCTACCTTCCAGATAACTGGAGTATTGTGACAATTGATGTTTGTGAAGAAAATGGCGACTTTTTGATTTCAAAGTTTTTCAAGGGTAAGCAGCCATTTTTTGCAAGACTTCCCATGATAAAAAACAAGACAAGCGATGCAATTAAATCCTTTTCTGATTTGAGGATGGCATTTGAAGAAATCATCAAGCAAAGCAACCTTTCTACAAAATCTGCTACTACTTCAAAAATATCTACAAAGGAAGAAAGAAAAAATTGGTGGAAATTAAGGTTTAGTTTGGATTTAGAAATGAAAGACATTTTGGAATATGTTGAGACATATTGGTTAGGTGGATTCCAATCTATTTTCTACAACAACAAGGAAGATATGGTGTTTGAAAAATTCAAGAATGATTTGACGAAAATATTCAACTCACACTTGCCCAGCAGAAAAAGTAAACAAGGAGCCACTTTTTTGAAGTTCGATGACAATATTGTCAGTTTGTTTTATAATTTGAGACTGTATGACAAGTTTCAGATTGATAATTTGCTCTACTATATGATTGATACCTTAAAATTTCATGGCGAAGCTAACAGCTATGAAGAAATCAACTTTGAAAAGATCCACAGAAGCATTGGTGTTTTGTTTGACAAGTACTTTAACTTGAGGACCCCGCTTACTGGAGAACATGTGGTACTTGTTCCAGGGAAGGGATGTGCATTTTTCCCTTGGGAATCATTGCATGTCTTGAAAGGAAAATCGATCTCGAGGATGCCATCAGTGAAGCTCTTACTTGACCAGCTCAAACAGAGATCCAACTTCACCATTGACCGGGATTCAAGGTTATTCTATATGATCAATCCTAGTGGAGACTTGGTGAGAACGCAAGAGAGACTTGGGCCTAAGTTTGAGGAAAATCCCTTGTGGTTTGGAATGGTGGGAAAACATCCAAAGGAGGAACAGTTTCTTTCCGACTTGCTGTCCTCGGATTTGTTTGTGTACCTGGGACATGGAGGCTGTGACCAATACTTCCGTACATCGTCGTTATTGAAGGAGTGTATTGCAAAAGGGCAAAAGCTTCCTCCCAGTTTGCTCATTGGTTGTTCTTCGGGAGTTCTCAAGTTGAATGGATTGTTGGAGCCCAGTGGAAATGTGTACAATTGGATATTGTGCGGAGCTCCTATGGTATTGGTGAACTTATGGGATGTCACAGATAAGGACATCGACCAGTTCAGTTTGTCGGTGTTTGAGCATTGGGGGCTTTTTGGAAACAATAGCAAGATGAGTATGAGTGAGGCCATTTTCAAGAGTAGAGAAAGTTGCAACTTGGTTTATTTGAATGGGGCAGCTCCAATTTTGTATGGCTTGCCATTCGTATTAAAATGAGATCTGATACAGGTTATAGAAAATCGGACAAATAAAAGTTAAATATAGATCAGTACAGTAGAAGAATAATATAGGGAGTAGATATTTCGTGTTAAATATATTAATGTTAACATGTATACCATTTTAGGCCAATGTGCTTCCTTTTATTTCCAACTAATAGAACACTTCAGAATAATAAATGTAGTATCAATGCACTTCATATCTGCAAACATCTTACTTTTTTTAATCAATTTCAAAGCAAAGCATTGTGATTATTCATCTGTATCGAATTCTTTCCTTTTGATCCACATAAATTGAACTGTCCATGCTGTTCCAAAGAAGGACAAGAATCTCTTCACATATCTGGTATACACACATAATCTTTACTTTTGTCGTGTAAATAGGCAACTTGTCCGAGCGGTTAAGGAGAAAGACTTGAAATCTTTTGGGCTATGCCCGCGCAGGTTCGAGTCCTGCAGTTGTCGTTTTTTTGAATAGTGTACATTTTGAACAAAGGAACCATATATAAAGTCTGCATTATCCAAACTTCTTTTTCTCCCCAAACTGGGTAAGATTAATTTCCTAAACCAGATAATGCTTGCTTTCCTACTTGTTTCTTTCGAATAATTATATATTGTAATCTTATTGCATATTTGTCTAGTGATATCTAATTCTACTGTATGGGTTTTGGATTTTGATTATGATATGACTTCGTACTATAATATCAAACTTTTGATATGGCTCATTTAACTGACTTTGATTCTTAATTCATCAATTCAATCAAATCATCCAAGGCTGCAACAGTCTCCTTGGGACTGGCGATCCACACAGTACACGCACTCAATCTGGCCTTGAAGTCATTTGCACCCAAGGATGCAAATTGATCTCCAATGTGCAAACTCTCGCTCTTTTGGATGGGACAAATGTGGTTGAACGACTCGTCCTTGCACAAGTACTTCTGCAAAGACTCCACACCCAAGCTTTTGTCTCCAATGTCCACCCAGACATCGGAGCCTCCGTTGAAGGCACACACCTTGATGTCGTCAGCCTCATCAGAAAAGGTCTGTGGGTCGGCCTTGTCCATGAACTCTTTGGTGACCATGTCGTCGGACTTGTGTGTGAGCAATTCCGAGAGCTTGAGGGAGCAGGAAAGCACCATTTCTTCCAACTGCTCTCTCAAAATCTTTACGCCGGGGTTGGGAATGATTCCGGTGGATCTCTCCTTCAAGATGATGGTGGTGGACTCGGTCAAACCAAACTTGCGCTGTAAGTGAAGGAAATGCTTGTGGATTGTGGACATGATGTATTCCACCTTCTTTTTGTTCCATTGCTTGGTGATGGGCAAGAACCACTCGTCGCCCTCGATGAAGGTCAACCTGCCCAACTTGCTGTTGAATCTGAATAAATAATTGGATTCTCCGCCCATGACCAACAAGTTCTCTTTCTGCTTGTCGGTCAAGTTCTTGTCGCTGTTGATGGCATCGATGAGGCCCTTCAATCTCTCGTAGTACTTCTCGGCGCCCAGGTCGCCAGGGTATCCGGCCGCGGTGACCACGCCCACGAAAAGGTCCATGGACAACAACTTGACGAGTCTCTTGACAATGGCGTCGTCCTGGCGCAAGGACTTTCCGTCGTCGTAGAGCGTCACGTCTCCATCGAACGTGATCAACTTCAACTTTGTGCCCAAGTGCGTGTGCTGCTTGTACAATTTGGTCAAGGCCAAGATCTGGGCGGTGTTCAAGATCATTCTGACGTCATTGAACGAGGGACTGACGAGCCGGCGCTTGGAAATGCCTCTTCTGACGTCCTCGATGAGGAACGCCTCGGTCAACGGAAGCTGCGTGAAGAACTTGCCCACCGTGGGCACCAAGCGCCGCAATCTGCTCTGGCCCAATTGCTTCAGATTGGCCTCGGTGGAGTCCAACAAAATGGTGTGTTCAATGAGGCGCTCGACGTCCTCGAAGATCTCCTTGTAGCGCTTCTGGCACTCGGCGGCAATCACCGAGTCCTGGTTGTTCAAGTACTCCTCGTACTCTTCCAAGGTGGAGTAGTGGTGGATGAAGGCCAGCGAGTAGTTCTGGACGTCGGCGTGTAACACGAACGGAACAGCGAGAAGCGACTTGATCCATTCGATGAACTCGTCTCTGCGGTGGCTCTTCAAGGCGTATTCCACTCTGTATCTGGAGGTCATTTTGGGGATGTGAAAAGGGGAATTGGAATTGGAAGGGTAAAACGGAATGGAAAACTGGAGACTTTATGGAAACAATTGAGGGCAAAAGAAAGTGATGTATATTTGAGTCATTGGTTCGGAAGTAGTGATTACTTTTAGTGCGATAAGCGGGGGTGGGGAAAACGGAGTTTTCCAATGCGAGGTCAGTTTGGAAGAAGTCGAGGAGAAAGGGAGGGATGATTTGGGGGTAAGTAGTGGTCCTGGTGACGATTTGGGGGTTTCTACGTGTAGAGCAAGTGCTGTAGAGGCCAATTGGCCTTTTTCTGGAGCTCGTGGGCCATTTTTCACGGAAATTGGCCGGGATCTTTATGAGCTAGACAATTAAGAATAGAACCGCCACCAGTTGAAAACATGGAATGTAGAGCCGGAACCCGGTTCCGACTACATAGGGGCGATGTAGCGGGTAGCGGATCACAGGCAAACGGTCCAAATGGCCAATTGGGCCGGGTCCTGGATCTCTATTGCGCACCCCGTGGTGTCACTCTGGTTAGATTGATAGTTATATACCACCACGTGGATTCCAGTGGATTGAAGTGTTACAACGGTAAATATGGGCATTATGTGCCCGTACTGGCATGGGAGTGAATTGTGTTGGATTTGGGTGTTTTGTGGGGTTTCTTGGTAGAGATAGTGAAGTATGGGTTTTTGGATATTCTGAAAAATCTACAATTTTACAATAAATACCCGACAAGTTATCGTGTAAGTGTGGGGATGGTGAATAAAGAGAATAGAAGCCACATTCAAACCTGTGATTTCCGTTATGTGCTTGCTATTTTTGGATTGGGGTGTAATTGAGAGAATAATCAATAGACATAATTACACTTTATCTGCTCTTCTCAGTTACTGTTTTTCAGCTGTCTTGTATTTCTGATTCAATTGGTCTCTATTAACCGTCCATTTCTTCATCTGATCATTTATCGCTCAACTGTCTTCTATTTCTGATTGCATCAATTGGACTCTATTAACCTTTCATACTCTATCTGCTCATTTATCACAGTCTGAATATTCACTTTCTATTGCTCAACCTTCTTGTATTTCTAATTGCATCAATTGGTCTCTATTAACCGTCCATTTCTTCATCTGATCATTTATCGCTTAACTGTTCTACTTCTGATTGCATCAATTGGTCTCTTTAAACCTTCCATTAAACTCTATATTATAATTTACAAACCCTGTTGAGCTCTTCTTCTGTCTCTCTCCTCAGAGATGGACAACTTGATACCCTTACCCTTGGGCAAGGAAACGTGGGGCTTACCAGCCTCGGTACCAATGACGAAAACGTTGGCCAATCTGGTGACGAAGGTGTTCTCCAAGGAGTCCTTGATGTGGACCAAGTCGAAACCACCCTCGTGCTTTTCTCTGTGCACAATAACACCAACTCTACCCATGTTTCTACCACCGGTGACCATGACCAATCTTCCAGTGTCGAACTTGATGAAGTCGGTGATCTTGCCGGTAGCCAAGTCGATCTTGACGGTGTCGTTGGCCTTGATCAATGGGTCGGGGTATCTGATGGTTCTGCCGTCGTGGGTCACGGCGTATGGAACACCTCTCTTACCCAATTGGACCTTCCTGACCTTGCCCAACTTGTAGGAGGCCTCCTCGGCAGTGATTCTGTGGACAGCGAATCTACCCTTGATGTCGTACACCAATCTGAAGTTCTCGTTGGTGGCCTCCAAGGTGATGACGTCCATGAAACCAGCTGGGTAGGTGGAGTCGGTTCTGACCTTGCCGTCGACCTTCACGTGCTCTTGCATCAAGATGGCCTTGACTTCTCTGCCGTTCAAGGCGTACTTGAGTCTGTTTCTCAAGAAAACGACCAAAGGCAACGACTCTCTCAACTTGTGAGGACCAGCAGATGGTCTTGGGGCGTAGGTACCGGACAATTTGTCCAACATCCAGTGGGATGGAGCTGCTAATCTCTTCAAATGCTTCTTTCTGCAATGTTAGTTACGTTCTACGAGTCAGGGCTAGAAACACTGCTTGTGTGATAATGGTTCAGACTGGGGACACAGGGTAGTGAAGGGACGTGGTAAGAGCTCCGTAGGGAGCTCAGACCGCACTTCACCGCACCCTGTGCTATTGACAAGTTCCCGTTGAAAACTCCATCAGAACCGCAGACAATCAAAATGATCGTGCAGCAGTTCGAACAGAAGCTCAACGGTCGCCCGCAAACTTCAAGTTTGATCCCATATTATCACGACAAGGCTCCCATCCAAGCCATATAGGCTGGTGTACCAAGAACAGGTTCTTGGGTTTGGGTCGTTTCCACTGCCCACGCAGCACGCTGCGTGGTCTGTACTCCGAAGTGTTCGTCTAGCTCAGAAACTCTGAGTGACATACGGGCCTCTTGCCATTTTGGATAATACGTGAGGGCGTTGAAGGAGGGGGACCGCCTGCTTATATAGCGAAAAGTCTGAGGTCGTGCGCCCACCACAAAACCAAGCCATCTGTCAACCTGTGACGATCAATCGCGCACGTGACCACGATCTTCTCCAGGGCTGCAGCCCTAGATTCCACCAGTTCCACCTACTCCCCTCTCCTCCCTATCTACCATATTGCCCTATTCAGTATGTCATCCCTTGTCCTTACGGTAGCAACCCTCGTAATTATGTAGTAATTATGTAGTGTTCTGCCACAATAAGCGGGGACTCAAGGAGGGGAGGGCAATTATTAATTGCATGTAGTGGAAGCACACTACGGCAGTTCTGGCCAGGCACATTGTGTCTACCATGCATTGACCTATAGATCATATATCTTCCATAACCTGTATGTAAGACCGGTGGGGGACCGGGAACTGTGGGGAAAGGTTGTCGCTTCAGGCCCTGGGGGGTATCGAGGGGATACTGGAGGATGGAGGGCCGTGACAGCGGCGTGGCCAACTGTGGGGAACCGGGTCAGGAAAGAGTGGCATCCCCATGAGGAATAACGTCGGGTGGCGAAACAGAAGGAGAAGGGATATTTCACCGATATTTCATGAAATATGATGGCATATGGCGCTCGCAAATCAGGAACAATCGCCGCAGGGGCCAAGGGCAGAGTTCGGTGGTGGCATTGCTCCTTCGTAGTCCATAAAACACAGAGCTCCACAGAATTGCTTAAACAAGCTGCGTGGCATTGTAGAAGAAGCTTCTTGCTACGTCAACTCAGTCCATAGCACTGCTCGAGAACAGTGAGGTCCATATTATCTCCATTGACCAGCTTCACCCTTAGAAGACGGTGTTCTTGGGGTCGTCGGTGTGCACGGTGGGCATGGCGGCCGAGGCAAAGGGGCTTGTCTCGGTAGAAGCCTCGATGCCGCCGGTGGACGAGTCCTTGGGAGGGGTGCTGATGGACAAGCGCTCGGCACGGGCCTGACGGGCCTCGCGCTCGACCTCAGTGCCGGTCATGACCTTGATCCAGTCGACCTTGAGCGAGAAGGGCCCGTACTGCTTGTCCAACAAGCCAATGCCAATGGTCTTGATCTCGCCCTTGTTGAGCTCGCTGCCGTCCTGGATCACGCCCCAGTTGGTCATGACAAAGTCGTTGAGCGGGATCACCACGGTCTCCCACTCGCCGGGGTGGTTGAGGAAGAGTCTGTGCTGGAACAAGTCGGTGACCAAGGGCGTGTTGGCTTGGATGTTGACCAAGTATTTGCGGCGGTCGCCCTGGACGCGCAACACCACGGCGCTCAAGTGGGACCAGTCCCAGTAGCTGTTGCCCGACAACCACGACTCCTTCTGGTCCTTGGTGCGGAACATGGCGTAGCCCGAGCGGGTCACGGCGGGGTTGTCCTTGGGGAGGTCCAAGTTGAGGTAGCCGTGGAAGTGGCCGGCGCCGGACTCGGCGTCCAAGTCGAAGGACGCGGTGGAGAAGCCGCCCAACTCACGGTCGGTGCGGGTCAAGATGGAGTCGAGCGACTCCTGGCCGTGGTTCTTGAAGTCGATGACGGTCTGCACGGTCTTGCCGAGCGTTTCGCCCTTGGTGAAGAGGCCACGGAACGTGGAGTTCAAGCCCAAGGTTCTCAAAGACATGTGAGGCGGAAGACGGCGGAGGAGGAGAATGGTGGCGGTGGAGGCAGCAGTAGCAGCAGAGAGGACCCGGAAGTAGAAGGAGCACTAGCGGGCGAAAGGAGTCAGCACTTGGAGCAATTGGTGGTGGAGGTCGACCCGAGTGAGAATGCCCCCTAAACCTGGCTCATCACCTGCTTATATATGAACGATCGATCCAGGCGGCGTGTATACAGCGGGCGTGTGCGCCCCAGTCGGACTTGCTCTCCTCTTCTCGCACCCCTCCTTTTGTTCAGGAGGCTCGGAGTACCAGGGGATGGATAGGGGACAAAGCGGAGACGTCCACAACAATTGGGGGCATTTGTGCAACATTGGCTGAGTTTGTGGTGGAATTGTGGCGATCGGCAGGGATGGGCCAATGGGAGGCCGGGGCGATATCGGCGCTTGACAACCGATCCCGATCGGGAGACTGCAAAAAGAGGAGTGGAAGGTGAAAGAGTGGAGGGTGGAAATGGGGTGGAAAAGGGGAGGTATGAAGTGAGTGGGCCAGTAGAGCGGAAATGAAGCGTGGAATGTGAACAGTAGAACCAGTAGAGCCAGTGGAACAGTGGAACCAGTAGAACAGTGGTACAGTGGAACCAGTGGAACAGTGGAACAGTGGAACCAGTAGAATGACGTGAGCGCCCGCTCTACTTGATCTCTATGATATGTCTTCTTCTGCCCTCTTCTGCCTGCTTCTACCTACTTCTATGCCTCCGTTTCTGTGTGGTCTCATCAATCATGTCATATGAATCGAGTCAATTACATCATACGGAGTCAGGACTCACGGGCACTGACACCGTGCCATGACGTCGTTACTTCCATACCATTCCATTCCATACATACACACATTGCTCCTCTTACTGACGCCATCACTGCTGTCCTTATCAATGCGTTGCCTTCTGTTGTTTTGTTGTCCTTATCCTTTTGTTGTCCTTATCCTTTTGTCGTGTTGCCTTGAGTCGCAACAGCCCCACACGGAGGCGTGTGGGCGATTTCAGAGGGTGCTGATAAGGAGACCCCGCAGACAGGTGCATATGGGTGCAGATGGGTGCAGATGAGCTACAGTGCGGAGTGAGATGGAACAGTGGCATCAAGTGGGGACATGGAGAGACAGAGAAAGGGGGTTGTGAAAGAGAAGCAGATGATGGAAGCAAAAAAGAGCTCCGATACCGGGAGTCGAGCCCGGGTCTGCTCGGTGAAAGCGAACCGTGCTAGCCGTTACACTATATCGGAGAGTATAAGGTGCAGAGATGGTGGCGAAAACGAGCAATTGTTTAATTTTATTCTTCAATTTAATAACTCTCTGAAAGAGTAAAGTGATCGGAGTGAGGAACAGAGAGATAGGATGGAATAGAATGAGGGAACAGACAGATGGAGAGATAGAGAGGAGAGTTGAATAGAAGAGATGGAGAATTGAAACATTGGAGAGTTGGAGAGTTGGAGAGATGGTGATTATTGGAACATAGGAGCATTGGAACATAGGAGAGCTGCAGAGTTGAATTGAAGTTGATAACTTTGCAAATGTGATTGTTTGCAATTGTTTTTGTGCTTGAGGTTTTCAGACACTTCACCATCAGTCTAGATCTCGCCACCAGGGTGAGCGCAACTGTCCCACTTTGCCTTGGTGGCATTGTGGCATTTCTCGGCAGCATGTGGAATTCCACAAACTCGCCTCATGTCAAAGATTCGGTCGGGTCTGGACACCTCGTATGCACTCTATCAGCCCTACTGAGGCTTAAAGGTCTGTGAAAAGAGGCGAAGAAAGTTGATAGTTGTTCACAATTTTCATAGTTAATGAACGTAATTGTGATGATCAGTGATAATAGTTGAACAGTGACGTTCAGTGATATTGTTGAACAGTGAAGTTCGATATAGATGAACAGTGAAGTTCAGTAATATAGATGAACAGTGACGTTCAGTCGATTCCATTGCTTCTTGCTCTTCATGTCACCTGTCTCCTCTCCCCACTCTCTCCACTTGCAATATTGTCGGTCTCTCTGCCCCTTTGGTGGTCCCCTTTAGGCAGTTGTTCCAAACAGGAATCTACACTCGCTCAATTGCGCAGCTCCGTCTTATCTACAACGCCAGAATAGGAATAGCAGGAGAGGCAGTGAAGAGTGAAAAATGAAAAATGGCAGTTGTGGAGAATAACAGGTGCAGTGGAGACAGTGAAACAGGAAACAGTGGAGAAGGTCAATGCAGTCGTTGAATAATGGAATCAATGACAATTGGGCTAATTCGCTAGCTTTAACAGAGCATGAAATATTCCACACTTAATCCAATTACATGGAAAATACGACATTTGGATTTCCAAATCATCAGGACTGAAAATGCCAGCTCTACACCATTTATCCAGTCTCTTCAATGCAACCGGCGCCTTGGGATAACGCACACGGGCACACTCTCGTCAAATGCCATGCCATGTCTTGATCTTCCCCTCTCTCACCCTCCTCACTATCTACATGCGCTTCGCTTCCTCGGCTCGTCCCCATCCGATATCTACTTACCGTACAGTCCCCTCCATGTACAGCCACCTTGGATCCGGCCTCATTATGCATTGAGCCCATCCATCCCTTCCTATTAGTGCCTTGGTCCAAGCCTGGTCTATATCACGGTCGGAGTAATTTTTCACCTCACATAGATATGTATATATATATATCTGTGTGGATATATATCTATCTATGTGAATATGTGGCTACTTTTTAGATGCACTAATTTCTCTAGAGGCAATATCGCACGGGGTATTTTCTTCTGTGGTGGTTTTAGGTGATTTCGGGCGCATCCTGTGATTGTTACGTCGCATTCTATCGTGTCCTAATCTACGGAAATACCAGGACATACCAGAGTCAAACCAGGCTGGAAACACCGTTTCACAGTGGAAAAATCAGCCTACAATTGCCCGGCCGTGCCCGAACTTCTAGATTCGAACCGGAGTTGCCCTCACATCGAAATCTAGGTCCAAAGAGCCAGTCTCGTGGTCAACTGTCGGTACTTCTCATTCCCTGGAGTCTCATTTCCGGTATCTCTGGTATTATCCGATATCCACACTTCACATGGCTCATCGAATTTGTGCCAGTGAAAGGAACAGCAGTTGAAAAGTTTTTAAACCACGCAAAGTCCCGACTTCTTCCATCAATATCCAATATCTGCCATGGCTCCTACCATCTACAACCCCGACGCAACGCCCTACCTTGACCCCAAGCTAGACAGACAAGTGGTGTACATTTTGGGTGCCAACTGTGGAATCGGATGGTACACGGCCTTGCACCTCTATCTCCATGGATACGTGGTGTACATTGGAGGCAGATCCGAGGAGAGAGTGCTCACTGCCATTGAGGAGATCAAGGCCGAGGCCGTCAACAGAACCAACGAGAAGCATGCCTTGGGAGAATTGCACTACGAGTACATCGACTTGAACGACTTGTCCACTGTGCCCAAGGCCGCGGAAAGCTTTTTGGCCAAGGAGCCCAAGTTCCACCAGCTCATTCTCAATGCCGGCATCATGGGTGTTCCTTACGAGGAGACCAAGGACGGCTTCGACGTCCAGTTCCAGGTGGACTTTGTCAGCCATTACTTGTTGGTGCTCCACTTGCTTCCGGGTCTTGAGGCCGTGGCCAAGGAAGGCAAGGTGCCACGTATCATCAGTGTGTCTTCCCTAGGCCACTGGGGGTGTCCTGTTTACGTGCAGCCCTCCAACAAGTTGAACTTCAAGCCCAATGCGGCGGCCACGTGGATGCGTTACGGAAGAGCCAAGTTGTCTCAGATCCACATGACCAAGGTGTTGGCGGAGCAGTACCCCGAGATCCTCTGTCTTGTGGTGCATCCGGGGGTGATTGTGGACACCAAGTTGTACCTGTACTGGAAGAACTTGAAGTTCATGGCGCCTGTGGTCAACGTGCTGTTGAAGGCCATCAACAAGATGTCGGGTATCGAGGTGGAGGATGGCGCCATGTCGACGGTTAGATGCAGTTTGGACCCCGAACTCACGGTCAAGGACAGTGGAAAATACTTTTCGGAGGCCAAGGAGTCCACCTTCCTCAGCAAGGCGGCCACCAACATGGAAAAGGCCCACATTACGTGTGAGTGGACACGTGAGGAGCTCAGCAAGAGAGAGCTCTTGTAGAGAGAGCTCTTGAGAATGGAGTGTGGAGAGGACTGAGTGGATTGACTCATCTACAGAATGAGTGGAGGTTTAATCTAGTCAAATTGAGTGGGTCTAATCTCAGAATGAGTGGAGGTCTAATCTCAGATTGAACCATTGAGAGGAGTGGACGTCTAATTTAGCCAGTTTGAAAGGAAGGAATGAAATGTTTAATTCAGCAAGATTGAACCATTGGGACGAGTGTATGTATCCAATTCAGCCAGGTGACCGAATTAGCTGGTGAAGTGACTAATTCAGTGAAAATGAAGTCTGTCCTTTTGGTCAGTGACTGCCCATTACAGTGACTGCCCATTACAGTGACTGATCTATTGGGCAGGATCGCCACTTTCTACATGGTCTAGACCAGATCACATGGCTACCCCAGAAATGGAGTCTATTGTTTGGACCAGACCGAATGTAACATGTCATTCATTACACTGAGAGTCATGCACAGAGCGGAGAAGAATAGACTACCCAACAGATCGAGAGTGTCAGATGAACTGAGAGGGGCAAGATCGACAGAAGAAAGGAGAAAGGAGAGAAAGAGAGAATAAGAGGAGGAGAAGAACGAGGAAAGGATGGAAGGAGAAGGAGAAATGGCATCACAAGATATTCCATGTCTCACACCTTCTGTGATCATTTAAGACAATGCAGCAGTAAATGTAATCAATGTAATCAATGTATCAATGTAATCAAGATATTCCAAATCCTAACTGTAGCCATTGATATACAGTAGATATTAACATATAGTAGCCATTAACATATAGTAGCCATTAACATATGAACATTTAGTAGACAAATACACAGGATACATCTTCCCTATCTTCTCCATACTCCCAATATGTTCACACTCTATAGTGTGCGACATTTGACGACATCGCGACATACCACCCCCTACCATTTGCCATGGCAAATCCACCCCAATTCGGGTCCTACGCAAAACATAACAAAAAGCCTCCTTTCTCCGTAGCCTCCCGCCTTGTTCCGCCTCTTTCCGAGAAGCCAGCTTGTTCCTGGCGCCTCTTTAACCAGCACCAACACCGGAGTTGACATGACTCCGCACGTGACCGTATCTCCACGTGACCACCCCCTAGTCATCTTATTCCCATTTCCCAATTCCTAAGTATACCCTCCATTGACTTCCTTGACCCGGCACCTCTGCTACTAGTACAGTTCCACGTTGTTCAACGTGCCAGGTTTCTGAATTACCCCCTAATTTCCCCAGACCTCCCTTTTCCGGCCCCTTTTGTGCTCCTTTGCCTCCCATTTGTGGCCGCCAGTGACCCTACTCCTCCATCAACACCTCCGTTATCATGGTGGTTATCGCGTTATTAAAGTATGTATTCAGCCAGCATCCAATTCCCCAGCCTTTCTAACCCCCAGCAACTTCATCTCCACCGTTTTGCCGGTAATTGCCTCCTACAAGGCCCTTGAAGACTACAGCAAGGTGGCAAACGAGTTGGCAGCCAACCAGTTCAAGTTTGGCGGCGTCACGGTGCCCCTCAACTTGGTGTTCAAGCAAGCAGCCAATGAGCCCGGCGTCGACGACCGTGCCCTCCACTCTCACTTGATCACCATCCAGAAGTGGTTCATCTACTGGGTGGTGTTGGCTACGGTCCAGACAGCCGAGTCGCTCCTTTTCTTGCGCCACTTGATCCCGGTCTACTCGCTTGTCCGGTTGACGTTCTCCGTGTGGTTGCTTTCGCCCATGTTGGGCTTCGGAGGCTCCGATACCTCCGACGCCTCCGGCGCCACCATCGACAACACCGGCGACTGGACTCGCTTCAGCCAGAGCGGCTGTGGATTGGTGTATTTCTCCTACATCAAGCCATGCATAGAGAACCGGATTTCCGCCGTGGACTTCAAGCCCACGGCGGTCCTCCTTGAGGCCACACGACTCAACAGTTTGGGCAAACCCAGCTCCAGCGAGGCCTCCACCAAGAGCTCTGTCCCCTCGGACAGCAGCTCCGGTGCACACGAGGCCCACACTTCAGAATCTACAGCATTGGACGGCGGGCTCTTGGACAGTTCGTACGTGATTGTCAAGGACATAACCAGCAAGCTTGGCTACGGAGGCAGCGAGAAGCCCAGTGAAGAAGGCGACACGGACGGGCTCACGCACCGGACGGAGGCAAAGAAGGGCTGGCTCTGGTAGCTAGTTTCCGTGATGCTTCACACTTCATGTCCACGATGATTAACACTTCATGTCCATGATGCTTCACAATTCATGTCCATGATTTCACACTTCATGTCCATGATGTCACACTTTATTGTCCATGATGCTTCACAATTAAATTTCCATGATGCTTCACTCCATATCCACGATGCTTCTGCTTCACACTTCAATGTCCTCGGCTGTTAGATTTCTGAATAAACGTTTCTAGTTATTACTATATGCAATACAGGGATTATGTACACGATAAACGGACCCCCTTCCGCTTACAAGCCCAAGAAATTGCCCACCAACTCACGGTCGGCCTTCTGTTCCACCTTCTCGTTGTAGGCAGTCACCACCGACTCACCCTGCTTTCTCTTGTTGCGGCTGACAAACGCATCAGGCAACACGGGCTTGGCATACATGCCGTCAAAGCCCTCGATGGGCTTCAACAAATCGGAGCCTCTGCTGTTTTTCAGCTCGATGACCTTGACCTCGTTTCTGTAGTCGAGTTCCGACTGCTCCACCAAGTCCTGCGGCATGTCGGGCCACACGAACGGCTCGGCCATGTCCACCGTCATCTTCTTGTACTGCGGCTGTCTGTACCGGGCGTAGGCAAAGGCGTCTCTCTGGAACTTTCCGTGGAGTAACTGGACCGTGACATTCAATGCTCGAAGTCCATACACGTTCCACAAGTAGTCTCTCAAGTCCATTTTGTTCATGCTCTTGGGCACCAAGAACTTCGCCTGGTACGGCGTGTGCTTGGCATTGGGTCTGAGCAAGCAGATTCGGCCACTGGGAAAGTAGATCTGCTTGCCTCCAACTCGGAAGTGAGGCTGGCCACTAGCCACCTCGTCCTGGTACTTTTCGTAGTTTCTTCTGGCGATGGCGTCGCTGTTGGCGCGGTACTTGATGGGGACCTGCTTTCCTGCCTCGACATAGCGCTTCTTGATCTCGGTGTTGGGGAACAAGGTGTCGGAGACACTTTGGGAAAGGAGCGGATCTCTGTCCTTTCTGAAGCCCACTCTGGTTTTTTCGAGCTGGACGTCGGCGATGTTGACTTTGGGGTACGTTTTGGGCGTGCTCTTGTGATGGAGCGCCCTGCGGGACACGTTCCACAAGGAGTTGAACAAGGTCATTGGGGTAGTTGAAAGGTGGAAAATTTTTGAAAAAGTGCTGGTGTCACGTGATATAGAGTCACATGACCACGGAGTTGGACAGTTTACGCCTCCGTCAAATTGCACTAGAACACTAGGAGCGGGGATAAGAAGGAGTCGAATAGTATGGCAAAATGCAGGAGAGTATGTTGAGAGAATATGAGCGGGATTCCAGCTCTTTTGACACGCTTTCGGTGCATCTGTCCATAAATTGGTGAAAATGAGAATAATTATTCAGAAGTCAATCAAAAGTCACCAGAACAGCCCAAGAGAGGGCAAGAAGCATTAGATACTTCACATCAACATCTCTCAATGCCTGCCTACGTGCAGAGTGGCGTGTGGAGAACGTATGGAGGCCTTCTGTGTTGTAAGGTCGTGTCCGTACCAATATCAACTCACGTGACCTTCGTGTGTCCACCACCAAAACTTTTCGTCCAAATATCAACACCCCAACTGGTGGCAATTACAGCTAGGTTCACGTCCCATACATCCCCTTACATCCCCGTGTCACGTGCATACCCCCAGCCATGTCCCAGGAACAAGCCAACGACCCATACTACTATGAGGAGGAGTCCAACGCCATCACGCCCGAAGACTGTTGGACGGTGATTTCCTCCTTTTTCCAAGAAAAGGGCTTGGTTTCCCAGCAGTTGGACTCGTTTGACGAGTTTATCGAAACCACCATCCAGGAATTGGTGTGGGAAGACTCCCATTTGATCTTGGACCAGCCAGCACAGCACACTTCGGAGCATGACCACGAAAACCGGCGGTTCGAGATTACCTTTGGCAAGATCTACATCTCCAAGCCAACGCAGACCGAAGGCGATGGAACCACGCACCCCATGTTCCCCCAGGAGGCGCGGTTGCGGAACTTGACGTACTCGTCGCCGTTGTACGTGGACATGACCAAGAAGGTGTTCAAGTCGGACGACAACTTGAAGAAGGACAACGAGCTAGACTGGATCGAGGAGAAGGTGCACGACGAGGAGCCCGTCACCAAGGTCTACTTGGGAAAGGTGCCCATCATGTTGCGGTCCAAGTTCTGCATGTTGCGGGACTTGAGCGAGCACGAGTTCTACGAGCTCAAGGAGTGTCCCTACGATATGGGTGGTTACTTCGTCATCAACGGTTCGGAAAAGGTGTTGATTGCCCAGGAAAGAAGTGCCGCCAACATTGTCCAGGTCTTCAAGAAGGCCGCCCCATCGCCCATCTCCCATGTGGCCGAAATCAGATCCGCTTTGGAAAAGGGTTCCAGATTAATTTCCTCCATGCAAATCAAGTTATACGGTAGAGACGACAAGGGTACCTCCGGCAGAACCATCAAGGCCACCTTGCCATACATCAAGGAAGACATCCCCATCGTCATTGTCTTCAGAGCTTTGGGTATCGTGCCCGATGGTGATATCTTGGAGCACATCTGTTACGACGCCAACGATTGGCAGATGTTGGAAATGTTGAAGCCTTGTGTGGAAGAAGGTTTCGTGATCCAAGAGCGTGAAATCGCGCTTGATTTCATCGGAAGAAGAGGTGTCTTGGGTATCAGAAGAGAAAAGCGTATCCAATACGCCAAAGACATTTTACAAAAGGAATTGTTGCCAAACATCACCCAAGAAGAGGGTTTCGAGACCAGAAAGGCATACTTCTTGGGTTACATGGTCAACAGATTATTATTATGTGCATTAGAAAGAAAAGAACCAGATGACAGAGATCATTTCGGTAAAAAGAGATTGGACTTGGCCGGTCCCTTGTTGGCCAACTTGTTCCGTATTTTATTCAGAAAATTAACAAAAGATATTTACAACTACATGCAGAGATGTGTTGAAAATGACAAGGAGTTCAATTTGACTTTGGCTGTCAAATCACAGACAATCACCGACGGTTTGCGTTACTCTCTTGCCACCGGTAACTGGGGTGAACAAAAGAAGGCCATGAGTTCTCGTGCTGGTGTGTCGCAAGTGTTGAACCGTTATACCTACTCATCTACCTTGTCTCACTTGAGAAGAACTAATACTCCTATTGGAAGAGATGGTAAGATTGCCAAACCTAGACAGTTGCATAACACCCATTGGGGTTTGGTTTGTCCAGCCGAGACTCCAGAAGGTCAAGCGTGTGGTTTGGTCAAGAACTTGTCGTTGATGACCTGTATTTCTGTTGGTACTCCATCAGAACCTATCTTGTACTTCTTGGAAGAATGGGGTATGGAACCTTTGGAGGATTATGTGCCATCGAACTCTCCAGACTCTACCAGAGTGTTTGTTAACGGTGTCTGGGTGGGTACCCACAGAGAACCAGTGCAGTTGGTTGATACCATGAGAAACTTGAGAAGAAGAGGTGATATCTCTCCAGAAGTCTCTATTATTAGAGATATCAGAGAGAAGGAATTCAAGATTTTCACCGACGCCGGTAGAGTCTACCGTCCGTTGTTCATTGTGGATGACGATGCTGAGTCCCCAACTCACGGTGAATTGAAATTGCAAAAGGAGCACGTCAACAAGTTGTTGAACTCTGAGTATGACGAAGAATACGACGAGGATGGCCAAGCTTCCTATGGATGGTCTGCCTTGGTCAGCGACGGTGTGGTTGAATATGTGGATGCCGAAGAAGAAGAGACTATCATGATCGCCATGACTCCTGAAGATCTTGAAGCATCCAAGACTGATTTGTCTGAAACCCAGCAGAAAGATTTACAGTTGGAAGAGCAAGAACTTGACCCTGCAAAGAGAATCAAGCCTACTTTCACTGGTTCTACTCACACCTTCACTCATTGTGAGATCCATCCTTCCATGATTTTGGGCGTTGCAGCTTCCATTATTCCTTTCCCCGATCATAACCAATCTCCTCGTAATACTTATCAATCTGCTATGGGTAAGCAAGCTATGGGTGTGTTCTTAACAAACTACGCCGTTAGAATGGATACCATGGCCAATATCTTGTACTACCCACAGAAGCCATTGGCTACTACCAGATCCATGGAACACTTGAAATTCAGAGAGCTTCCAGCTGGTCAGAACGCCGTGGTGGCCATTGCTTGTTACTCGGGTTACAACCAAGAAGATTCCATGATTATGAATCAATCGTCCATTGATAGAGGTTTGTTTAGATCGTTGTTCTTCAGATCCTACATGGACTTGGAAAAGAGACAAGGTATGAAGGCTTTGGAGACGTTTGAGAAGCCAACCAGAACCGACACATTGAGACTCAAGCATGGTACCTATGAGAAGTTGGATGATGATGGTTTGATCGCTCCTGGTGTCAGAGTCAGTGGTGAAGACATCATTATTGGTAAGACTACTCCAATTCCTCCAGACACAGAAGAGTTGGGTCAAAGAACGCAATACCACACCAAGAGAGATGCATCGACTCCGTTGAGAAGTACCGAATCGGGTATTGTTGACCAGGTGTTGTTAACTACCAACGGTGATGGAGCCAAGTTCGTCAAGGTCAGAATGAGAACTACCAAGATTCCTCAAATCGGTGATAAGTTCGCTTCCAGACACGGTCAAAAGGGTACTATCGGTGTTACTTACAGACATGAGGACATGCCATTCTCTGCGCAAGGTATTGTTCCCGATTTGATCATTAACCCACACGCCATTCCATCTCGTATGACAGTCGCCCACTTGATTGAATGTTTGTTGTCCAAGGTGTCGTCGTTGTCTGGTTTGGAAGGTGATGCTTCGCCATTCACGGACGTGACTGCCGAGGCCGTTTCCAAATTATTGAGAGAGCACGGATACCAGTCCAGAGGTTTTGAAGTCATGTACAACGGCCACACCGGTAAGAAGTTGATGGCCCAAGTCTTCTTCGGTCCTACCTACTACCAAAGATTAAGACACATGGTGGATGACAAGATCCACGCCAGAGCCAGAGGTCCAGTCCAAGTGTTGACCAGACAGCCTGTGGAAGGTAGATCCAGAGATGGAGGATTGCGTTTCGGAGAAATGGAGAGAGATTGTATGATTGCTCACGGTGCAGCGGGTTTCTTGAAGGAGAGATTGATGGAGGCGTCCGATGCCTTCAGAGTGCACGTGTGTGGTATGTGTGGTTTAATGAGTGTGATTGCCAACTTGAAGAAGAACCAATTCGAATGTCGCTCGTGCAAGAACAAGACCAATATCTACCAAATCCACATTCCTTACGCCGCCAAGTTGTTATTCCAAGAGTTGATGGCCATGAACATCACGCCCAGATTGTATACTGAAAGATCGGGTATATCTGTGAGAGTGTGAACTTGTAAATTATGCCCTGGGGGTAGATGTATTAATAAATGACAAAATCGAGAGAAGTAGAATGAGGTAAATGACAAATTGAAAGTATGGGATAGTTACTGTGAATTTTCTCTAATATTATGGATAAATAATGTAGATGAATACGTTGAAAGGTACTGGCTGTGCAATATTTAATATGTAATTCCTTGATTGAAATTATGGATAAATAATGTAGATGAATAAGTTGAAAGGTATGGAATACATACTGTGAATTTTCTCTTAAATTATGAATAGATGATAATAGTTGAAAGGTATGGAATACATACTATGTATTTTTTCGACTATTTTAATGAATATGAAGTTACCAGAAAATGGGTCCATTCCACAAAAATGCCTCTAATTCGAACTAAAGCATCTATGAACACTTAAAGAGTATAATTCTTCATTAATTAATCTCTTGTTCTGTGTAGTATTCTTCATTAATTAATCTCTTGTTCTGTGTTATTCTTCAATCTTGCATCTCGTTTCTATACTATTCCTCATATTCTTAATCTCTACTTGGCTCAACGTATCGTATATGTACACTATTTACAGTTAATGCTTCAAGTACTTCTCACGAAGCTCGGCCAACAGCGCCTCTCTCTTCTCGAACGCCTGGGCCTTCTTCTTCATCTCCTCCACCTCATCAGCAAATGCAATCAAGTTCTGCTTGTAGGGGTGCTCGTCGCCGTCAAACACCTTCAATCTGTCCATACGGTCCAAACGCAACTTGTTCTTGGGGATCATGCCCTTGACGGCCTTCTTCAACACTTCGCCGTAGCCCTTGTTGGCAATCATGGTTTCCATAGGAATGAGCTTCAACGAGCCGGGACGCGTGTTATGGGTCCAGTAGTGCTTTTCTTTCAACTTGTTACCCGAGACCTTCATGTGCTGGGCGTTTGTCACCACCACGTAGTCGCCGTGGTCGTTGTTTGGCGAGAAGGTGGGCTTGTGCTTGCCTTGCAAAGTTATGGCGATACTGGCAGCCACACGGCCTAATGTTCTGGGGTCTGCGGCCAAATCGATGTGGTGCCACACTCTGGTCAAGGCAGCGGCAGAATTACCTATTCTTTGCGACATGGTGACGTGTAAGTGGGAGGTAGGGCCTGATGTAGAGGTTTGGTAAAGATCCAAAATTTTTCAGTTGGAGTGTCGTGTGCGGGCATGTCGCATTTTGGCGTTGGGGAAGGGAGGGCATTGGGACACAACGAGAAGGGTTTTCGCCAAAGTAAGAACATCTGGTGGTAGCTGAAATGCAGTAGGTCCCATTTCGTAGAAAAAAGCAGCGAAAACGCCACAGAACTGCCCGTTTGACCCGACTCCTAAGCTGGTACCGCGACAATGTCGTGCGACTTCATCAACAAAACTGAACTATCAATCTACAATTATCAACCACCTCCATTCACCTCCCTCCACTGTAAATAGACAGAACCCGCCGGAATACATCACACACGCCACCAGTCCCGAGCAAAGTCCCGTTTGTGCCGCTAAAAACCCGCTTTTTTGCGCTCCATTTCCCCCAGAAAGGCACGAGAAACCCTCTTTCCATTTTCCATTCAATCCAACAACCAGCTCCCAAAAAGCGCCCCTCCGCCTATCACATCTTCCTAGAGTCGCCATCAGGTCGCCATGTTCTTCCTCAAAGACTTATCGCTCAATCTCACCCTCCATCCGTCGTATTTCGGCCCCCAGATGGACCAATATCTCAGAGACAAGCTTCTCAGTGATGTGGAGGGCACCTGTACTGGCCAATTCGGGTACATCGTGTGTGTTCTCGACTGTATGAACATCGACGTGGGCAAAGGACGCGTCATACCCAGTCTGGGAGTGGCTGAGTTCGAGGTCAAGTACCGTGCAGTGGTGTGGAAGCCATTCAAAGGCGAAGTGGTGGATGCGGTGGTCACCACCGTCAACAAAATGGGCTTCTTTGCCGACGTGGGTCCCTTGTCGGTGTTTGTCAGCACACACTTGATCCCTTCGGACATGAAATTCAACCCTTCGGCGAACCCTCCGGCGTACGTGAGTCCGGACGAGAACATAGAAAAGGGTTCCCGGGTCCGCTTGAAGATTGTGGGTACCAGAACCGACGTCAACGAGATCTACGCCATTGGAAGTATCAAGGAGGACTACCTTGGCCCAAGTCCTATGTGAGGAGTGTATTATACGTTGGAATTAGACCCGACTGGAAAGAATGAGAGGAAGGAAGGTGAAGACAGGAAGATTGAAGAGGTGGATAGGAATGTTTGAAATGACGCTGAAGGGCTGAAGAATCTGAATCTGAAGAGTCTGATATTTAGTGAAGACTCTCAATTCCTGAAATCTAAAGAAATATCAAGATTTTGACAAGTCTAATTTGAACATGTGTGAAGAGTCTCAAAATCCTGAATGCAAAAGAGTATTTTGAGTCTGACCTTTAAAGGTGAAGAATTGATTATTTTCAGACTCTTGCAAATTCTGGTTCTACATCACAGATTGTTAACTTTCCTCTTCTTCACTTCATTTCCCTTGGTCTCTTTACTTCCCTACCTACTGTATTGTAAAACATGGAATGCCACCATATATAATTCTTTTATCATCAAGTGGGTGAATCTTTTAAAATATCTATAAAATACAGCTATTCGCCCTGTACAAGGACACCAGGTCTGGTTGATTCAAATGGCACTGTAATTACCAGTAGACCTTTTCTGTGGCCATTGTTGGAGACCAAGGTTCAATATTCTATAATTTTAGGAAGTCTCAGAAAGTATTGTCTTGAGCTGAGACTTTGACGGTCGTCATTCTCCATTTTCGTGATCCAGTTCGATAGCATCGATGACTCTAGAACCATTTGGGGTCTCGAGTCTCATGTTAACGATTTTGCCATTTAATGGAGAAATGGCTCCTCCAGAAGCAATGGACTCTTCGTCCAATTCAATTCCCAAAAGTCCAGTTACCTTCTGTTTCTTCTGTGCTGGAGGAGACTGCTTGGACATTTCTAGCCTCAGAAGATCAAATGCAGATCTGGAGAACCGAAGAGGCTGAGACGGCGTTGACTCCGTCGCTCTTGTTACACTGTGAGGTTCTTGGAGTCTATTTGTAGTGGGACTGGATCCAGAAACTGCTGGTCCTTTTGGAGCATTAAATGTGGAAGTAAATGTGGATGATGCTTGTCCATGAACATTGCTTTCTTCTCCAGATGCACTTGGACCTTGTGGAACACTGGATAAGGATAAGGGCTGAGAATGGCCATTGGCTGCGTCTCGAATGGATTTCAGAGACCTTGAGTTATTCGGCTCTTGTTGTGCCAATTGTTTGTTACGTATTTTGATTGATTTCTCTAATTCCTTATATCTTCTGTTCTTCTTCTTCTTTTCCATTCTATATTTCTCCTGTGCTTCTAAAGTATCTCTAAATCCACTTGGATACAAGCTTCTTGCGTTAGTGTTACCTTGTTCATTTTGACCTTGAAAAGCATGAATAGATGTATGTCTAGGAGTTTCCTGTGTTCTTTGTGAATTTAAACCGGAACCAGTAGTTGGAGAATTGGAGTTTCCACCACTGGTAATATTAGAAGGCCCTGCAATTTTGATCGAATATGGTGGTGGGTTGCTTAGTGGTGGGTTACTTGAGTTGCTTGGTGGTGGGTTACTTGGTGGTGGGTTGCTTGGTGGAGGGTTGCTTGGTGGTGAGTTACTTGAGTTACTTGGTGGTGGGTTGCTTGGTGGTGGGTTACTTGGTGGTGGGTTGCTTGGTGGTGGAAGCGGTGGAAGTTTCTCTGTAGATATTTGACTTGAAACAGTGCCCGTTGTATTCAAAGAATGGACAGGATGCAGGGGTCTTTGGAATGTTGCGCGTTCTGAAGATGGAACTTTGTTGAGATCTGGTGAACTGGAAGCAGAAGCACTATTTGACTTCTGTCCTGGTTCAAAAAAGCTTCCGCTCAAGGAACCAGGACTCACAGGACTGACTCCACCGAAGGATTGTCTGGAGCCACGAGGGCTGTACATGCCTCTGCTCTTGTCCTTCCGTGATCTGATGAATATACTGGATGTGGGCACGCCCTTGGGTCTAGGTTTTGGGAGAGGAACTGTAGGTGAAGGTGGTTCCTGGGGAAAAGACGTATTAACGGTAAGTTGCTTGGGCAGTGTTGCATGAACAGTCGGTTCCTTGGGTAATGATGCATTAACGGTAGGTTCCTTGGGTAAAGATGCAGTAGTAGGTTCTTTGGATAAAGATGTACTAACAGTATGCTCTTTGGGTAAAGATGCAGTAGTACGTTCTTTGGGTAAAGGTGCATTTCCAGTCGGTTCCTGTGGAAGAGACACATTAACAGGCAGTGCTTGGAGCAGATTTGCATCAACTCTCGATTCTTGGAACAGATTTACATCAACTCTCGATTCTTGGAGCATATTTGCATCAACTCTCGATTCTTGGAACAGATTTGCATCAACTCTCGCTTCTTGGAGCATATTTGCATCAACTCTCGATTCTTGGAACAGATTTGCATCAACTCTCGCTTCTTGGTCAACTCTCGTCTCTTGGGGCAGACTTGCATCGTCAGTCGGTTCTATGTCCATGGCATCACTGATGTTGGCTTGATTTTGAAGAATACTATTGTCTGAATCTGAAAGCTGGCGCTTGTTCAAGTTTGGAAGTATATCTCTCGAGACACTTTCTCTATTTGCCTGGTCTTCGAATTCGGCCATTTGGGTATTTGTTGGATGCAGTGAAACCGGTGAAGTTGCTGACTGCATACTTATATCTTCTGTTGAGCCAGAAGGTTCCTTATTCACCTCGCTCTCCATATTATCCTCACGATCGTCCCTGCTGGAATTTGAGCCAAATGCCGAATTTTGCATTAATGAACCGGAAGACGAATTTGTTTCCTGTGGAAAATGAGTTGAACCTTCGTTGACTGGGTTTTCTTGAGCCGGCTCCAACAATTCAAGTTCTTCGTCTGAGTCGACCAACACTATTGGAGAAGCAGCAGAATTCACGGCCACGACTTCTGTAGGAGTGGAAGGAACCGTACGGGTTCTGCGAGTATGCTCTGCCAAGTTCTGATTTGGGAGTCTGAAATTGTGGAAAGTCACCGAATTGGACCGATTAACAAGGGCTTTTGGTCTTCCACCTTCCACGAATCTGTGCAAGACAAATTCAGGATTGGAAGTTCTGGGATAGGGAGTCAAGTTCACCCCGGTTGTATTGTGCCTTTCTGGACTTTGGGGCATGGACTTGGAACGGCCTTCGTCGGTATTATTGTTCATACTGCTTCGGACCTGGTTGGCGACGGTCGCAAGATTGGACAACTCCAGATTGCCAGCACTGTAGGAGTTGTTGCGAGTGCCCTGGACCTGGGAATTCCGCTGGAATAGCGGCGTATTGTTGACGTACGTGTTAACGAACGGAAACGGGTCTTGGGTGAGTGATTGACCGAGAGCAAGGCCTGGAAGATTTATTCTTTCTGGATGTGCGTCGTTTCGGGCATATGAATTCGATGTGAGGAAGCCGTTGTTTCCAACAGACCCGTACGGTGGTGCTGCCTTATTGAGGTTGACCTGCAACTGCGTGGGAGAAAGACTGGGCGAGATGATTGGAGATTGGTTGGAATGGGACATTTTGCGTTGTTGGTTTGCGTGGATTTGTGAAGCAGACGTGGATGCCTTGGGGTTGGCCAAGGAGAACATGGGACGGATATGGCCCAAAGGAACGTTTTCCTGGCTCGAAGAACGGTTGGCGATTTGGGCCAAGGGGATATCTTCGGCGCTTTGTGGCCGTGTGATGGAAGACGCGGTGTCGTTGTTCCTTTGAAGGGTCTGGTTGGAGGATGGAAGTGCCTGGGATTGGGACGTGATGGTCCGGATTTGGGAAGAGCCTAGCGGAATGGGAACGGGCTGCATTTGAAGTGGACTGGGGTGGTTGGAGGGTATGGCCGATCCGGTGGACGTGGCCTGTGATAGAATGGAATTGGACCGGGGAAATGTGCTGGAAGTTCTCATTTGTTGGACAAGATTCTCTTGCGACGTGTTGCGAGACGACGGCTGCACGTTGGTGCTGATGTGTTCTGAGTTGATCAGGCCGCCGTCGGTGAGGCTGGGACTGATAGGAACGTCGTTGGAAGGGAGGGATTGTGACGGGAGAATTTGCGAGGCAACAGGCAATTGGGCCCGTATTGAGTTAGGAGACGATTGGAGTGGAGGCAATTGAGACAGTGCTAGAATCGGAGGCAATTGTGCCTGGTTTGAAAGTGCCTGATTTGAAAGTGACTGGTTTGAAAGTGACTGATTTGAAAGTGACTGAATCGATGAATTCGATGGGGATTGTGCCTGATTGGATTGTGCCTGAATAGATGGAATCGATTGTGCCAGATCTGTTGGAATCGATCGTGCCTGATCTGTTGGAATCGATCGTGCCTGATCTGTTGGAATCGATCGTGCCTGATCTGTTGTGGTCAGTGGCTGCGAAATTGGAGCAGCACTTGGCTGCAGCACCTGTCGCACCATTTCCTGCCTATTATGGCCATATTGGCCATTTTCTTGTCTCTCGCTATTTTCCTGTCTCACTTCACTGATTTGAGTGTCTCTATTGTCCCTAACTTGCACCTCGTCGTCGCTGTCACTATCAAGTGACACAATTTCTATGGCCTCTTCTGTCGGGCTCTTCTCCTTCTCCTTGTTCTTCTTCATCTCCTGCCCCTCCTCGAGCTCCCACGACCCGTCCTCGTTGATCTGCACCGAGTCCACGTCGTCGTCCACCGCCGCCAAAATCTCCATAAAATATTCCAGCAACGCCAAGTCCTGGATTTTGATGGGATTGCCGCAAATCGGGCAACTCCACGTCGGGAGTTGCATCTGCGACTCCAAAAACACCAATCCGTCGAAGCACTGGGCGTGGTTGCAGAATATCAGCTGCACTGGATACCGCATCTTGGTGTAGGACAACGGGTCACGGAGCGTCACCGACGAGGTCGAAATGACGATGTCGTCGTCGTCGTCGTCGTCATCGTCGTTGCCGTGGTTCTGCTGCACGATCTTGAAGATCGTGGTGGCCTTGTGGAGCGTGGGCTTTTTCTGGATGGCTGCCACGAGCGCCTCGCACGACACCACCAGCACCACATATAGATACACGAGGTACGTCTGTGTGGTCTGCGTGTACACCACCAGAACCTTATTGTGGGCGGGCCGAGGCCGCACGAGGTGGGTGATGTCTGCGGGTTTGGCGGTCCCTGGCTTGCCCTTGATGCCCCTAAAGTTCTTGGTCACCTGCGTTCCGTTGGCGTGCACCTCCACCGGCAATGGATACTGTAGTGCCACCAGTGCGGACGACGGCAGGGGGCCGTCGTCCTGCAACCCACACATGAGATACACACGAATGGCGGGGTCGCCCAGATAGATGAGGTCGGCCTCTTCGGGCGTCAACACAAACAGAAACGAACACACGCCTTTGCCGGCCAGAGGCAAGCACGGCTGGGGACTGCCGTGGATCTGGCGGCGCAAGGTGTAGAACGGGCTCTCGGTAAAGTAGAGCGAGTGGCCGCGGTAGGGCTTGGAGTCCTGGGCGTGGAGGGGGGTGGCAAGGGGGTCGTTGGCGTGGGCGTGACGCCCATGGCTGTGACTTCCGATGTGGCTGTGACTTCCAATGTGGCTGTGACTGTTGCTGAGATTATTGTGACTGTGGTGACTGTAGTGGCCCTGACTGTTGTGTCTATTCAGACAGTGCTTGGACAGGACGGAAAACTTGCCTAGAAGAATGGCGTTGTAGAGGTCTGTGAACAGCGGGAGGTCTTCTCCTGCAGTCCGCTTGATCACAAGCGCCCGGATGGTCAACAGACGGACCAGGTCTTCGGCCAGATTGTCGAAGGAAGACTGGAGCCGCTGGACCAACTCGGTCTTCTTGCCGGTAAGGCGCAAGCCAAGGGCACGGCACAAGTCCTTGAGCTCGGCGACCTTGAAGCGGGCAATGCGCTGCAGGGTGTCGGCGAACTCTTCTTTGGAGAGGCCTTTTATGGGCTCGTTCATTGTGATGCGATGGAGTGAAGATGGATTGAAATGAGTAGAGCGTAGAGCGCGGTCGAGGGAAGAGCGCGGTAGAGCGTAGCGAGACCGTGGTGGGAGACCGAGAAAATAGGGAGAGAATGGAGAGAGAATTGGAAAGTCGCAGTGGTTGGGAAAATGAAATAGGGAGAGAATAGAGGAAAATAGAGAGAGAAGTGGAAAGTTCGCGGTGGGTGGGAGAATGAAATAGGGAGAGAATAGAGGAAAATAGAGAGAGAAGTGCAAAGTTCGCGGTGGTTGGGAAAATGAAATAGGGAGAGAAAAGTGAGAAGAGACTTCGAAAGTGAGATTAGGGAGAGAAAACAAGTAAGATTAGGGAGACCGCGAAGTGAACAAATCGTACAGTGGCAGTAGACAAAAGTGAACATGGCGCGTTCTAGAGAATGGAAAGAGCGCGTACTATGAAGAAATGTACAGAATGGCGCTTCTAGCCAGAATAATGTAAGACAAAAGAGGAACTTTGAAGAATATATAGAACTTTGATAGAATATATATGGAACTTTGATAGAATAAAACGACTCTCTCTCTATTGAATAGAAGATGATTATTGTCATTGTTTCCACCATTTGGATGGTGTTAGTGGCGTGATGGTGTCGCGTTAAATCTAGACCAGAAGATAGATCTGAAGATCGTTGAGATAAATAGAGAATTGAGAAGTGGTACAAGCACTAACTAGAGACCATTATGAAACGGACTATGAACAATCAAGAGTATTCCATAATAGTGTGAGTATGCACTATACTAGAGACTATTATGCTACAGGCAATGAATTGCAACCAATAGTACTCCATAGTAGTGTGAGTATGCACTGAAATAGTGAAGTGAGTACCTATGAGTAGAATAGTGAAGTGAGTACCTGCAATGTGTAGAATAGTGGAGAGTGTACCTGCAATGAGTGGAATAGTGGAAACATGGGGCCAGGTTAACTGATTTTCATAGATGGATACTTTAGTGGAAAATAAGATAAATGCGATCACAGTCTTAGATCCATAAATAGAGGTAGAAAAGAAAGACAGTGACTTGCTAGAACAAAAGGAATATTAGTTATATTATTATTATGTCCTTAGAAAAGTGCCAGTGTAGAGCTATAGTAATAATGTCAGATGATGTAGATGATAGATTCATTTTAGTGCGTATTGGACAGATATCAACACATAATGTAGATCGATAGAGCTTGCGCTAGAATCTTAAGTAATGCCAAAGTCATGGTATAGCGAAAAATGTATCTTTGGTTGAGCAGTGAAATGTGAATTTGGACTTGGTAAAGACGAGATTGTCCTGCTAATGAAACAGAGAGCAGTCCAACAACTGAAGACTAGAATTGCGAATTTAATGCCAGAACTAACGTGATGTTGTTCTGAATATTCCAGAATCATTGGAGTTGAGTGAAATTCAGAGTCGTGGTGTTTCTCGTGATAGAACAGCAAATATTGATGCTAGAATAGCTAGTGGTTCCTTCTAGATCCGCACTTTGGTATAGTAGGTAACAATTAATGTGAATATCTAGAGATTCAAGAATATCTAGTAATTAGGAACAAGTAGTAATATTATCATTGGGCTCAGATGTAGACTCACTAGGTAGATTCATCACCAGAATTCTTCCCGCTCATTGGCAAACAAACACATTGTCTTGATTTGTCTGGATGGCTTAAACAACTAGTTTAGTTAAACCGAAATAGTTCGTCAAGATACTCCCAAATCTCTTAAACTGAGGGCCAAAATTCTCATCATTAGAAAGTGGAAGCCAATTTTAGTTCCACATAAATATGATATGTCAATCCATGTATCATCCACGAATCTTTATAATCCAGTCAAGAGGCTTGTATGTGACGTTGCATTGACTGCGAATTCCTATTCTAAAGGGTCCTTCCTTGTTCAATACATGAGGAAAATGTATGTAGGACTTGTCCACATTTGAGATCTGGGAATGTTTTGATGTTTTCCCACAAATACCAGTCATAATGAGACTTGTACTAATCCTGTTCTTCACTGAATTCGTGGTAATGACATGATTGTATCCTTTAACTCTTGTTTTTATGTTATGGACATGGAGTGAACCTCAGAAAAATGTAGAAATTGTTTCTAGTAGATTGGAAATCTAAGGCAGCGACACCTCACAAATAAAGGGTATTGAAGTATGATAAAGTGAATTCAGAAACTTTATTTGTGGTTTTATGTGAAGCAGTGCTGATTTTTGGCACGTTGTGTGGCTTGAATTATGTTGCAGATTATTCTCAGTAAATTAAGTGAACACCTAAAAACAATTAAATCGTTCATTCGTACCATTCTCAATATCTGTACGACTTGAACTGTGAATGATGTACATTCTAGAGGATTGAGATGTTGATACCTCAATATGATGCAGTGATGGTTTTAATTATCAAAAGTGTTTTTCTAACTTCGTGAAAACATTTTTGAGTGGATTTTTTCAAGTTCTCTTCAAAGAGAAGAATACAATTTGAATTTATGGAATATGGCCACGATTCATGTGAAGCTATATTCTGACAGTAGACCTTATCTAACCAAATGGTCCTCTCTTGCCTAATGTTCAAAAACCTATCTATATTAATTCACAAATGAGCAAAGGGATCTGCATTTTTTTTTTGCTACAAATTTCTCGACATGTCTTTATTTTTGTCAGGAAAATGTAATCGGGTTTGTCGTCCCAACCAGGTCCTTTTGTTTCATCTTACCTGTCGGAGTTATCCTGTAGACTAAATATTATTAAAGCACCACTATCTTCATATTTGGCGTACTATATTATCTCGGTTATCTTAAGAAGCATATTTTTATAGGTTTTATGCCCCCATTCTTGGTATATTTCCAATGGAATATTTGAGTTTTCTTGACTTCTCTTCTCAAGGCTTTTGCTTATTCAACCAGGCAAACCCTTTATAAAATATATGACGCCATAAATTCAACAAATGGTCCAGTCTGTAGTCAAGCCTGGTTAAAAGCAATGCTCAATGGCCGTAAGCGATATTTTGCAATTGGAAACAATATTAAGAACCTCTAAATAATATTGGCAGGTTTTTTATCATTACGGAATACGCATTACGCATTACGCAATACTAAGCTTTTGGCACTAGACAATATGTATGCAAGAAGCAGTTTACAAACCACACATACTAACCAAACGTCAATCGTCTGAAGTCCCTACGTCAATAGTTTGAATCGCATTTATAATTACAGAACACATTCCTATATTCCGCGTAGTTGTAAGAGATCTATGGCCATTTCCAATTCCATTTATTTTCGTTTGTGCTCAGAATTATTGGCAATTCACCTAACCAAAAGTCCGCCTGAAGATGGAGTAATAGATCTTCCTGAAATTACTAATTTTTTATCTCTCCAAAATTAACTTTCCCGGGGTATTGGATCTCATTTTCATTCTTGTAGTCATTTCTACTATTCATTTATTGCTTGACAATATTCATATGAACTTTTTGCCCCCACTAGAAGTAGCCATTCCTAAACTGTTGGCAGTATAATTGTTTGAATCAACTGAAAAGGTCTAGACCCTCTAGAAGGTAGCAATTCCTAATAAGCTAGCAGCATTTTTTGCGTCAACTGACAAATCATTTTGTTCCAGCCTGGCAACCTCCTCTTCTTCTTTTGTTCTCTCCCTCTCCTCTTGCTCCTTCTTCAACGATCTAAATGTTCTGGACGACCATGCATCCCCGTTGGTGGATTGGGACAGGGTCAAATTATGCTTAAGATTGGTCAAGTTGTCTCTGTTTAACCTAGACAACCCGCCCTTGGCATCCACTATTCTGATGTCCAAACGCACATTCTCCAAATGCTTCAAGATTTTTCGATGGTGGTCCACTCTATGCAAGGTCAAGTTCTTCAAAAGTCGCTGTAACTTGCGCTCTGTGAAATCCACCACCTCCTGTTTTTCAATCAACATTTCTCCAGAAATCCTCTTCACCTGGAGCTTCAACGATTCCTCCACCTTTTTGGAATATTCGAGGGACCGGATGGCCTCGTCCACCTTCAAAGGGTCCAAGGCAGACTTGCTTTTGATTTTCGATGCTTGGAAGTGCTTGGCTTTGGTCTGTTGCTCGGCCTGGAATAGCTCTCTCATGATCAAATGGCGATTGGTGAGCGCCTCTTTGATTTCGTAGAAATCGTTTATCATGCAATTGAACCCGTCGCCCATAATGCCCATCTCGTTCACCGACTCCACCAACAACAAGTCCGACTGTATCTGGCTGATTTTGCCCAACTTCTCCCACATGTTCTTCATGCCGGGGTGTATGGTCTCGAACTGGGACAAGTTGTATAATTGGTTGGACAAATCGAAGGTTTGAATGGACAACTGTTTCTGCACTTTGGAGCTTTTCTCCTCCAACTTCTGGAGCTTCTGCAACGCCAAGTAGGCCGCCTTGATGGTGGGCCGGAAGTTGGCTAGCTCTTCGTACTCGTCGTAGGGCGCAGAAAACTGCTTGAGGGTCTTCCTGATGAGACCACTGGCCACGGAAGCCTTGCGGTTGGTGTTGATGACGGAGTAGCCGAAGTCGTTCTCGATGAAGTAGACGAACTCGTCGTCTCGAATGAGAATGGGGTTGGAAGTGATACGGTCGAACCACTCTCGCCATAAGTACAACAACTGCTTGGTTTCGTCTTCGCCACCCGACGGATACGCCGTGGATGCACTGGGAATCACCGGCACAAACACCTCCAAGTTCGAGATGGTCAAGTACTTGTTGAACTTGACCACCTCGTTGTAGGTCCTTCTGACGTCTCTGTAGGCCGCCTGTCTGAACTTGGGCAAGCCCTTGACCACCGCGTCAAAGCACAAGATGGGGTTGCCTGGCTTGTTTCTTTCGACCGAATTGACCTTGATCTGGAGAATGCAGCGGGTGGTGAATCTCTCTGGAAGTAGTTTACGGAGCTCTTTCTGGGCATCTATGGAAGCGTTTTCGGGGTTTTCGGGGTTTTCGTCGGCTTCTTGGGGCTCGTGGCCGTTGGTAGCTTCTGATTGGTCGGTTTGGCCGCCCGAAACAGCCAGTGTTTCGTCTGCAGCAGTGCAATTGTCGGGGTGTGCTGTTAAGGCCAGTTGGGAAGATGCGTCTGTAGAGGCTTCATCGTGGACGGTTTGGGGCGTTTTTTGGCTCAAAATGGACGGGTGGTCCGGGGGCTCTGCAAAGGGGTTGTTGTTTTCGAACTCGTCGTCGGGGATGTACGGAACTGAGGAAGACATGGCGGGGTGTAAAGGAGTATGGCGAATTGGCGATAATGTGCTGCTTAGTCAGCGCTTACATAATTAATATAACGTCTATACTAGAGTTCAACGAGGCTCCTATCGCCGCCCTCTACAGCGCCGCCAGCGGCAGCCTGTCGCTGGGGAAGGGCCGGCGCCCGCTGGCCCGAATTTTCCAGCCCGGAATCGCCGTCCAGAAGCTGGATCTGACGCTCCTGCTCGTCACTTTCACTATCACTACTCGAGTCAGCATCAGACTGGTACCGTCTCAAGAGCTCCTCTAGCTCCTGGTTGTCCCTTTCGAAGAACTTCTCCAAGTTCTCTGGGAATTCCACCGGCTCGTCCTTCAAGAAGTCCTCTTCTTTGGCATAAACCAACACAAGAGCTCCATTCTTGTCGCTGGTAAATTCGGAAATATACGTCTTGACTCCGTCAAAATTCATCGTCTCCATGGAGTAGTCCACAATCTTGCGGTCTCCACCGTGGTCTGCCTTAAAATACACCCACTTCTCGTCCTCCCTGGTGTACTGCTTGCTGAAGTAAAAGTACTCGGTATCGTTCAAGATCACGCCAACTAACAAGTAGGGCAGAGGAGGACCCAAGTGAGGATATTCCTTGATTTTGTCAAGGATATTTTGCTGGTTGGAAATGTCGAGATGGGCGTACTCCTCGTTAATTTCTCCAATTTTCGAGGTCAACTTTTCGGATGTTGCCGCAATCTTCTCGGTGACCTTTCTAAGTTCTTGTGGGGTGCTTTCGTCGCCTATATTATCAAAGTGGTTGGCAACAGACCCTAACACCTGCTTGATATTCTTTCCCTCGAAGGAATTGATATCCATAACTCCCTTCAAATACTCCGACCGCTTCTTTTGAATGGACGAGCCCAGTCTAAACATGTCGACTATTACATCGGAATAGTGGGCACTGAATATCTCTGGGTAAAACACCTCGTCGAGCACAAATAACCCCGATTCGTGGTTCCATTCATCGCCACAAATTTGAACAGTTAAAACAGGTGCCACCTCTGTGAAGCGGATGTTTCCAATACTAGAGTCCTCACTCCAGAATCTCTTGTGGAACGATTCATAGATGTTGACACCTCTGGACTCGTTGTCAATAGGCAAAATGTACATGGAATCGGTGGCACTATCACCCACACTTTCCACGTGGGACTTGAACAACACATCAATGCCATTGGGTTGGCCAAACACCTTCTCTAAGTTCTGGTTCAGTTTGGAGTAGAACTCTCGGACAAAGTCCTCGATATCTTCTATGGTATTAGCCAAGTCGCTTTTGAGGTCATTGGGCAAATTCTTCAAGATGTTGGTGGAGCTCACAAACGCTCTCTTGCTGACGTTGTCGAGAAATCCGACGGCTCTTTGGAGTTCCACCACGAATCGGTAGGAAGAGCCAATGTCGTGGAACTTCTTGGGAACTTCGACCTCCATTCTGGACTCATTGTTGTACCAGTTTTTGTCGTAGCCGTAGTTGAAATGGTCCGAGGCTTCTTTCTGTAAGATCAACTTCTTGAACTCGGAGAATTGGCACGATATTATCAAGAAGGGCACTATGAAGTTCTCGATGTAGGAGGCGTTTCTGCCTAGAATTGAAGGAGGAGTGAATGGGGTGCGTTCGAAGCTGGGAACCAGCTCGTAAATGGTCTCTGAATATCCAAAGTCCTGGTCGTATGCATATTGGCTCTTGGAATGGCTCCTGTTTGAGTCTTCGTAGCCTGGAAGACCGCCTGGATGGACTGGAAAGTCAGGAATGTCTTCGGCATTCAGAATGGCCACAGTGTCCTGGAAATGGGGTTGTGGTGATGCCACAGGCAACTTCTCGGTGACTTCTTCGACTGCTTCGCCAAATAAGTACGAAAGGGCCTCTTCGACGTTGTTGTTGGAGGATCTAAGCGCTTGTATCGATTGGTCTCTGGAGAAGCCCATTTCCATCAATTTTTCGATTTGATCTTCCATGGTGGGCACAATTGGATGGGGATGCTTGTGGGTATGCGATTAGGTGGATCGAAGCAGGAATGGAGGTGGAGGTGGGTCGGATCAAGCAGGTAAGGATGTGGTTGTGGAGGCAATTAAATATGAATAGTGCGGGAAGAGAGAATAGGGAGACAATAGGGAGCGAATAGTGAGAGAATAGTGTGAGAATAGTGTGAGAATAGTGAGAGAATAGGGAGACCTAGCGAGAAAATGCGGAAATGAGAAAAAAATAGCGAGAAATATTGATAATATTAGCGAGGAGTACTGAGAATATTAGCGAGGATTGTGAGATAAATAGGATCTAATGAGAGTAGTGGGGTTTGTGATTGAATTGGAGAGAAATAACGAGACAGAGAATGGGCAGGTGAGTGATAAGAGAGAAGATATATGATGGAAGAATATATGGAGCAATGAAAATTCAATAAACATGGCCAATTGAATTTTCAAAGTGGCTTTAGAAGATCTATATAAATTGTTGTTCTTGGAAAAGATCAGTCAACAGCTTAGAAGTGAATATGGGGAAATAAAAGCCTAGAGAATATGGGGAAATAACAGCATAGATGGCTATAGCGGAACTTTGGGTTTAAAGAGACTTCTAATCATACATGTGCTCTTAGATTAATAAATGTGTGCTCTTAGATTAATAAATGTGTGCTCTTAGATTAATAAATATGTGCTCTTAGATTAATAAATATGTGCTCTTGAGTTAATAAATGTGTGCTCTTAAATTAATTGCCTTCACACCCAGTGAAGTATCAAATATTCTCAGCTATGTAAAATTGACTCATATGGCACAACCAAATCTACAGTCATCATAGATTTTTCAGGAATGGTTTCTCAAATGAAATATAGACTGTTCATATAGTCTAGCCCTCGTTTCTTATCATTCTCTTTTCATTGTCTCATTTCACTGTTCCTTTCACCTTCCCTTTCTGTCACTTCTCTCAGTCCTTCCTTGTCTTCTCTTTCGCTTTTCTTTCTCTTCTCATCTTGTCATAATTTTTCACTCATCTATACTCTCAGTTTTCTCCCCTTCTGCTGGTCCAAATGACTCCAAACTCACACATCATACTCATCTCGGCTGCCTCTTTCATATGAGCCCATTTCCAGCCCCATAACCCCCCCTGTAGCGCCCGCAATCCCGCCCTCTGCCCCGATTACTCACACCCCATCGAGGTCGTGTGTCTCAGTAGGAAATTTTCATTACCTCTAATGAGAATACCTTTCTTTCCTACTCTCCAAAGGCTGTTCACCATGTCGACTAGACACTTAAAATCCATCACCGAAGGCTTAGGCAAGTTGGGATTGACCCAACCCGAGACCCAGGCCAATGTCGTGTCCAACCCCGACTACAATGTCGTGGATGTGATGAGAAACTACATCACCAACGAGTTGCACTCCATCAGTGAAGTGTCCAAAGACATCATTTTCCAGGCGTTGGACTCGCCAAACACGTTGGAAAAGGGAGACTTGATCATCCCAGTTCCCAGATTGAGATTGAAAGGCGTCAATCCCAAGGACAAGGCCAGCCAATGGGCGGCTGAGTTCAACAAGTCGGAGTTCTTGTCTGAGGTCAGAGCCGAGGGCCCCTTTCTCCAGTTCTTCTTCAACAAGAACGTTTTGTACAACCTTGTGATCAAGGACGTGCTCCAAAGAGGCGCCAGCTACGGTTATTTGCCCGTTGGCCTCGGCAAGAAGATCATTGTGGAGTTCTCTTCTCCCAACATCGCCAAACCTTTCCACGCTGGCCACTTGAGATCCACCATTATTGGTGGATTTTTGTCCAACTTGTACGAAACCGCCGGGTGGGACGTCACCAGAATCAACTATCTCGGCGACTGGGGTAAGCAATTCGGCGTTTTGGCGGTGGGTTTTGAGAGATACGGCTCGGAAGACCAGTTGACTGCCGACCCCATCAACCACTTGTTCGAGGTGTACGTCAAGATCAACGTGGACATCAAGAAGGAGACGGAAGAGACCGGCTCCAGTGCCACCGACGACGCTGCCAGAGAGCACTTCAAGAAGATGGAACAAGGCGATGAAAAGGCCCTTGCCGTGTGGAAGAGATTCAGAGACTTGTCGATTGAGAAGTACATTGGCACCTACGCCCGTCTCAACATCACGTACGACGTCTATTCCGGAGAGTCGCAGGTGTCCAAGGAGTCCATGGCCAATGCCATGAAGTCCTTCAGCGACAGAGGCCTCATTCACGAGGACAGAGGCGCCAAACTCATCGACTTGTCCAAGTTCAACAAGCACTTGGGCAAGTGTTTGGTGGAAAAGTCCGACGGCACGTCCATCTACTTGACCCGTGATGTTGGCGAGGCCATCACCCGTTACAACAAGTACAAATTCGACAAGATGATCTACGTCATTGCCAACCAACAGGACTTGCACGTCAAGCAGTTCTTCGAGATCTTGAAGCAAATGGGCTTCGACTGGGCCGGCAACTTGGAGCATGTCAATTTCGGCATGGTCGAAGGCATGTCCACCAGAAAGGGAACCGTGGTGTTCCTCGACAAGATCTTGGAAGAAACCAAGGAGAAAATGCACGAGGTCATGAAGCAGAACCCTACCAAGTACGCCTTGATCAAGGACCCCGAGCACATTGCCGACTTGGTGGGTATTTCCGCCGTGATGATCCAGGACATGCAATCCAAGAGAATCAACAACTACGAGTTTAAATGGGAAAGAATGTTGTCTTTCGAGGGAGACACCGGACCTTACTTGCAATACGCCCACTCCAGATTGAGATCGGTTCAAAGAAACTCCAACATCGAGGAAGCCGACTTGCCCAACGCCAACTTCGACTTATTGGTGGAGCCATGTGCTTCTAACTTGATCAGAACCTTGGCCCAATACCCCGACGTCATCCAAAGAGCCTTGAAGACTCACGAGCCTTCCACCATTGTCACCTACTTGTTCAACTTGACCCACATTGTGTCGCAATGTTACGACATCTTGTGGGTTGCAGGTCAAGAGAAGGACTTGGCCGTCGCTCGTTTGGCCTTGTACGCTTCTGCTAGACAAGTGTTGTACAACGGTATGACTTTGTTGGGTTTGACTCCTGTCGATAGAATGTAGGCCATTGTTAGTAGCTGAGGTATGGACAGTATTGCCATGTATAATAAAAGGTAGAATATTGGAATGTAGCTGGAATTGAATGAATTTCTTCTGTAGACTTGATTAATAAATTTTTAATGGATTCTAGTGGTATTTCAGATGTTTGGAGTGTCTTGGTAACCATAATAATGTAGGTTGGGGTGATATTAACTAGGAATAGTTGAAGGTCAATTTACAATAAGTGAATGTGAATCGTAACTGAAATGTTTTCTTGTAACATCATTGAGATTTGGTGGCATTAATCTTGCAGTTCGACTATTCAATCCTGAATGCCATTATAAATATTGTAGTGAAATTCCCCTGAAATTTCTTGATCTCCTTTAAAAAAGGTGAATAAAGAGATGCCATGATAAATATTGTAGTGAAATTCCCCTGAAATTTATTGATCTCCTTTTAATAAGGATAATTAAGAGAGACCATTTCTTTGGGTATTTTATCTCGAAAGGAAGTTGTGAATTTTTAATGAACTTGGAAGACTCTAATTATGGTCTTCGATTATATAGTTAAATTCGCCATAATGCTTTATAATGTACTCCTGATTGAATCTGGTTATATGTGTTCTTTGGGACCAACCTCTCCATTGATTAATATTTATGAATATGATAGTTCGTAAGCAAATTAAATGAAATAATTGTCAATATGACTTTATCGGTCACCATGATAAATTATGAGTTGATGACTTGGGGGAAAAGGCTTTTACTTAATTAAATCCCTTGATATCATTATCCGTTGACTTGGGGGAAAAGGTTTTCACTTAATTACATCCTTTGATATTATTATCCGTTGACTTGGGGAAAAAGGATTTCATTTAATTACATCCTTTGATATCATTATCCGTTGACTTGGGGTTCGGAATTATAGGTTTTCTGATTTTCCTTTAAGTTAACGCTGTCAAATAACTATATGTATGGACTTGGGTGGTTCATGTTGGAAAGGTTTGACCGGATATTTATAATATTTGTACTATTCCTTGGAGTGGTACCTTTCATAATTGACTGAAACTTCAAGCCTTGTTCTACTCAATCATCTGACTAGTAAATTTCATCCTTTGCTTCAGATGATGCTAGACGGATATATCTCAAGCCTCACCAGGTGGATTACACCTCTAGTGCTATCGAATGGATCTGTTTCAACCCTGAGGCTAGATATTGCGATAATGAACCAGGGACAATAGAAAGCCCAGCATGCATGGTAGAGATCGATAATGATGAACTACACTGATAAAACCTCAATGATAATGAATATTGACACTAGAATTGATAGTGTATATGATACTAGATATGATACTAGATATGATACTAGATATGACACTAGAATGATACTAGATATGACAATAGATATGACACTAGATATAATACTAGAATGATACTAGATATGACACTAGATATGATACTAGATTTGACACTAGATATAATACTAGCTTTGACACTAGATATGATAGATATGTCACTATCTATGTCACTATCTATGTCACTAAATCCTTACAACTTAAACCCACTTCATGTATCACCCTTTCCATTCCTTGAAATAGTCCGGATTTCTGATTGTTCTTGGAGATATGCTTCGGAATTTCCCTCATGCGATACGGACGTTTCCGTAGACAATAACTTCCCCTGGTCCAGCATGCAGCACGTCATGCAACGCCATTGCGCTTGTCTTTCTGGGCCTGTCCTTTCCCTTCACGGACACGAGGTGGAAAATAATCCACGGAATGCAGGCATGGAAAGGTCCCCCATGCATTTTGGGCTTACATTGGGAAGTTTCATTCCAAGCGCGATTTCAATGGCCATTGATTTCACCTACGCCCACCTGTGGCTCCAGCTCTGTTGGGCTGGATTGGGAATAGTCCTGTCTGCACGATCTAGTGGTCGGGACTTCTTCGGATTCATGCACGGCGGAACTGGGGTCAAACTCTAGCTTTTGCACGTCGGAATGAAACGATGGAGGTGGATGTGGAAATGAGGCTGAAAAATCGGCTCAAAATTACAAATGTACAGGTGTAATCACATTGCACGCAGCCAGAGCCCGCTTCGGCAGGGCAGATCGCAGCCAGGGTGCACGCATGTCTGCTGACGTCTTGTGCTGTCGGCACTCGTGGAAAGGTGCGTTTTTGGCCCGAATATTAATTGTACAAAGCGCATCCCAGAATCCGCTTTCCAAGATTATCCCAGATTCTCTTGGACAAAGCGAAGCGTGCAGACAATGTGGATCTAAATTCCGTCCTAGCAAGGTGATTATTGTACTGCACGGTCTATTGCAGCAGGACGATCCGTGGAACCGTGGCGTTAGTGGTTGGATTCTCACCACAGGGGCACTGGCAGACGCACGATTCCGGGCTGTTAACTCGGGGCTGGACCTGGGCATGGGTCGGTCTAGGGGACATTCGCTGACTTGGCATCGGGATCACGTCGGGAGATGAGAAACGCATGTGTGCTATTTCTGGAGTACTTTTCGGATAATTACATCTGGGTAATAGAGTGATGGTTCGTCACTGCAAGACGCAGTTACGCTGCACTTTCCGCTCCTTTTGACACCAACAATGCCTGGGTGTAAAGGCGATGATAGGCTTCAAGTCGGAGTCCGGCATTCTCTGTGGAGACCAGAGCGGAAGGTTCTCGGAGGATTATACAGTGCAAATGAGAGTCGTGCCGATCTAGGAACCGTTGTGCATGTAGCCCTAGGTAAGGTGATAAAATATGTCTTGATAATACCGATCAAAAATATTATCTAGCATTGAATTTCCTGGCTGGGACGAAGAGTGCGTTCTCGAAACATCGCTGCAGCGGACGCTGCAAATGCATCATGCACATAGCGGAGAACAGCATATACGGAACCTGCATGCGTTTGTGGTCTCTAATTACACCAGTTGCTGCAACTGGCCCTCAACTCGTCAAGACACCAGGTGATGCCAGGCATCAAGGGCTAACATTATGGGCCTTCGGAACAACTTGGTCTGGGCGAAGGGTGCGTGCCGTAAGAGGCTGTGCTTCGGCCTATTCGGAGAAACACCACGGTTCGGGGTATGGTCGATTCGGGGCTTGCTATATTCCACATTAATCCGTAGTTTGCCAGCGAGCTGCACAATGACGGTCTGTATGTGCCTGGGCCTGTCTGCGATACTGTGCTTGGCCCGGTGGGGGTAATTTTTAGACAGGTGCTGGGTCCAGTTTGATTAAAAAATAGACCGACGCACCTCTTAATAGGTGCGTCCTGCACGAGGCGCGAGACCCTCTTTGCGTGCCTATTAGCCCGAAGTGTATGCTGTAAAAGGAAGTGTTCCCAGAAAGTCCTCCCCTTCAAGTCAAAGTTCCTATCACAACTTATTCCCTATTGCAAAACTTGTATCAAATATTCTCGGCAATCGCCTCCCCAATTTCCTCCACAATCATGCCCCAACTGTGGCCATCCACCACAACCTTTCTTTCCGTTGCTCCGTCCTGCATAATGGCCCAGCAACCAATGGAAATCAATCTTCTTCACATAATCCATTTTCTACCGACTCTCTTCCCCAAATGCTTTCCCAAACCATCAGATCATCCCGTATTGGCTTAAAGGCCTTCTCTGCCTCTGGCGCCATCAGAACCAAGGTGTCTCTTCCCGATTTGGACTGGGATTTCGGCGCCTTGGAGCCCCATATCTCGGGTCAAATCAACGAGTTGCATTACACCAAGCACCACCAGACCTACGTGACAGGCTACAACACCGCGGTTGAACAGTTTGCCGAGGCCAAGGCCAAGGGCGAGGTCAAGAAGACCATCGAATTGCAGAAAAACATCAACTTCCACGGCGGAGGCTACACCAACCACTGCTTGTTCTGGAAGAACTTGGCCCCCTCTAGTCAAGGCGGAGGTGAGGCGCCAGCCGCTGACTCTGAGTTGGCCAAGAAGATTGCCGAGCAGTACGGTTCGCTCGACAACTTGATTGCCACCACCAACGCCAAGTTGGCCGGCATCCAGGGCTCGGGCTGGGCCTTCATTGTCAAGAACAAGGAGAACGGCGGCGCCTTGGACGTCGTCACCACCTACAACCAGGACACCGTTACTGGCCCATTGGTGCCTTTGGTTGCCATTGACGCCTGGGAGCACGCCTACTACTTGCAGTACCAGAACGTCAAGGTCGACTACTTCAAGGCCATCTGGAACGTTATCAACTGGAAGGAGGCCGAGAAGAGATTCTTGGTCAACTAAGCGTGCGTTCTGTCGCATGAGCAGTGTATGGATGAAGGGTCTGGTTGCGAGAAGGTTGTTGGCTATTATGGGGCATTGTCACTGGGTTGCTTGTTTGAATAGCCCATTCTGAGCATTGTCTGAAAACATGATCCTGCCCGACGTCATTGCTTTGAGAAGTTTAATGGCTCTATTGGGTGGCGCATTTATGTTTGGGGAGTTGGATGGAATGTGTTTCGGTTGCTATGAAAGTGTGGTTCCAATGGAATGAATTTTCGTGTTTTGATTGAGTCTCTAGGATCAACCTCACATTTAATTTTTGAGTGTTTTGGAAGCAATATCGCGTTGGTATCAATGCATGACTCTCCATTCAGGTCTCTCCAAGGATACTTTGAACCCTCCACCAGTGCATCGAATTTAGCCTTTTTAGTCGATCGACGAGATATTTCTTTGAACAATTCAGACCTTAAAAATCTATACTGTTGCCAAGTTAATAAAGTGAATGTACCGTTCTGAATGTAGTAGTAGCACGACCTTTTTAGGTTAGGGTCGATCCAAACTGTGCTAGAGATGTCGTTCCCCACTTCTTCACCATCTCAACAACGGAATAACCAAGCATTGACAATTATCATTCGCTCGGACTTAAGTACATTTTTCCGCAAGTTCCAACATCGATTGACCCTTTCGACGCACATAGCCAGCTTATCGCAAAACAATGCTGGATAAGTCCGCTGATCCCAATGCAGGAAACGAAATGCTTGACAATTTGCTTTGACCAAACCTTTTGGAGAAAATATTATTGCAAATCCAACCTGGAAGGTCTTTGTTGGACATTCCTGTCCGGGAGAATCCTTCTATTGCAGTTGTATTATGAGAGAACGACCCTGGATCTGCAGATTTGGGGGAAATGCTTGATATAGATACCCTGGAGACTTGCGCAAATTCCAGAACCCAGCTTATGCTTGCAGTTATTACAAATGTTCCGGAACGCAAACGCGTCCTTCGTCAAATCGAGCAGTCGGCACAACAAGAACACGCTAATGTGAGCATTTTTGATCGTGATGGAGCCAAGGTCGAAAATGGAAGCGGTGTTCGTTTCACTGGCCAAGCCAACCTCCGGTGAAGGTGGTTTCGATGCTTTGAGCAGAAGATTCGAGCACACGTACGCCCAGAAGCGTAGCCACATCATGTCATGTACGTATGTCTAGGTGGGTGAAAATATTATTTGGTTGACAGTAAAAATTAATTTCTGTGGTTCGCTGTCTTGAGGAATTGATAATCGGAATAATATTTTGTTTATGGTATCAAAACCCCCGTCGGATAAGCCAAATTGTTATTTTAAAGCCAAAATAATATCGCGAGTTGCCAGTGGGGAATCCTGTACTTTTTACCATCTACGATGAAGATGGAGGCCCAAAGCCTGCGTGTGCTTAGCTAGGAAATTATCAGACGCTATGAAATTACCCTTCAGCCCTTCGATGCCTCTGCTTGGAGCACTTCACTTGACGATAACGTGACGATAGCTTACTCAACGCCAAAGTAGCCGAGCTGCATTTGCATTTGCATGAATCCAAATAGCATTTTTAGACCATAGTCATGTCGGGCCTGTCTCCGAGAGGCTGGAGCGTCTGTGTAAGTAGCATCACGTCTGGAACAGCTGAAAATAGCATCAATCCCTGCTTCATATCGTGGGACAGCGATACTTCTCTTGCCTGTAAAACCAGAAACTTGAATGCTGTAGACCTGAGTCCAATCTGGGGCTTGGCCTCGATGAGACCAAGACAACCTGTCGAAATCGTGGAGTGCCCCGTTTGGACGTCTGTGTCCAGTGGGACTGCTCGTTCTCTCTTCGACTCCAGAGACGAGACTGATGGGGGTCGTCTGCAAATTATGTCAATATTAAATGTCCAGCAGATAATTAAGACGATGGGTTCTGCTACCAGGCTCCGGGAGTGCTGCCGGCGGCGGTGGTGCTGCAAACGCTCGTGTGCATGGGCAGCTAGCCCCGTTGACTCCAAACTGGCATGACTATGACCCCAGAATCAGACGATACTTGCCTAGAGTCACTGGCGGTGTCGCGAGATGCCCCATTTCCGGTGGACCCGTTGGCACCACACGACGGAGGAGGCCGAATGGGCGGGAGACAGGGCCAGCACTAAGCCTTTGGCGAGGGTCGCAAGACGGAGAGAGACAGAGACAGTTAGAGACAGAGAGACCGCGATAACAGCCCTCCAGTGCTGGAGTCAGCCGTGGGCTGGAGGACGAACTGGGACCTGAAATTAGATGGGAAAATATCTCTAGGTCCACCGAGTTAGAAGCCGCGGCATAGGGCCAGGACAGGGGCCTTTATCATTGGAAAGTGTCCGGAGCTAAGGGCCCCGGGTGTAGGGCCCCTAGGAGGCAGGCTGTGGGGAGGCCTAAGCGGCCAGCCAGCTCAATAGGGAAGCTGGCAAGCGCAGGGCTTTGGAGCTGGGTCCACAGTTATGCAGGGCTTTGACAGACGGAGGGATTGAAGGCAAGGCTTTGGCAGACGGGGTGAAGGTATTTTCAGGGCTTGGGGTTGAGGCGAGCGACTCGTATCGGGCTACGTCATGGGCCGTTGCTACTTGGTGTGGCGTTGGGGTGCTGTCAAGGGCGGTTGAACGGACGTGGGGTCCAGTGGGCCATGTGGTAGGTATGTACTTTTCGCAGCTGGTGAGACATGGAGCCAGGAATTTGAGAACGACAGCAAGGAAGGTTCAGGGTCCATTCATGTCTGTAGACCCTAGGAATGGTGCAATTCCAACTCAAACTGTGCGCATTTAGTCTTGCAGGCCGCTGCATTGGCACAGGGTCGCCGTCTGTCCGTCACAGAGTCACCGCTATCGACTCCGGAACTTACCGAGTCGGACCCTTCACTTCGCAGACTCCTGCAAAAAATTAGCACTCCTTCCAACCCGCTCCTTCCAACGACTCCCACTCCTTGCAGTGGTTCCTAGGCTCCTCCCAGGCGATTTCACACCACGATTAATCCCCAGCAATCACAGGTGGGTCGATCGCTCTCCTGAGCCGTTGTCCACGCCGTTCCTGAGCATGGTTCGGCACCGCCTTGATTCTGTGACAGGGCCCCGAAAATGCCCTGCCGCCCTCCCCAAAGCAGGCCCAGGGACAAGCGGCCCGCCAGAACGCCGCCAGCTTGCCCACATCGATCAGGCCCTCCAGCCTGGTTATCCCGGGCCACTTACGCGGCCTACTTAGCCCATTGCGCAAGCCATTCTGAAATGCAGCAACTAGGCTCAGCGCCTCCTCCACACAGTTGCCCAGCCGCCTTGGTCCGCCCCCAGGCCTAATCGGGGCTGGCTATGGGTGGGTATAGTCGGGCCACAAACTCTGTTTGGTTTGGTAGGGCCGCAATGGCGTCGTACAGGGTGGTAGAGGCCTGGTGCCAAGACAAGTGGGAGACAAATTGCGTCAGTGGGGTCGGCTTTGACGGTCAGGATGGGGAGGAAGGCTCGGGGTTGTGGGCCGGCGTGGACAGGGCAGGAGCCCAGCATGGGCCAACCGCTGTAGGGTGTCAGAGATGGCAGTATAGGTGTCGCTACTTGCATGCTGCCTGCATTTGCATAGGTTTTGGCTTTGACTTTGACTTTGACTTTGGCATATTACTGGGGAGGGGGAGGGGGAGGGGCCAGAAGAAGGGCGGAGTCGGCGCCTCTGCACCGCTAGGCGAGGGGGTCTGCGGGCAGCGGAGCCGCAGGATCTGGGGCTATTTTGATCCCTGGCCAAGCGTGGTGGTGGAGCAGGAGCTCGATCGATTTGCCGTTCCCTGTCACCGGTTTGAGGGCACCGTCGTACAGAAGCTAGGTTTGGGAGTCGGGCTGGGAGGATTGATGCAGGGTAGGTAATCATAGTCGCATTTACGCTGAAAAATAATCTGCCAGCAGCGTTGTGCGTGCGCCCCTGGTGCTGCGAGTGCATGAGCGTGCAGGGAGGGTGCAGCACCACAGCAAACCATGGCCAGGAGTCGCAGCCCACCCGGTCCAGGCACGTGACCAGGGTTGCAGTGATTCTCCGTTGGGAGCCTGCGCTGCGCGGGCCGGGAAATAATCAAATTATTTGCTAAGTAATTACACCAAGATTTTCTATTTCCAACGGTAACAATATAATTGCAGCTCCTGTTTGACGTTGCTTGCTAAGTTCTTGCCGCCGGTGCTTCTCTGGCCCCTGTTCAAGCCGTACAGCGTGTACAATGGCCCCCCTAACACATCCTCCCTGCACCACGCCATCTTTCTGCCTTCGAGCACCCTTGCTCCAACCTGTCGCCAAAAAAATGTGGTAGTTGAGTGCAATTATATACTTGTATTGCAGCTGTACAGTCCGGAAAATATCGGTAAAATAGCACTACGAGTGTCCCTGTCTGCATGGAGTGGGTGGTTTCGGTGATTTCTTTCATTATCTCTATGTCTATGAACTATTAGTGCCTGAAGGTCTTTGATGCAAGGAAGGGGGAAAACTAGTTGTTGGGTATCTCGGTGTAGTAACTCTGCAATGCCCGCTTCAACGCTGGCACCAACTTGTCCCAACGCAAGATTCGCACTTCCTTGTCGAAGCCTCTGGGTTTTCTAATCTCGTACCCCATGATTCTTCTGGCCAACTCGACCCGGAAGTCCTGGTTGGTGGGGAAAGGGTTGGGGTTGTTGAGAGAGGTAGACGAGTCGTTCATGCGAGAGGAGATGGGTTTCTTGGACCAGAAGGGCACCAAGTTCGACCGCACTCTGCCTCTCTCACGTCTTCTCTGGGCTGGATCCACCAACTCGGTACCAATGAGCAACTCCACGATCTCCACCACCTCCACCGAAGTGATGTAGTACTGGTAGCACCCGGAGTCGGAGTCGTGCTTGATGTAGGACTTCTGCGACTTGGAGCCCTTGTTCTCGTCGTCGCTGCTGGAGTCGTACTCGTCGTTGGGTCTGATGTCGCATTCTAAGCAGCTCACCTCCACCACGTCCACGTTCTTGGGAGGAGGCAAAGTGACAGGGTTCTCGTAGGCGCTTCCCACAATGCTGAAGTTGGCAATCAACTTGTTGCCGTCCTGGATGCGCTCGATACGGACGATCCGACGACGCTCGTCCTTTTCCAGACGGTTCCATTGCGAGTAGCATACGTCCTCCACCGAGGCGCCGTTAATCTGCAACTCGACCGGGTAGAAGGTGGAATTGCTGTCGGCAGACTCCTTGGGAGGCTTGGTGGTGCAACCGCCAGCCGAAATGCCTCTGATGACCCGGTAGCGACGGCGAGGCTTCTCGACAGCGGCGGCCGCAGCCATGTCCAAGGCCGAGTACGACAGCTCGTACTCCTCCTTCATGCGCTGGGGCGATTGCATCAAGGGCGTGGTCTTGGCGGCATTGGGGTCGTAGCTGGACGAGGTGTAGTTGTAGTTGATGGGCTGGGGCTGTCTCAAGTCCATGTTCATGCCGGGAGCCGGGGTGTATTGCGGCACCTGAGGCGAAGAGTAATAGTTACCGGAACTGTTACTGGAGTAGGACAAGGTCAGGTTGTCGAAGAAGAGCATTGAGGGGTCGGGGTAGGGGCGCGAGAGCTCAGGGAAGTGGCTGGCGGTGCTGCTGGACACCGAGCTCACTTGGCCCGATGCCACGGTATTATTGGCACTGTAGTTGTCGTATTGAGGTTCGGCAGGTGGTTGTGGAGGGTAGGCACCGTAGAAACTGGGGTTGGCGGGGGGGTGGTGGTTGGCCGTGGCAGCAGCAACGGGCTGGGTCAAGAAGGTCTCCTCAAAGCTGGGTTCTTCAAGGTAGTAGGAACCAGGGCCGATATTGGAGGGAGGGTGCACTTGTTGCGCGGTCTGGCTGTACATGTTGGTGGAGTCAGCAAATTCGTTAATTTGGTTTGGTTCGGAAGCTGGGTCAAACATGTCTAGGCGAGTAAATGGTAGGAAGCTGGATGTTGTCGAAGAGAACATGTGGAAGCTGATGTGACAAGAACAGATGTAGGTAATTAGAAGTCACTACTGGGAGTAGTGGGGTAAGCAGGAGAAGGAAATTGGAGAAGGAGAAGCGAATTGTATTAGAGAGGTTTTCTGATGAACTAAAATGAAGGTCAGGATGGAGGTTATATATATATATATAAATAGATGATGATCTGAAGTCAGGATAAGAGACACAATATGACATAGACACAATCAGGTTTGATACGGAGCAGTAAAGAATAACAATATTAAGATTTGGGGAGGCAAACACGAAAAAAAATATGCATTTCTGTTAGCTTGGTTGAACTGCGAAAAAAAAATATTCTTGTCCCAAAAAATACCAAAAATAAAATCCCAAAGAGGGATCCATGCGTAATGCGCAATTCGGAAACTCTAGTGAGATTTTTTGTGGCAGTGACAAAATATCTCCTCCCTATACAAAAAATATTGTCCAGGTCCTTCAGTATGCACTGGTTAATTCCCCTCTAACTCGTTTACAAAGCCAGCATAATAGAATTTAAAATTAAATCTCCCCTACCCCCAATGCCTACCATCCCTGAATACCTCCACCCTCCCAAGAACCTTAAAATCACCTTCCTCTCGCTTTCGACTACTTCGCAATTGCGCAACCGAGCCCACATGGCAAACCCTCGCCCTTTTCTTCTCCCATCCTGCTGTACCCATTACCTCACTACTCCTCATTTCCTAGAGGAGGCCGGGCCCGGGCTCTTGCCAGGCCATGGCACTCCAGCAGACCAAAAAGAAATTTCCACAATTCAATCTTCTGCTTCGATGCGTCGGTTGACATTTACGTCACATGTAATTCCTCCTGTAATTGTCGATAATGCGCTAGAACGACTGTCGGTTCCAATCCTCAGGGCACCGATTGTCCTCTCGGCCGTAGAACTGCCCCACCAGGACGCAGGTGGCTGGGTCGTCCACCGTGATCGCTACGAATGCCGTCCTGGCATGGAAGAATAATACATGCCATTCTGAAGCCCCCAGCCTCGTAATTGCGTTAGCATGCTGTGGAAAGCCTCCAAATCGACGATAGACAATACCAACCACGCCGTCTCCACAGCCCTGCCGCATCATCCACCGCCAACAACGTGCTTCTTCAATACCTGGACAATGCCACGTGACTGGTCTGCAGACGGCACTCTCGGCATGGGAAGAACAATCCCCACGTGACAACACGCCAGTGGAGTGTGTTTGTGCCTGGCGGATGACTCCATGACGTAGCCGGGGACGACGATGGTTGACTCAGTTGATCCGAGCTGAGCTGATGGGCGACTCATCCGCGCCTTGGTGGACCTAGTCTCGTGACAGCGTAACTGGAGCAGGTACATGTGCCCTGCATGTGTCCTCATGCATGGATGTTTGGCCGGAGTTGGAGAGGGCCGCCTGTGGATGTGGATTGAAAGAGCACGGCGAACAACAACGTACGAGCACAGCCAGAGACGTTAACAAGCAAGCCTAGATTGAAGGTGGCCCCCAGGGCCAGGCTTGTCTCAGGGTGCTGGACCTCGGCCACACCTACCAAGCCATGGGTCTAGCACTAAACAGTAATTAGAGTGATATAATCAAACTGTACAGTCAAGCTCCAGATAATATTCCCCAGGTGGGAAAATACCTAGAAGTTTATGTGCGTCATCCGACGTTGGACAATAGTCGAATATGGTTTTGGTGAGCATTTTTGACTTTTGCAGTATGGACCCTCGCCCAGAACCAGAGTTTTGTGACACTTCTACTGGTAATATTTTCTTGCGCGTATTCATGCATCTATCTGCACCTTCTCGGGGAGCGTGCCGCTACCCGACGCAGTTAGAGAACAAACTAGACTCCTGAACAATACCCAACTATCGCGCTTGTTTTAAGCCCTAGTAAGTCTAAATACATGACATCTTCCTAACTGCCCCTAGCCTGCGCAAATTTACCGCTTCTCCCGGTCCCTTCAATCCATTCAACTTCCGCTCGTTACCTGACGTGTGACGTTAACTGCAGCCGAAACCGAGACCGAGACCGAGACCCTGCGAATAAATGAATTTATTAACCGATCAATCTTGCTGGCTTCGTCGGGCCAAGGGAGACGACTCTGGCTTAACTCCTGGCCTCTCCTTAAATGCGAACTGAGATTCTCATCGTGAGTATCTTTCGACAAACGGCAGGTTGATCCTACAGGCGTCCAGGCTGGAGCATCGAGTGAAACTTCCTATTTTGCGCATTGACTCTACCACCCTGGCTGTGAACTTTGCGCTTGGCCTACTAAAATAATCTATTTTCGTGGTGATCCATCGTAGACACCTCCCCTGTGGATGCAAAAACGCAAGAATCCCAACTTGACGTGGCGTAGGAAAACTATACGAAGCCCTTCACAAGACGTGGTGGATGCTTGATTGTTCTAATATTATCTCTTTTGTCGAAGCCAGCCAGTTCCTAGAACAGAAGAAAACGAGCTGGTTTTGGTACTCGTCCCGGTTCAAAGCGCATCAGGCATCCAACAAGGTTAGAGTTCATGGAATACGGCTGTGCTTTCGTATCTGTGTATATTGAGGCTCATTGACGAAGTGCGTGTGTGCAAGTGTTGATAGGCACATCGTCTAGCGAGTCGATGGATTAAAGTCGGGTAAACACCACTAATGAGGCCATTAGTTGTGGTGCCTTGTCGTGAGCTGTTGTGTTATTTTTCTCTGTTGCTTTATACCGAAAGGCAAAATATTTGGTGCAGTCAAACAGCTGATTCAATCGGTATGCACCTGTAATTCATGGTTGTTCATCAAGGACCCTTGGTCTAATAATACGCGGCTAGAGACAACCTAATCGAGACGGGCTTGTATTTTCCAGCATGTAGGAGGAACATATGACGTCAGAAAATATGTGAGTGAAGAAACAACGGCCTGCACTAGGGTTGTGTAATCAGAGCGAAGAAAAACTATGTCCGACATGCGCGTTCACTGCGCCATGCACATGTAGGCTCAATACCGAAACCCGCATACCCACTCCCGTGAGTGGGGCGAACTACAGGGTGTTGACGGGCAGACCGTGACTGACACCTACATACACCTACATGCACCTACATCAATAGAATGAAGTTGACACCTTCAGCAAAGCCATCAATCGAGTCAGGCTTTCACTCGGTTCACTGATGCTGTTCGTTCGACAAGGCGAAGCGAATGTCCGCGTGACTCGGGGTGCGTGCTAGCACGCCTGGTTCAATCACATGCCCTCATGCACGTATGATAGAAGAAGGCAAGTGTGGGCCATTTGTGCATACTCTCTTGCGGAACAATAGAAGCTTGTGCATACACATACAGTAACCCTGGACGGACGTGGTGCCGCTTGTATAAGCATGATGCCAGGCGGCTTGGGCCTGCGTTCTCTTTGTACAGGATACAGGACAGTTCTTCACATAATTAACTTTGTTAGTCTACCTACATGAATGCCCGGTTCTGCCATGGTTTGGCTAAAAAGATTAATAGCCAGACTTCGTCCCAAATAGGCTATTCTATGCCGTGCACTTCTGCCTCGGCATAGAACTCTATTCGGTTACTCACCCTAGTAAACGATTAACCTTACGGCGCCAACTCTATAACCATACCACCACTTAAGGTTTGAAATCTATGCAAAAGCTTCGATTTTTTACTAACTATCCTGGTCCAACCGCTCTGCTTTGGCTTTAGGCTTTGGTAAAATATCAACTGCTGCACTGGCAAAGCCAAGCAAAGCAAACTCTCTGTATGGACGGCTATCTGACATTTAATGGTTGCACCACATACCAAAGCTTATGTGAGACAATAACAAAAAAATGATCCACACTTCAAAAATGACAGGGAAGGCCGGGCCTTCGGCTGGACCGTGGCCGGACACGGGACCCTCACTCTAATCAAAAGCGCAATTCCCGTATCTCGCTCACAATAACCCTTTTTCCCAGACTTCTCTGCGCCGTATTTGACTTGACGTCATACCAAACCAATACTGCCAAAAATAAACTTGTCAATAATGCGCATCTCCTCCCTCGCCATAGACTCCACTGTTGTCACGAACAACATCAGCAGGACCCCAAAGGAAGCCGCAGAGCTTAAAGTGCTTGCAGATGCCCAGCACTGCATGCTTGATCGGAACTACGCCTTCCAGCATGAGCGCATTCCTTGCAAGAATAGCCTCAGCAGCCATGTACCTATAAGCACCGAATCGTGGACATGAGCTTTGCCCGAGTCAGGAAGAGTTGGAGATGACAACTGTCGCCTCGGAACAACTCAGAGAGATACGAAGCTGCTAACGCATGCCACAAGAATGCCCTATTGTGGTAATAGCAATTGGGCAGCACCGAATTACAAGCAAAAACGGGTGCAAATCCTTTGCCTACCTAGGTGGTAAAGGTCTGTGGCGGTCCGTGGGTTCCGGAAATGGGGTTTGATGCTGGATAATAGTGCATTCCCTTTGCGTCCTGGTGCTTCTGATCCAATCCAGGCCTTTTTTGCCCTTTCTGCGGCGCTCGGTCCAGTACCTTACATGGAATCAGGCACTTTTGGAACTTGGTGCGTTTTCTGTCAGAGAAGGGCCTGGATCCCGTGGTCTGGAATCTATGGATCGTGGTTCCTCGGTTTGCTAAATCCACGCAAGGGATACAGTGGGGGTCCCTGGGTATTCCACTGTCAAAGTGGGGTACCAAATCTTTATGTTTAGACTTTCGGAGCCTTTCACAATACTCCGAAACTTTGCGTTTTAACCTTAACTTCTCGGGTCCCAAAGCCTACGTTAATTAGTTTCTTACAGTACCCCGCTTGGCTAACCTTTTTCCTCTTTTAGCAACCATCTACTGCCGTTCGGTTATTCGGGGCCTACGTGTGTGCTTCACTCCATAGCCTCAACTGTGGGAGCTGATGAGCACTCTTGGACCGCTCACATGACTAGAAACTGCAGAAACTGGAATGCAAAGTGGAATATATGGGACTACAAATTTAGCCATGAAATTGATATGATTGGACGTGCAGACATGCGGATTTCTAATCTGTTCAAGCCTCTGTGCTTCAGGAATTCAAGATTAGGGTCAGGGACAGTGATAAGGTCCATCGCAGATAATCAATGAGAATGGTCTGAGATTTGCTCTGGCAAAATCACTATTTCCACTTTTTGTATCTTTTTGGGAAATTTGGAGCGGGATTTGACATCTTACACCCGTCCTGCCCGTTTTTAAAGTTATTAAATTTAATGGAAGATTTACATGAGGGTTCGTTGAACTATCATGAAGATCTTCAATGACTACAGAGTCTGGTGATTGTAACGGTTGTGGACACTTGCGTGTTTTATTGAGACATGTCCTTCGTAGCCGTGGTGGTGGGGGCTCGTATGGCTCACAATGTCGTCGATAGCTGGCTTCTCCGCGTGAGTCGTCTCCACGCTCTCTTATTCTCCAAGCATGAACGCTTTCCTATGATATTTCCTGGCACTGCCTCTTTTCCATTCTCTTTTGGCTTATAGTGTGAATTGTTCTTTTCAAACCATACGAGTTGCCTGAAATATGAGCATATTCTAATCAACCATGACATATCTGTGTTTTCGACCCATTTCTCGTATGTCCAGCTATTAGTCATGTAACCATACGGCCACAGATTACAAAATCGGAGCTCCGTTTCCGGCGTTCTTATCAGAAATTGTGCCATCGTGTCATTTGCTAGTTCCCCGGCCCAATCAATTCCTTGTAGACAAATTCCAGTGGTTGTCGGCATGGTGCAACTTGTGGTGGCTGGTCTAAAGGTATATGGCAGTCTAGCTGCTCTTCCTTCCCGTCCAAAGACCTCTTACTCCCCACAACTTCTCAAATCACACAGAAATCAATAGTAATGGTTGGAGGAACTAACGGTTAGTATATTTTTGGAACACCTCATCGGGATATGATTCCTGCATGTCATTGGTGGAACCAGCGGCATTCCTTGAGGCGATACGCCAAGCAACTCGTTACGAGGCCACCCACGGATTGTGGGGTACTGTAAATTAGCGGTGAAGAGTCATCAATGTCCAAATGGGTGCTTTACTGCGGCCATGTAGCCATGATTGTAGGCCCTCGGACTTAGGCTCAACTGCACCTCCTGCAGCTGACTTGCAATTACACCCAACTATAATTACAATGTCGCGCACGACATTTATGACATATCAGTAGTCTCGCGGAATATCTCTCGTTTGGGCTCTAGATCCATCTGGGGGATTTCTAACCTGATATTTGGTGCCGTACCACAAGCGGAACCATGCTAGAATCACTCTAGCATGGTAGGGCTCTGTGTGGTCCAAATCGGTGACTTTCAAGGCACTAGAAACCCGCTTGATGCGGCAGGACCCTTGCACTGGACCCTGAATCGCTGATCTTTTTGCTGCCACCACCCACTTATAAGCAGAGGCTGAAATCTAGATATGATGTTCCCGTCAAAAAAAGAAATGGTGTAACAAAAGAATGCGTGCGTTATCAATAATTGTTGTGTCAGTTTGGCAGACATATAAATAGGCAGAGGCGCAAATTAAAACTCCATTCGACAAGACATGAACAGGATTAAGGCGTTGTTGGCCTCGAAGTCGGATGAGTTTATCACCGAAACCAAAAACCAGGACTCGGAGTCTGGATTAGAGCCATATCCTGTGGAATTAGTGGTATCTAAGTCCCAAGAATTCGACCCTATCACTTCCAAAATTAACCATGAGACTCTCAGCGACGAATATGCTGCTATTGTTGTGGAAGATGATTCGCCATATCCCGAAGTTCGTGCCTCAGTGCCTTCCACCGATGACCCCACCATGCCTCAAAATACTATTCGTATGTGGGTCATTGGTATGATTTTGACCACTTTGGGTTGTGGTATGAATCTTTTGTTTTCTTTGCACAGACCTTCCTTCAGCATTACCACCTATGTCACTTCTATTTTGGCATGGCCTATGGGTGTTCTTTGGCATTTAGTTATGCCTAATGTCTCCATATTCGGAATGCCACTTAATCCAGGACCTTTCAATCTCAAGGAACACACCATCATCACCATCATGGCCAATGTTTCATTTGGTGGTGGTGCAGCATATGTGACAGACATCTTAATTGCCCAAAACAGATTTTATGGTTCTGATTTTGGATGGGGCTTTGCCATAATTGCTGTGTGGTCTACACAGTGTATTGGTTTTGCCATGGGTGGTATTTCCAGAAAGATCTTGGTCGATCCTGCTAGTGCAATTTGGCCTGCAAACTTGGTTAATGCAACCTTTTTAACCAATATGCACGTTAATGTAAACCACCCAGCAAATGGATGGAATATTTCACGTCTTATGTTTTTCTTTGTGATTTTCGTCTTCTCCTTCGTTTGGTACTGGATTCCAGGCTTTATTTTCCCTGCGTTGTCGAACTTCTCATGGATCACATGGATCAGACCCAAAAATGTGGTTATTAACCAAATCTTCGGATCCTCCACTGGAATTGGTATGTTCCCTAATAGTTTTGCTTTGGACTGGAACCAAATTGCCGGCTATGTTGGCTCTCCATTGATTCCACCAGCTTCTACCATTTTGACCATCTTTGTCTCGGTTGTCCTCATGTTCTGGGCCATCACCCCAGCACTTTCGTTCACCAACACCTGGTTCAGTGACTACTTGCCCATTTCTTCGTCCTCCTCGTACGATCGTTACCAAAAGTTGTACAATGTGACCAAAATTGTGGACAAGAAGACCTTGACTTTCGACAAGACGGCATATGAGAACTATTCTCCTCTTTTCATGCCCACCACATATGCCTTGTCCTTTGGATTGTCTTTTGCTTCGATCACAGCCACCGTAGTTCACGCAGTCTTGTTCCATGGCCGTGAAATGATAGACCAAGTGAAGAAAAAAGAAAGACCTGATGTTCATCAACGTTTAATGCAGTCATACAAACAAGTTCCAGAATGGTGGTATGCAATTGTTTTCCTTATCTTCTTTGCGTTGTCTATCGTCACAGTCCGTGTATGGAACACTGAGATGCCTATCTGGTTATTGGTTGTAGCCTTGGCAATTGCCCTCTTTTTCTTGGTTCCAATTGGTATTATTGCAGCTAGAACCAACATCACCGTTGGATTGAACGTCCTTACTGAGTTCCTTGTTGGATACATGCTCCCAGGTAAACCAATTGCCATGATGTTTTTCAAGACATATGGATACATTACAAACTACCAGGCCGTCACTTTCGTGCAAGACATGAAATTGGGACATTACATGAAGATTTCTCCCCGTCTTTTGTTTCTGGCTCAATTTGCAGCCACCATCTGGGGTTCTTTGGTCCAAGTCTCTGTGTTGAAGTGGGCCTATGGAAGAATTGACAACTTGTGTGAGCTTGACCAGAAGTCTGGATACAGTTGTCCAAACGGCCGTGTTTTCTTCAACTCCTCTATCATCTGGGGTGTTATCGGACCCCAAAGAATGTTTTCTCCTGGCCAAACATACTATAATTTGTTGTTCTTTTTTATTCTTGGTGCCGGCCTTCCACTTGTCACTTGGCTCATTTTGAAGAAATACCCCAACTCACCTCTCAGATGGCTCAACTGGCCAGTGTTCTTCTCTGGAACTGGTCAGATTCCACCTGCCACCCCATACAACTATGCTTCGTACTGTTTTGTTGGCTTGACCTTCGGATGGTTCATCAAGAGAAAGTGGCTCCACTGGTGGACCAAGTACAATTACTCCTTGTCTGCTGGCTTGGATATTGGATTGGCTTGGTCCATGTTGCTCATTTTCTTGTGTTTGAACTTGACAGGAGCCACCATGCCCAGCTGGTGGGGTGTCAGTGTGATCAACACGCTTGACACCAACGAGGAGGCGATCCGGATCAAGTTGCAGCCTGGCCAGGCGTTCGGACCCAGCAAGTGGTAGTATTAATGTGTAATATGACATAATATGACAGACGTATGATGGAGAAGTAGATCCGTTCCTAGATGGGACATGGCTCGTACGCCGACATTTTTGACGTAAAATGCAAAGGTGTCAAACGCCGAGTGACATTTGCAAAAGCGACATGCCAGAGCTGTCGACTACAGCGAACTCGACGCTTATAAGCACTTCACGGCCCGTTGTGGCTCAGGCGTCGGGTGGGGCATTAATTTCATTACCCACCTTCGAATGATTCCAGGATTACAATTAAGTTCGCCTTGTTGCAATGTACGGCACAAGCCGCCTCAGATAGGCAAGAGGCCTTGCTTGGCACGATTTAGGAAAGACGATGGCCCCTGTACGGCAAATCTTGGGCCGATGTTGCCAAGAGGAAGCTTATTGTTGTCCTTCCGAGGAGAACTAATCTTGGTCTTGCTTATTTGGATACGTGGATATCTTAGAGGCCGTGCTTCATGGACCAAATGATAAGCATCAGCAGGACGGCAAAAGCTGGAATGAACCACAAAGACATACTGAGTAGGAGCTTAAGTGGAGTGAGGAAGTGGATGGTTGTGAAGATCAGATCTTATAGTTCTCATAGATATTGTAGTTCTCATAGATATGCTTCTGATGGTTCTGATAGAATAACATTCTGATATTCTCGGTCTCATCATCTCATCATCTCTTTTTCTCTTATCAGACAGGAGACAATTCTATGTCTCGTATCGTTCTATGGTGCAATGTTGATAAGTTCTCACATCCTTGCCTCTACCAATCTATGTATTACTCTTTTTCCTGTTCTTTGTCATCTTCATTTCTTCCTTTCTCTTTGTCTATTTCTTCATTTCTTCCTTTCTTCTTTTCTTATCTCTCATTTCTCCTTTCTCCTCATATTCTCTTCTCCTCTACACCTCTCTATTTATCATCGATTCAATGCGTATATATAATGGACTACTGCTTCTTGTACTTGGGGTACAACTTGGAGAAGAGCACGCCGTCGGCAATGACCAAGCCCGTGATAATGGACGCGTGGATGCCCAACACCAACTTGCTCTCGGTGTTGATGCGCTTTCTCTCCAACCACGCAAAGTAGCCCGCCACGGCTCCCGTCACACCCACAAGCGCCTGGGCCACCACCACGGGGTTCTTCAACTCGGCCGACACGCGCTCCCACGCGTCGCAGCCGTTCGGCGACTTCTTGGCCACACTCAGCTCCACCTGGGCCTCGACTCGGGTCACCCACGAAACCAATTCAGCCGCACCATTCTTGACAGACGCCACAAGGTCGGCCAAGAGGCCCTTGCCCTGCTTGTTCAACTCATCGAGCTCCTTGGAGATGCGTTCGGCCTTCTCCTTGCCATCTTCAATGGCGTCGTGGGCCTCCTGTTGGGCCTGTTTCTTCAACTTGTCGAATTGTTTCTTGTTGACGGTTTCCACATTGCCAGAAGGCTCGGTGGTTCTTTCGACCTGAGGAGGGGTGGGCAATTTGGCGGCACCGGTAGGGCCCGAGGATGCAGCAGCTTCTGCGTAAGACATGTTGTATATAGTTAGTGGAAGGTATAGGAAGAGAAGACGAGAAAGAGAGATAGATATATAGAGAGGGAAAGGGGCTATTATATAGAATGAGATACACCCGTAAGTGGCGACTGGTGTGTGTATTCCGGGGCAATTAGATTGCTGCCAGGGAGCAGCAATAGACCGGAAACGCGAGCGGCCGGGGGTAAGCACCGGGGGTTGGGGGCAGGGAGTGGGGGGCATTCCGACTGGTGGTCTGGGTCGAATCCGACCCCTCGAATGTTGATGGGCTCGGGGCCGGCACTGCTCCAGGGTGCCCGAGACCGGGCACCCCGAGGGGTGGCGGGGGTGGTCGGTATGCGGGCACCTGGGCCCTGGAACCGGGGGTAGGGTCACATGCGGGATGCATGGAAGCCAAGGAGTTGCACCATGTCGCGCAGGTGTGGACGCACGCGACGGAGACGACATGCGACATCGGTACGTGCACGACTTGCTTGACTCGGTTTCGCAGTCACATCTACACGTGACGTGCTGGTTCGCGTTTCTCCTCTGCACGACCCTTCCTGTCCTAACCTTTCTTCAAAATTTTTCACTTTCTTTTCCTCTTCATCTGTCGATCGAAAACCAACCCCCCGGCTTTCCACGTAACATTCCGACAATCATAGCATAATGTCTGCTCCAGCTGCTGCTCCAGAAAAGAGATCCTTCGGTAAGGGCCCAAGAAGAGGCGGCCCAAGAAAGGGAAGAAGAGACGAAGAGAAGGGATGGACCCCAGTCACCAAGTTGGGTAGATTGGTCAAGGCCGGTAAGATCACCTCCATGGAGGAGATCTACTTGCACTCTTTGCCCGTCAAGGAGTTCCAAATCATCGACTTGTTGCTCCCCGAGTTGAAGGACGAGGTCATGAAGATCAGATCTGTCCAGAAGCAAACCAGAGCCGGTCAAAGAACCAGAATGAAGGCTGTCGTTGTCATTGGTGACTCCAACGGTCACGTTGGTTTGGGTATCAAGACTGCCAAGGAAGTCGCTTCCGCTATCAAGGCTGCCATTGTCATTGCCAAGTTGTCCATCATCCCCATCAGAAGAGGTTACTGGGGTACCAACTTGGGTGCTCCTCACTCCTTGCCAACCAAGGTCACCGGTAAGTGTGGTTCCGTTGCCGTCAGATTGATCCCTGCCCCAAGAGGTAAGGGTATTGTCGCCTCCCCAGCCGTCAAGAAGTTGATGCAATTGGCTGGTGTTGAAGATGTTTACACCACCTCTTCCGGTTCCACCAGAACCACCGAGAACACCCTTAAGGCTGCTTTCGTTGCTATTGGTAACACCTACGGTTTCTTGACCCCTAACTTGTGGGCCGAGAACGCCTTGGCTCCATCTCCATTGGATGTCTACGCCGAGGAGGCTCACGCTTCCAAGAAGAGATACTAAGTGTAGTGCTATTATAGTGCCATTAATGTATAATTCACAGGATGATTGTAGATAATAAGTGTCAATCAAGAATAACCATGAAGAATAATCTCAATGGTTGAGAAAAGGCTATTTGATGTATGATTCAAAAGGGTGATGTAGATAATCAAGAGAAGGCTACGAAGTGAAATTCAAAGAATTATCTCAATAGTTTAGAATAATCTCAATAGTCTAGAATAATCTCAATGGTCTAGAAGACTATTAAACATGTATATTAAGAGGAATGAAAAACATTCAAATTGGCTTGAATAGCTATCAAGTTATAAAGAATTTGCTGAATGGAAAATAAAGAAAAGGCTTGATAGTACTAGGCATAAGTAATGAGGGGGGCTAGAATTATTCAATGAAGGAGGCTAGAAGCATTTAATGAGGGAGGCTAGAGCAATTAATGAGGGAGGCTAGAAGCATCTAATGAAGTCCGCATGAATGCTAGAAAATTTTCCATTTAATGAATATCGGCGTACTTGTCAATGAAGTAGGCGTACTATTTGAAGTGTAAAAAAGAAAATAGGCGTGGGGCAAATAAGATGAAGCTATAATAAAGTCGGCGTACCTCTTTACAAAGACGACTATATGACATTGATTCTTCTTCACTCAATGCTTCATGTTTCCGTACTTAAATGTATAACGATTATACATCACCAAGCGCATGCATCATGCAATCAATATAAATAGGTATACATTTATCCTCAGAAACAATCCACTAGTCAACTTTCATAATTGTAAATTTGAAATGTGGGGATACTTCTAACCATAGCCCTGGCCTAGTCAAAAAATTTCTTATTCTTACAGAGTGACTCCTTTATTCTTATGCAATTACTTAAAATCAACGATAATAGAAGGAACTGGATCGGCCAACAAAAGCAGAATGGGGAAATAATGTAATGATGCGGACCACTAGCACTTCAATTACTTTTCCCCATTGGTCATCTGGATCGACCATTCTATGTCATAGTAAGATATATATTAGACACAGCAAAACCGAGATTGTTCCCGATATGGACATTCCCGAGGTGCCTCGTTCAACAATAGGTCTCTAGTCAATTCGTTTGTCTATTTTATGGATTATTTCTAGATTTTGGCAAAATTTAACAAAATTTCCAAATTGTATATAAGCGGAAACGTGACCTCACCATAAAGACCTACATCTATGCCCCTTAGATTGAACAATACGCATGGATGAAACGGGGCAGTGGAAATTGAAGCCAATTCTTAATTGAAGTTGTTATCTACTCTTTTAGGAGATTTTAAGTGTAATCTTTGAAGTATTCCTAACACTTGTAAAATTGAACATTTCGTATAATTCGTCTGTAAAAAAATCAGTACTGCAATAATTAAGGTTGAATCTTCAACATTTTGAAGTTTCTTCTTTTGAAGGATTATTATACGTCATATCTCTCCATAATTCAATTATTGAAATGTTACTTCATTCTAAATGATTTTAATGTAATGTTCCTTCATATGTCAATACTTTTAAGGTAATGTTCCTTCATCCTCAATGCTTTTAATGTAATGTTACTTCATATGTCAATACTTTTATTCCTTCATATGTCAATGCTTTTATTCCTTCAGAACTCACTACTTTATTGAAATGTTACCTTCCTCTTCTACACATCTTATACTTTCTCTCTTTCTCTTCTCTCTTTTCTCTTTTCTTTCTTTCGCTTCTACACATTTTATACTTTTCTCTCTTTCGCTTCTACACATTTCTCTTTTCTTTCTTTCTCTTCTACACATTTCAATCTCTTTTCCTCTTTCGCTTCTCTCCTTCTACTCTGTTCTCTTCTCAGATACTATTATACTATTATACAATTATACAATTATACTGGGCCTAATCCTGTACGGCCTGCTCCATGACCTGGTCCTGAGGCACGGCAAACGCCCGTTCCGACGTCGACGCCGCGTCCTTGGACCACGTGTTGGACTGGATGTCTCTGCCGTCCGGATGCTGGTACATACAGTTTTTGTTCAGGCACTTGGCGTTGAAGCGACACACCTCGGAAAACGGATGGGCAAACGTGCAGTCGAGCCTCTTGCACAGGGCCCCCGTACGACAGGGCACGAGCGACGTGGCGTGTCTTCTGGGGCAACGGTAGTTGGTGCATTGCATGCCGAATTTGCACTGCTCCAAGGCCACGTCGGGGTTGGGCCCCGCCTGCACCACGGGCCGGGCCGTGGGAGGAGGCGGATGGGCCTTGGCACACGCCGAATCGATGCAGCCCTTTCCAGCAGGACACCAATCCAAGGAGGCGATCTTGGCCTGGCCGTTGGCGGGCGTGGGATGCGCAAACGGGCAGGTGTCCTTGGTGCAGTTCAACCCGAACTTGCATGCGGCCTGGGCCAAGAGCGCCTCGGTCTTCTTCTTTTCGCGGTAGTCCTGCTTGGACTTGTCCAACTTGGCCATGAGCTCGCCGTCCTCGTCGGGGTGCAAGTAGTTGCACGTGCCGGGCGGGTTGGTGCAGTTGGGGAACGCGAAGCAGTTCTTGGTGGGGTGGGCAAACTCGCACGCCTTGTTGTTGCAGTAGGGGAAGTCGTTGCACCGGCCCTTGGTGGGCTTCGGCGTGAACTTGGTCACGTTGGTGTGGGCGTTGGACTCGCCCAACACGCGCGACACGTTGGCCGCGTTGAAGCCCTTCTTGTTGCCGGCGGTGTTGCGGTCACGGCCGCCGTGGGCGGTCTTGCCGATGCCGCCGCGGCCCTGTTTGGCGCCCCTGGAGTCGTAGTCCCGCGAGTTTCTGTCTCTGTTTCTGTTGTTTGCAGCACCACGAGGTCCCGAGGGAATGGCGGGCGGTTCGGGGTCCAGCTCGTACGAGAGGGTGGAATCGGTGGCGGGCGGCGGCTGGAGGAAGTTGAAGTGGGGCATGGGGGCCACGGGCGCCACAGGGGGCACAGGGGCAACGAGAGCAGCCGCCTGGATAGGCGCCTGGACCGGTGTTTGAACAGGCGCTGGAATAGGCGCCAGCTGGTGCTGGACAGCACCAGAGGCATCATTTGCCCCTTGTTGCGCTGCCTGATGAAGGCCATGGAGACGCTCCACCTCACGGAAAATGCTCTGGATAAAGTCCACGTCCACGGGAATGTCCAGTGCCTCTTTGACTTCGGACAAGATCTCGTCCACAGACTTGCCCGAAACCATCAAAATGATGACAAACTCGGCGATATCTTGCGCATCTTCGGCACAGTTGTAGCGGTTCTTCAATTCCTGGATCAAGTTGGCTTTCAACTGGATGCCCACGGGGCCTTCTGGGGAGAAATGGACAGACATGGTGGCGATGGAAAGAAAGGAAGAAAAGATATCTGGGACATGATGCGTCACGTGATAGATGGAACGTGATAAAAACGTGACTGTAGTCACGTGACACATAACACATGAATAATCATTTCATTACACGTGCCTGACATCACGTGTCACACCAACTCAAACATCTCCTCCTGCAACTCCCCCAACAACTGCTTGATCAACCCGATCATCACGTCCAACTCCTCGCTGATCGTCGACGTCACCAAAATGTACGAATAAAGTAGCACAAAGTCCTCGTTCGTCAATTTCACCTGACTTTCTGAATTGCGAACCTCACTCAACTTGTAAAGAAGCCGGTCCTTGGCATGCTCTGTAGACGCCGGCTTGGTAGGCAACGGAAACCCGAGCCGCATGGCACTGGCTATCATGTAAAATACCAAAAAAATCCGCTGTTCTAGCTCGTTCCGTTCGGCCTCAATGTAATTTAATACGAATTCTTCATTGGGACTGATTCTGGTGTCCACCTTGATCATGGAGTTGATGTTCTGGAACGAGTCGATAATGCGGGACGTGCTCTTGAGCATGTTGCGGTACGTTTCCTCGGGAAAACTGCCCTTGAGCCGGAATTCTAGCGGAGCTTGCTTGAGAAGTACCTCGCACTCCGATAACAACTGGTTGACTCCTTCGTCGCCCTTGAGCCCAAGAAGCTGCAGACTCTGGGTGTCGAAGTCCAAGGGGCCCGAGGTCCAGATCACACCAAGACGGAGCCACAATACCGTCAAGCCATTCTTCAAACGGGCACGAGCTGTGTTCGGCAAAAAGCAAGACGCAATAATTAGGGCCCAAAAAATTCCTATCGATACGGCAAACACCCTGTGGTAAACAATCTCGCCTATAATGGGCGAATCGCCTCCTTCTCCGCCGTCTTCGGAGTCTTGCTGCGTCATACTATACGAGTATAATGCACTCAAATTGTAGGTCAACAATATGAACCTTCCAAAGGGATTGTTCTTCTTCCAGAACAAGATGATATAGAACGAAAACAGCGCGAAAATAACCCCAGTGAAACAAAGGGCATAGACATTTCCGTCTGTGGTTATCCACACAATGTACGCTCCAAAGGCACCCAAAAAGGTGCCTATGAACCTCCATTTGACTGTCATTGTCGTGCCTCCCAAAGACTTGTTCATCATGATACAATAGACAGTAAGGGCCCACTCGATTCTCCACCGATTGAAGCCTTCCTTTGTTTGGGGCAAAAACGCAAGAGAAGACAATACCAATGCGCCTAAGCCCACTCGGATCCCGAATTGGACTTCTGAGTTCCTAAGAAATCGGAGACCCTTCCATATTTTGTAGGCAACTGTGGAGGTTTTCTGGCTTATCTTTTTCTTGTCCCTTTGTAATTTATATTGCGTTTGTAGATCCAACAAAGCGGCATTCAACGTGCTATTCTGACGTTGTACCTCTGAAAACTCTGCAGGCGTGGCCTCGCCTTGCCAGAACTTTAACCAGCTCCATGTTCTGCATTGGGAACGGGACTCTTCGTACGTTTCGGCAAGTTTAAGGAACGCAATCAATTCCGTGGCATACAATCCAAGCAACGAGGCAAAGTTGCCGCAACATGCCGCCACTTCTTCCTGGTCTGTCCGCAAAAGAAAGTCCTCCGTGTTGGTGAAAACCTCCTTGTTGTATAATTTTTTGAGCGACTCGGCTTGTTTGCTTTCAAACAAGCTGATGGCCTCCACCAAAGAGCTCTGCAAGGTGGTGGTTCTGGCAAACTTATTGGGCTTAAACTCACTGTATTGCTCAAACGGGATCTGGGCCAAGATGCCCCGAATGGTGAACACAAGAGATTTCATGGGAGGTGCCAAGTAGTAGACAAAAGTGTCGAATAAGTGTTCATGTGACGGATTGGACGACTCTTGGATCAGGACATTATGGCTGGAGCCGCAGTTTTCCTCAAATATCGTAGGAAATGCCTCCACAGATGCACAATCCTGAGTGCTGAGATATCCAGGCAGAAGTAACGGCTGGTTTTGGACCCTCGTGAACGTTTCTTCACTGGCCATTGACAGCGGAGTATTTTCCAAAGGAGGCCGAGGATTCAACCAATCGCTTCGGAAACTGTCCAAGCTGTCGATGTCGTCGGTGTCGTCCACCGAATGGAGCAATTTCCACTGCATTTCCGTGGAAGAGCGCAAGGCCTGTAAATGTCTGGCCAAGGCCACAGTAGACGTCACAAGCTCGTTGAACACGAGCCATTCCTTCTCACGGCCCTTGAACCGAAGCTCGTACATGGCCTCCTCATTGCTGGCCCACAATTGCGAGATATTACTCTTCAATTGGTCAAATACCTTCTCATCTTTGGAGTTAATTTTTTCACCAGCCAAGAACCGGTGGGTCACCAACGACAACCCCGAGGACATGATGTTGTAGGAATCGTTGAGGTTCTTGCGGAGCTGGTCCACGGCACTGACTGGATACACCAAATAGCAGCAGAAGATGGAGATGAGACATCCGACTAGAACCACGTCAAACGTGGCCTTGAGCCGGTCCAATGGAATATTGGCGGCATTCAAACTGCCCTCCTTGACGATACACGTCACAATGGCGATCGACGCCAACAGACACGCGGTGTTGGCCTTGTTGTTGGTCTGTTTGAAGTAGGCAATGGCGCCGAGTGCGACGGAGCTGATAATCACGTCAATTGCATGGCAGATCTCGTCTTCTCCTCGGTTGAAGAAGAACGTGGACACCGTTCGACACACCATAGTCACCAGGAAGCTGAAAACAAGCGAGATGAGCACGAATATGAGGGTTTGGTGCATGGAACCTTTGGACCGTGCTGGATGGAAATAGACTGCCACCGTGGCCACCACGTGTTTGGAGTCGGTGGATCCCAAGAAGTCGTCAAAGGCGGTCCAGTAGACCCCCAAAGATGCTAGGAAGTACGCCAACGTGCACTTCAAGACGCTTCGAAACGTCTGGCTTGATTGGAGCTGTACAACAGTGGCCCAAAAGCGTCTGGAAGCCGAGCCAATGGCAGCAAACCCACTCGAAGTGGACCGACGGCCCAAAAGGGCATCGGTTTCAGTGAAAACGCTCCCGAAACTGGACGTGGAAAGCGACACGGCCCGTCGTACTCTTTCTCCAGTACTGGGCAAAATGACTGAGGACTGTCTGTCGACCTTGCGAAAGCGTTTTGGCGGCGATTGGTCGGATAGCTGGGTCGGGTCGGGGCCCGGGCCGGTGCTCGGAGGGTTCTGGCTCTTGAGGGCCATGGAGGAGGGAGGAAGAGGTGTAGAAGGGGGTCTTTCTTGTTGTAGAGGGGTGTCACGTGACCGGCGATAGATAAACGGGGTCACGTGACCCGACGCTAGTAGTTATGGTCCATACACCATCGGCTAGTTAGGTTACGGTCTTTGCTCGTAGTATAACTCTAATCTTATTTCATGAATCCTTGTGTGCCGATTAAGGCAATTTCACTGATAGGATGCATCTAATATTATTGAAGGTTGCATGATAATATTGATCACACGATCTATAGTAATGTGTAGATGGTCTAGATAAGATCTACAGTGTGAAATTACAGATTGGTATAGTATGCGTTACTCTCATATTGGTTCTATTGAGTCTGGTTCCATTGAGTCTGGTTCTATAGCTAGTCTGGTACTAGCTATTCTGGTTCCATAGCTAGTTTTGTTCTATTCATAGAATGTCTAGGTTCTGCTGACTGTATTGGTTCCATAGTTAGTCTGGTTCTATTCGTAGTCTGGTTCTATTCTTAGTCTGGTTCTATTCGTAGTATGTCTTGGCTTTATTAGTAGTCTCATATTGGTTTTATTAGTAGTCTCATATTGGTTCTATAGCTAGTTTGGCTCTATTGGTTCTTTTCATAGAATGTCTAGGTTCTACTCACCATATTGGTTCTATTCGTAGTCTATAGTGGTTATCTCTAGTCTTTATTGACCATATTGGTTCTATCGTCCTCTCTGTATTTTCTAGTCATTTCCATTCTACATTGGCTCTAAAGTCGTCAAATTTCTATTAAACAAACGGGCATGATTCATTAAGTATTAGTAGTGATGGCAGTGCTTGTAGTTATGGACGGGCTGTTTAGTCCTCGTAGCCAACAATCTCTCTGAACAAGTCTTCACATGGCACGGTGGCTCCCATCTTGGCACAGAGTAAGAACACTCCGCTTAATTTTCTGTGTAAGGAGTAGGTCTCCTCGGGGGGTGGGGTCAAGCGCTCGCTCAACATCACACCAACATTGTCTCTGACCCTGTCGGTGATGGTCTGGTTCAGGAAGTCGAACGCCTTGCCCTGGTTGTCCACGGGAGAGAACGCCTCTCCAAGAACCATGACGGAATCGATGTGGGCCTGGGTCATTTGGGGCGATTCCAAGCCGGTGAGGTAGCCCAACTTCTTGGAGTAGAGCTCCACCGCGTCACGGTCCTTGCGGACTGCGGCACGGAGAACTTGCACGTAGTCGGTGATGAAGTCGTCGTTGAAGTCGCGGGCGGCTCCGAAATCGAGCAACTCGATCTTTCTGGTGTGCTCGTTGTAGAGGAAGTTAGCCCAGTTGGGGTCGGTTTGCATGAATTTGAAGTGCTTGATTTCCAAGAGGCACAATCTCATGATATTGGACGCGATCCAGTTCTTGGTGGCCTGGTCCCAGTTACCCTTGACGATCTCAACACCTCTCATGCGCTCCATGGTCAACACGTGCTCGCCGCACAAGTTGTGGAAGACTCTTGGAACAGTGAAAGCGTCATCCTCTTCGACCAATTCTCTGTATCTCATGATGTTCTGCGCCTCTCTGATGTAGTCACACTCCCACTTGAGCTCGGTTCTGGCGTTGGCGATGGTTTTGTCGAGGAACAAGCCAGCGGGGAGGATGGAAGAGGCAGTGAGAAGAACAAGCAAGTTGTTCAAGTCGGAGTCGATGGACTCAACCACACCGGGATATTGGACCTTCACGACGACTGGAGTGACAGCGCCGGAAACGTCATCGTGGGCAACCGCGGTGTGCACTTGGCCGATCGAGGCGGCGGCGATGGGAACGTCGTCGAACGAGGCGAACAAGCGTTCTCTCCAGTTCTGGCCCCAGTCGCGGACAAGCACCCTCTCCAACTGGCCGGGGGGCATGTAGTGGGCGGAGTTCTGCACACGCATCAAGATCTCCTGGATTTCGGGAGGAAGGATCGAAGAGTCCTGGAACGACATCATTTGGCCGATCTTGAGGGCAGCACCTCTCATTTTGGAGAACTTCTTGGCCATGCGCTCGATGTTAGCGGGCGACAAGATGAGCGACTTCATGGAGAGCGTGGATTTGTTACCGGTGGCGTACTGCTTGATGCCCTCCTTGGCGGCGCCGAGGCCCATGCCGGCGGCCAACGAGCCGTAGTGGAAGATCCGGGCCAACCTGGTGGCGGGGACCTCGCTGCTGGACATCTCGAACTTGGTGGGGCCCTTTTGGGAGGCGGGGACGGGGGCCTCACCGATGATCTTCAGGTGGTCGAAGTGGGGCGTGGACGTGGTGGAGGAGCGTCTGGCGGAAGTGGAAAAGTGTCTGGCGGAAGCGGAAGTGGAGAAGGACCTCTTCGCGGACTTTCTGGCGGCCTTGGCGGCCTTAGAGGCCTTGGGGGCGCTTCTGAACACACCCTCGGCGCGTTCACGGGCCTGGAACGCGGCGGTGTGGGCGTCGGCCCAGACGGGGGCATCGGCATCACAGCTTCTGATGGGGTAGCCGGCCCACGAGTAGGCGTAGACGTGGGCGGCGTCTCTGCGGAGGGCGGTGGAGGCGCCCGATAGCACCTCGCACACGGTGCCGGCAATGGCCGACAATTGGAACACGTTTCTGCTCAGCGACATGGGAGGTCGAAAACCGGGAACACGGGCTTGCAATGAGTGGTGGTGAAATTTTGAGGCAGGCGACGCATCTGCTTTATATTTTGTCTGAAGGGCTGGCCCGCCTCGGCAATCTGCAGGACGCGCACCTCCTCACATCCGGGTGGGTGGGGCAGTGCCTGAGGCAGCGAGGCAGCCCCATGGTGGCGCACGGTGCACGTTTGCAACGTTTGCAACCTTTGGCGGCAGCGTCAGCGCAAACAACAACTCTTGCAACAGTTCACAGGGGATGAATGACTGGGGATATGTGACAACAAGGTGGCAACAGGACATCAACAACTAGACTTCTGGCCACGAGACCACCACCGTTGGAATCCCCACGACGCGACCATCCCAAGGGTGTTTTTCGCTGGCGCAAAACACCTGGGGCGGCCCGGTGGCCCGCAGCCTGAGGGCACTGGGACTGGGCTCGCAAAGGATGGGCGGAAGAAGCTCGCAAGGGCCAAGGTTCACACTGCGTGGGGCACGGACTCCAGCAAGAAAAGGCGGCACGGAAAAGGCAAGGCAAGAAAGAATAAGAAGCAAGTGGACAAGAGGAAGGCAAGTGAAAGCAAGTGAAAGCAAGGAAGAGAAGAGGAACAAGTTAGAGAGAGCAATTATTGATGATGATGGTGATGATAGGGGTGAAGGTGGACCGAGGGGCAGAAGAGAGACATGGCGGAGTTGGATGGGGTGTGCAGCAAATACGGAGAGACGAGTGCACGTATTGGGTGCACACAACGGATGCAGAGAGCGGAGACTATGTATGCAGACACCGGAGCGGAGGCTGCTCATAATAGGAGCAGACACGGAGCGGAGAATGGTGGAAATGATGCAGTCAGCCACATATACCCACATATGAGGATTTCACTGGGTGATTGTATGTACTGACTTGACACATTATGACAGTTATTCAGAGAAAACTCCGTTGACAGCCCACACGCTTCGGCCCACGTTGCAAGGCAAAATCACAGGCCCGGGTGCCCGCGATCTGGTCTCGGGGCACGGGAGGCCCGAGACGGTTGGGTCACGTGACACCTCCAGATTAGGTCACGTGACACTCCACGGCTCCAATCTATCCGCGTCACGTGACCCGCACATACAGGACGTCTGTTTGTTGTTAAAAAAAGACCACCACCTTCCTCCTTCTCTTCTCTTCACCTCTACCCACCCGTTGTCCCCCCTTCCTCGCCCCAGCGCGCCCCTCCCCCTCCCTCTTTGACACATCCCGCCCCTTGCATCCCGCTGCCCGCTTTCCGCACACTTCCGCCCCCATTTCCACCGCCCTCGTTTAACCCCAATGTCCAAACGACTCTCCACTCCCTCGTTCGGAAGCCCCCACACTCCGGCCCAGGAGTCGTTCAATCCATACGAGAACGCCAAAAGGCAGTCCATGCTCGAGCAGCAACGCCGCGAGATGTTCCAGCGATACAACTCGCCCAAGATCATCATCAACGACGACCCCGTGATTCCGCTGTATCCCATCCAGGACCAGGTCAAGCGCAGCGCCAATTACAACCTCAAGATCGTGGTGGTGGGCGACGGAGGCTGCGGCAAGACGTGTCTCCTAGTGAGCTACGCCCAGGGCAAGTTTCCCGAGATCTACGTGCCCACCATCTTCGAGAACTACGTGACGATTGTCCAGGCCCCCAACAACAAGCTCATCGAGCTCGCGCTCTGGGACACCGCGGGCCAGGAGGAGTACGACCGCTTGCGGCCGCTCCTGTACCCCGACGTGGACGTGCTCCTCGTGTGCTTTGCCCTCGACAACCTCGTGTCGCTCCAGAACATCAAGGACACCTGGTTTCCCGAGGTGTCGCACTTCTGTCCCGGGGTGCCCATCGTGTTGGTGGGCACCAAGGCGGATCTCCGCACGTCCATCGACCCCGACCTCCCCATCCAGTTGGCCACCGAGATCAACGCCGTGGGCTACATCCAGTGCTCGGCCAAGACCATGTTCAACATCAAGACCGTGTTCAACTTTGCGCTCCAGCACTTCCAGAAGCAGGTCGAAATGCAGGAGCAGGTCGAGAAGTCCGCCACCTCGAGGAACCGCCTCTCGCGCGTGTTGCACGGCTCGGGCTACGGCGGCGGCTCCTACGGCTCCAACAAGGTGCATTCCCGCAACGTGTCGGGCACCTCCAAACGCGGAGGCCACTTGAAGTCCGACTCCGGTGCTCTTTTGGATGCTCCGCTTACCGAGGACACCTATGCCCAGAATCCGTACGGCAACTTCCACGGGGACTCGGCGTCCAAGTACCGTGAGGACGAGTTTGCATTTGCGCGGGAGGACCGCCACCGGAAGAAGAAGAAGCGGTGTACGATTCTCTAGTAGAGATGATAAATAGATAATCAGAAGATTGTAGGTAGAATATTATGTAATAGATGATTAAGCAATAGCTTACGTAACACATTACCAATCGCTTACATAATAAAGGGGCCCCACATCACCCCCAGAGGGCGCGCAAAAGCAATCCTGCACACAGCCACACGTCCATATCCAAACACGTCCCACTTCCTTGCCTCTTCCTTCCCCCCAAAGTTAGATGCACACGGCCCCTGTGCGTGCAACACCCGTCTGAACGCACTCTCCTCGTCGCCCTCGTCACATCCATCCAACTTTCGCCTTTTTCGGCCCGTTTTTGCCCGCCCCAGCCCCCCATCTAGCCCTCTTCCGACATTCCCAACTCCACCATCAACAGGTCGATTTCGCCTTCCGACGCCACCATGTCGTCCCAAGACAAGCCGGGCACGTCCGCCGGCACCACGGTGTCCCGGTTGGAGCAAGAGCTCCTCAAAAAACCGTCGGCAGGCCTCGATGACACCGACATGGAGATCCTCCTTGCCCCAAACAATCTAGGCGACGCCGGCAACAAATCCAACGACCACTACAAGGTACGATTACTGCCGTTCCGCTACAAGGTGCGGTCGGTGTTGCTTCCGTACATTCGCAAGGAAACGGACGTGTTGAAGCGCCTCCAGGCCGCCATTCGCCTGCCCACGTTGGACTTCTACTTTGCCTGGCTGGCCAACTTGGCGTCCCACACGTTCTACGTGCTCATGCTCCCCATCCCCATCTGGTTTGGTGCCAGCTCGCTCGCCCGCGATCTCGTGTATGTGCTTGGCCTCGGCATCTACTTCACCGGCTTCCTCAAGGACTGGTTCTGCTTGCCCCGGCCACGGTCTCCGCCGGTACGCCGCATCACCATGCTGGGCTACACCGCCCAGGAGTACGGCTTTCCGTCGAGCCACAGCGCCAACGCCACCGCCGTGACCTTGATCCTCTTGTTCCGCCTTTTGGAGAACCAGCACTCCATCTCGGCCACCAACTACACCGTGCTTTTGGCCGGCCTCGTGATCTACTACGTGTCGTTGATCTTCGGCCGTCTCTACTGCGGCATGCACGGCTTCTTGGACGTGGTGGTGGGCTGCAGCGTCGGCACCGCGTGCTTCTTGTTCCGCTACTGCTTGGGCAGTGCCTGGGACGACCTCATGTTCAGCAACTCGCATGCGTGGACCACCGCCGTGGGCATCGTCATGGGCTACGTCGGCTTGATCCACATCCACGCCGAGCCGGTGGACGATTGTCCCTGTTTCGACGACTCCGTGGCCTTCATCGGCGTTCTCATCGGCTTGGACCTTTCACATTTGTTGGCGGTGAAAACGCAGTTCTTGGCCGTCCGAAACATCTACCGCGACCCGCTTCTCATTGGCTACGACTCCAACTTCAGTCCTGCCAAGAAGATCGTCCGCTTGGTGCTCGGAATCACCTTGGTGGTGATTTGGAAGACCATTTCCAAACCCGTGGTGTTCACCGTCCTTCCTCCCATATACAAAATCATTGGAGTGTATTTGCCCCGGAGAAACTTCATTGCCACGGCCCACACCACGCAGTCCAACCGGCACATTCGTAGCACCTCCATCTCCAACTTGAGTCAGAACGATTTGGGTGCAAATGCCATTGGAGACTTCAACAAGTTCATCAAAGGAGTCACCGAGCATGACCAGAAGTACGCCATGGGTCCAGAAACGGAAATAGATTACTACGAGATGTTGGCCTATGCCAACGAGGCCCCCGAGAAGGTTGTCGAAGAGTTTCCCAGCATTGAGAGAAGTGAGTCTTCGCAAAAGGTTGCTCCCTTGGCCGGAGTCTTCAAGCCTCGGTATGATGTGGAGATTATTGGCCGGATCATAGTTTATGCTGGTGTTGCAGCCACCGCTATCTGGGGCTTTGCTCTCGCCGTGGAGTTTCTTCTGTTGGATTGAAAGAACTGAGATGTGCGCTCAGATACAAATTCATAGAGCTCTTTGAGCAGTATATAGCAATACAAGGAAAGGAAAGGATATAGTAGCATATATTTGTTTAAATTATTAGAGAAGACAAAAATTAAGAGCGTCCAAAAATGTGAATTCTGGTATTTTAGGGAAACAGAAAAGATAATGATGGACCAAGCAATGGGCCAATTTACTTTTCAGGGTCACATATTTTGAATCTGACACATCAAAATCAAAATGTAGGAGGGTGAATATTAAATTTGGTTCATTCTAAAATTGACAGAGACTCCGGACTTTAATGACCAGCAATTTGTAATGGCAAAAAATCAAACATGTATCCAGCAAGGCATTCTAGAGTTTCTGCATAGACTTTAGCCAGTCAAATAAAAAAAACGGTAAAAACGGAACTCTTCCCGGCCATTAGCAAACCCCAAGACATGCATGCATCTGCAGCATTTCCAATGCTTCACCCGTTAGGGAACCCAACTTCTATTGTTTGACCTGCTTGTCAGTAACGAATATTATTGAGTTTTAGTTGTTGCAGACTTCGACTAAATAAGTCCAGGAAATATTTAACCGAACAGCCAAACCTTATTGGTTTGTCCCAAAAACTGCTCATACTGTAGTCCGAAGGTTTTATTTTGCACAACCGAGGTCTATTTGTTAAAATTAGAGTCTGAGAGGCTATTTTGCCAGATACGAATAAGAGGCGTTCAAATCGGCAAGGGTTTCAAAGTTTAGGCTCAAGATAGGGTTCATAGAGGGACCAGAAGGTTCTGGCGACATGAATATTGAAGTATTTTTGATACAATGCCACAACGGCATGGTTTTACACGCAGTCCCAAATACACATACTGATTTTGACTTTGTATTTTTTTTTGCAGAATATGCAATGGTAGTATGCACTTAGAGGACCACTTGTTTTACTTCCAAATAGGTTTATGGGATTATAAGAGTATACACGGAATAGCGGAATTCTCTTTTGCGCTGCAACGGAAGCCTTTTTATGCCACACCTGCAGCCTAACCATCACAATACCAATTTTGCAGCTGTACATGTAGTGCAGCTTGGTTAGAAATATGTCATTCTTGGCATGTTTAAGCTTCGACAACATTTGTGTCTGAGTGTTGTGGCAAAATACATGGATAGTCAATGCTTTTGCATGAGTCGAGGCTATTGTCCATATTGTATGATATTTGGAAAGTTTAGTCTACATTTGAGGATATGCTCGTTGCAAGACGGAATTGATCCACTTGGTTCAACAAGTGCAAGAAAGCTAATATGCTGTGATCCGGGCCTATGAAAACCAGGGATTTTGGGCAGCCAAGTGCCGCAAAGCCGTGCCAAACTGTCAAGTGCAACAATTGCCGAAAAGGGCAGGGAAGGGCCCTTTGGATCAGAGTGGACGAAAAGAGGAAGAGTCAGATTTGAAAAAATGAACACACGTAGGAAACGGTCAAATAAGTGAAAAGCTTCACAATAGGAACAAAACATCCTATTGTGACGTGCCGAAGTTAATTTGAGATAATATCTACGGACTTGTGATACGATTGGAAGCGTCTACACGAGTTTGCTTGTCGATCTAGTTTTTCACTTCTGGGCTCGTTACTGCAATGCGAGAAGCAGCGAAGTAAACGGAATCAAATCAGGGCATCTATCTTGTCAGTCTAGACACAATAAGGCGGAAGAGGTCGACATGCAAGGATGTGTGACAAATCATATCAAATTGGCACAATCCTGGAACTAGGACAGAAAAATGGCTCAATAGCTAGAAAGCAACCAAGTTCAAAGAACATTAGGCGAACCACCAAAAACAATAGGAATTTCCATCAATTTCCATTTTGACTACAAAATTCATCCCCAGTTGGCCCTTGATATCTGCAATTACAGGATTTACCCCTAAAATGGTGTTTAATTATATCAATTACATAGTTTGTAACTGAGCAACAGCAGAATTTGACTTCACCACTTGAGTTAGTCTCACCAAATACACTTACAACTAAACCAAGAACAGGATCCATAATCACGCTCAGAATTCCCCATAGTTTTCCTAATTACACCGATAACCGCAACAGTCCCAAGTATACCAAGAGACTGCTAAATATATCAAGGAGACGGCTAATTACATGGATTGTTAACAGATAAGTTCCATAATATTATTAAAAGGTACCATAATAACAATGCACGGCACTATAATTACACCGAAGAGCACTTAATTATATTATAACTGTACCAAGGAACCCTCCATTACATCATAAGTGTACCAAAAACCCGTTAAATAATAACACCAAAGAAGGCTTTCCTGGGGTATGGACCAGATAGCACAACTTCAGACTTCCAATTGACCCCAGTTTTCTTGTCGATATGCACATTTGTGCCCTCGACCAATGAAAATATCCAACTGTCTTGGCCACACTCTTGGACGTCTTGGCCAAACTCGTAATTACTCGTCTTCTTCCTCGGAGCAAGCCTCTACCCCATTTGTCTGAATATCTAATTCTTCAATAGCCCATCTATTCAATTCAATTATATTCAATTCAATTATATTCAATTCAATTAAATTCAATTAATCCAATTATTTCTCAACCCTATTATTTCTTTCCATCCAACCTTCTATTTTGCCACTAATTGGTGGGATTTCTCTGGTAGACCGTTCTCTCCCCACCTCTTAACTCCTTGTATGTCCGTGTTTTATCCTTGCACGTCGCCCTGACGTGTATAGCCGCCGGTGACGTTGGTTGGTGCCCCACATCCAAGCTTTGGTGGTCCCATTTGTGGTCGTATCAATTCCACCACCCCACTACAGGGCAGGAACACTTCTAAAACAGGCGGCCACAACTCGGCCAGTTTTCATGATTCCAACGTGAAACCAAGTGCACCGGATTCCAGACACTCGGCCCATCACAACGAACTACATATCACACTCCTACGACGCCCGTAGCGCCCACTACGCCCCGTCTCGTGCCATGGCCAACTTTTCACCTCTTCGCACCACCAGTGTAAGTTCTGGCCCCAGTCGCCAAAACCAGCTGCTGCACGCCTAACGTCTCGCTAAAGGCACCCGTGCTGAAACGCCCACAGACACACAGGCCCAGATCGGCCCTTACAGGCCCACGTCGTCGCTTTCTAGTGGCCCATTGTGCTCCAGTAGAACGCCGATGGAGGTGCTTTTTCGAGAGGCGTCGCACCAAAGTCAAACGCAGTCTCGCTGTGCCCGTCGCCAGCGGCGTCTTTTTTCTCGCTAACTCTCGCTAAGTGCCGCTAAAAGTCCTCCCTAGTGCACTACTACATACTGCATTACTCCCTAGCCCTCGCCTCGCTAGCTCCCTAACCCCTCGCACCTCAAATAAACAAATACTGTGCACTCCACTCCACTCCACATCTGACCCTTGTTTTCTTCCCCCAAGACCCCGTCCGTGCCCCGTCACGTCACTTTCCAAGGCTCCAGTCCCCCTCCAGCGCCACTGGCCCCCGTTCGACCGCGAAACCCCCGTTTTCCCCGTGTTCTGGACCCCAATATCGCGCTCATCTGCTCTGGTTCCATATAACATATATCCCCCGTGTCTGGCCCAGGAACTTGCCGTTCCCTGTCCGTACTGTGTGTTTGGGGTGTGTCAGCCTGTGCAGACCCTTGAGTGTCCCGAAATCGCCACCAGCGACCCGCTTTTCCCAGTTTCACGCTCCCTGTTGTGGTTCTGCTTCTGATTTGAATCCAACTCCACCGCCTCGTGCTTTCTGGATCAACGCCTCCATTGGCCCTCCGAGCCCCTCCAATCGCATCTCCCGTCCCCTCCAGCGTCTAGCGCCCGCGATTTCGCCCGCCACCACCGCTTCTCCGGCTCCTGTGAAACTCCCCTTTTGTGACTAGCCAATCGCCTCAGATCCGAGTCATCGTCCATCTTCCCCCGTCCATTGGCCCTTACGCGGCTTCTTGTCCTTCAACCATCCTCCCGGCGTCCCCTCCAACACTTCCTCCCAGGCGTCTTGTCCACCTGCCCGTCCACGCGTTGTTCACCTTCCCTCCTCCCGACTGTCTTGTGGTTATGTCCGTCTAGTTTCTTCAGTTCCCCCTGTACTATTACTAATCCTTTCTTCCTTCTCCATTGTATTTCCACTGATTTATCATGAACGACAACTATAATGCAGCCCAGCCCGGCCCCATCTACTTTAATGCCTCCGCCAATGGTGCGTCCGTGACCTCCACCACCTCCAACCCCACCAACGCGTCCAATTCGCCCGCCACAAACCCCACCGCGCCCACCGCGCCCACTTCCACGTCCAGCTCCAATGCCCAGCTGAATCCCGCGTCCAATTCGTCCAATCCCCACGTGTTAAACGACTTGTTCACGCAAATGAACCAGTTGAACGGCCACTTCATTGCGTACCAAAACTCCAACAACGAGAAGATCAACGATCTTACCATGCGGCTAAATTTCGTCACCGAGTCCATGGAGAGCATGAAGCAAAATCTCAGCAACGTGAGCCAGCAGATGCTCTTGGTGCTACAAAACCCTTCGCTAGTTCCAGGCTCGTATAGCTCCAGCCAGAACAAAATGCTTGAATTATTCTCCAAGCACATTTCCAGTCTAGGAAAAGATATAGAGGAATTGGCGTTGACGGCCTCAGTTCCCCACCCTACCACCACCTCCCAACACCCACAGCTACAGTCACAATCGCATATTAATCAACACCTCCAGCCTCCTTCGATAACACAACTGCGACAACCAGGAGCTGCCCAATCTGGGAATGGATATAGCGAAGAGGACGTGGACGTGTTAAATCGACCATTCTCGAAAAACAACCCGAACTCCGTGTCGAACCCCACTTCGCCCTTTATTCTGCACCGATTCAACTTCGATATGAATACCTTTTCCACCTCACGGCACCCCCAAAATAATTTTCAGATCCAGTCCACGTCCCAACTGCTGGGCTTTCAAAGTATCACCGATCAACTTAATCTACCTAATAATCTAAGAAGTAATAACAACAATTCCACTAATGATGACAACTCCAGCGGTCTCGAACGTTCTCTGGGCAAACTCCGCAAACGAAGAAGGGGCTCGAAATCCAAGCAGATTGAAAAACAGTTGAACACGAGCTCTTCGTACATTCTTCCTTTGCCCACTGCTATAATTTCTACTGACGAAGTGTCCACCCATTCTAGAAAATCTTCGTCCAGCACCAAGTTTGTGGCCCCTCCTACACTTACACCCAACTCAGCCCAATTTATTTCAGTTCCCCGTCCATCGGAAGGCTTGAGTCCCGAATTGAGACACCCTCCTTCGCAAACCCGGAGCAGCTATTTCGCTACAGACATCGAGCAAAACATTCAGGAGTTGAATGATGGCCTGAGCACTGCTAACGACAATCCCGAGAACAACAATACCAACGAGGATGACGCAGAAACCTTGAAGACCAAGAGCCCGAAGAAGAGGAAAAAGAACTCCTCCACCAGTGACGTGAATTCCACTACACCTTCCGGAAACGGTGTTAGTGAAGGTGCCACGGAAGACTCTTCGTTGAACATCGTCGATTTGCCCAAGTGCAAATTGGAACGGAGCTTGAAGACCATCGCAGATATCTGGAAAGAATACGAGTATGGACTCAATGACAAGCCTCCATTGAGACTCATGGAAATCAAGTACGGCACAAAGTGGAGAAACGAAACCGAGTCCCGTACGTTTTTGCGCAGAAAGAAGATATACGAGGCCATAGAAGCTGGCAAGAGCAAAGGCTTCACTGAGGAGCAAATAATCAGTGATCTTGAAGAATATCGCAGCTATGATAACAACGGCACCATCAAAAAGAAGCCCCTTTCGTGGCTCTGTTCGAATGTACCCGATAAGTATTTAACCTAAATGAAAAGCTGGTCCTTTTTCTTGCCGAAGAAGAGGCCAATTGCAGTTTGCTGCCGTGGTAGAAGCATGTAGCCAATTGTAAGGCCCTCTATGCTATGACCATGGGTCACGTGACCTCATCTCGATTTTTCAATCTCTAATCAACCTGATCTTATCCTGTTGTTATTCTTCCAGATTCGCCCTTCCCGTTCGTCCTTTCTAGGCTTCTAGCAGACAGAAAAAGACCCCAGGCTATTTTTGACCGAATTCTGCAAGTTCAAAGCTCAATTTTTCACCCACTATTCAATATGTCTCCAGTTGAGGAGAGAAAGAGACTGGTTTCTCCTGGCCCCGAGGACCAGAATGAGGCCAAAAAGCACCAAGAAGGTCCAGTAGCATCCACAGAAGAAGCCACAGCTACAGAAACCGCGGCCGTTTCCACTGAATCAGAAGCTACAGCACCCAAGAACCAGGCCAGAACCCCAAAACAGCCCAAAGTCATTCGCAGAAAGTACAAGATCAAGGCCCCAGACCCCACTTCTCCCTTGGGCGTGTTGCAGAATGAGATCGAGTTGATTTTGGAAGAGAACGGTCTCACCAAAGACCACATCAAGCACGATATGAGAACCATTCTCAACGACAAAGCTATCGAGGAGAAGTTCCACAGAGACGTCCAGAACGTCAAGGTGTTGAGCTTATTGTCCAACGGAGACGGTGTTGCATTGATTCCACACCCCGAAGACGAGTCCAAGAGGCAGATTTGCATTGTTCCGTTCGGTTTGCCTGGAGATGTGGGTACCGTCAGAGTCTTCAAAACGCACCCATTGTACGTGGAATCGGACCTTTTGGAAGTGACCCAGAGCTCAGAGTACAGAAACGACAGTTTGATCAACTGCCGTTACTTTGGAAGATGTTCTGGATGCCAGTACCAAAACGTGGATTACGAACAGCAGTTGATCTTCAAGAAGAATACCATTGAAAATGCATACAAGTTCTTTGCTCCCAAGCTGACCAAGGCCAAATTATTGCCTCCAGTCAACGAGACTCAACCGTCACCATTGCAATACACTTACAGAACCAAGTTGACACCTCATTTCAGTTTGCCATACAAGAAGACCGGTGCTGACTTGACCTACAGACCCAACTTGGGATTTGGGGCCAAGGGAAGACCTACATGGAGAAAGGACATTGCTCCAGGAACCGGAAGCATAATAGATATCGAGGAATGTTCTATTGGTACTGAAATTATCAATATTGGAATGAACAACGAAAGAGCCAGATTCGAAGAGGGATACAAGAAGTACCGCAAAGGAGCCACCATCTTGTTGAGAGAAGACACCGAGCTTGCTACAGGAGACCTTAGCAAGCCAGGATCCACCGATCCCAATGGCACAAAGAGCACCTTTGAGGTCACCATTGACGACACCAAGTTGGTGAAGTCCTGTGTCACCGACAACAAGCAAATTGTCACTGAGTTCGTCAATGGCTACACCTTCGAGTTCACTGCTGGAGAATTTTTCCAGAATAATAATTCCATTCTTCCTATTGTCACCGACTACGTGAGATCGAACTTATCTATTCCCAACTCCAAGCCCGAAGAACCCAACTTCTTGGTGGACGCCTACTGTGGTTCAGGGTTGTTTTCCATCACTTGTTCTGCCAACGTTTCTAAAGTGATTGGAGTGGAAGTGTCTGCTGATTCTGTGAGATTTGCTGAAAGAAATGCCAAAACTAATAAGATCGAAAATGCCACATTTATTCACGGCAAGGCCGAGAAGATTTTCGAGAGCATCGACACTCCTGCTGACAGAACCTCCGTCATTTTGGACCCTCCAAGAAAGGGTTGTGACGATGTGTTCTTGAACCAGCTTTCGGATTACCATCCTGCCAAAATCGTGTACATCAGTTGTAATGTGCACTCACAGGCCAGAGATGTCGACTGGTTCCTCAATGAGACCAAGAACGGAGGAGATTACGAGGTGGAAAGCATTAAAGGGTTTGACTTCTTTCCCCAAACCCACCATGTGGAGAGTGTGGCTGTTTTGAGAAGAGTAAGGTGAATGTGCACCACGGTACACAGTAATACCGTCTTAAGAAATACTAAATCATGGAGAGATCGTGGAGTAGAATTTTACATTAACATTTATAATTCTGGAGTCTATTTGAATACTGTTTTAAGAAATAAATAATTAAACATGGAGAGAATTTAGAGTAGAATTGTATAAATTATATTTCTGGAGTCTGAGAGTAATACCGTTATTTAGAAATAATTAATTAACTATAAGAATAGAATTGTATAAACAATTATGGACTCTAATAGTAGTATCGTTATTTAGAAATCAATAATTAAACATGGAGAGATTTTAGAATATTATGTATGATATGGACTCTAATAGCACTACCGTTATTTAGAAATAATTAATTAATTATATCAGGAGAGAATGTATTAGTAGAATCTTATGTATTATGTAAATTTCTGGATCCAAATAGTAAGAGCTCCATTTAAAAACTCTGCTATTCATTAATTTATAATGACAGCTGATATGGGACATTAGATATAGAATGAGTATGCAGGTGAATTTTCGCAGCCATAGAATTGACACAATATACACGAATTAGAGGGATCAAGAGCAAAGGGAAGCGTTTAGGTCGATTCCAACAATCTACTCATTACAGCGATTATTCCTTTTCTCTTTAGAGGTGATTTGGGGATCATTTGACCAAGATAGACGTATTTGAAGAGGACAGAGTGGTAATAATATTATGCACATAAATATGTTTCAAAAAACTCATTTCAAATTATACAAACTTACTCTGCTTTCACCGCACATCACCATAAGCCCCTCTATCCACGAATGTGCCCATTTAACCCACACATCGCCCGTAGGAGACCGTTCACCTGCAGCTCTTGACATCCATCTCAGCACGTGACACAGGGCTCGAGCCCTAATGCCGCATTTCGTCTACGCAACATGCAGGAAGACCCAGACCGCAATACTGGCCCCTACTGCCTCGCTTTCTTCAAGATGAAAAATTTGTTGATAAGTTCTTATTCTTCAGTCACATACTATAGTCAGCCAAAATGGAAAACGACAAAGGTCAATTAGTAAGTAAAGATCGTGGAACCATCAGTATTTGAAGCATGTCCAGTTGAACACACTTATATCGAGAAGATCCCGAGACTTTGAGTGAAATGGAGGTAGAAGTCGATGTCAAGAAGTCCCTAGGGTTGTCCATATTTACCAGAAACGAGTGGAAATAGAGCCGAACGGGTCAGTTCGAGCCAAGCAGTCGAATGAATCAGAAAGATGTAAAGTGGAACTTCTGTAAAGCAGATTTATATTAGCCTGATACTTGTCCAGTTAATCAGAAAAGATAGTGAATCACCAGTCCCATATCCAACACTTCAATACTACGTGATATCCCCAACCCAATACTAACGTCCAGGTCGAATTATACGTCCCAAGAAAGTGTTCTGCCACCAACAGAATCATCAAGGCCAAGGACCACGCCTCTGTCCAAATCAACATCGCTAACATCGATGAGGAAGGTAGAGCTATCGCTGGTTCCAACACCACCTACGCTCTCTCCGGTTACATCAGAGGTAGAGGTGAGGCTGACGACTCTCTTAACAGATTGGCTCAACAAGACGGCTTGTTGAAGAACGTCTGGTCTTACTCCCGTTAAATTCTTGTATAATTTAATAACATAATAGGAAGAACGCAAAAGTGTAGATACTATTTTAATGTCTGGCTTTAACAGAACGCAAAAGGTAGAAACTATTTTAATGTTTGATTTTAACATCTGGTCTTACTCCAGTTATATTCTTGCATAATTGATAACATAATAGGAAGAACGCAAATTGCGAATTGATTTTAACATCTGGTTTTATCATCTGGTCTTTCTCCCGTTAAATTTAAGAACATTATAGAAAGAACGAAGTGTAGAAATTTTAACGTCTGGCTTTAACATCTGCTCTTACTCCAGTTATATTCTTGCATAATTGATAACATAATAGGAAGAACGCAAATTGCGAATTGATTTTAACATCTGGTTTTATCATTTGGTCTTTCTCCCGTTAAATGTAAGAACATAATAGGAAGAACGAAGTGTAGAAATTTTAACATCTGGCTTTAACATCTGGTCTTACTCCCGTTAAATTCTTGTATAATTTAATAACATTACAGGAAGAACGCAAATTGCAGAAACGATTATTACGTCTGGTTTAACATCTGTCTTGCTCCCGTTAAATCTAATAACATTATAAGAACGCAATTTGCAGAAACGGAATAAAATCGAAATAAGAACAAGACGTTCAGAACGCCGCAAACCTGGCTGGCATTGGGCGCTGTGTAGGCTCGCCTTGCCCATGACCCGGTTGTTACCGGAGAAGGAATAATTTGCAGACCCCACTTCGGATGAATCAGTAGCACCTGCCCGAAGTTTGTGAGGAAGGGCTACCCCTAAACTCCAGGGTATTGACATGGAGAAGCAGCTGGTCAAATGTTAATGCCCTATTTAGGCATTAAAGTTCGTGTGGCTCAATTGTTAGGGAAACCACGCTTGACACAAACTGGTTGGTAGCATATGCACAAGCGCAAAAAGTACTTGATACTTTTGCTAAAAAAGAATTAAATAAAACTAGGTTTCCGGAGAAGAATTAGGTTTAGCACAAACAGCCACGGGTATCAAAGGATAACCTTAACTTAACCTTAATCTCCAGATTAACTCCAGAAAATAAACAGACGTTATTGTCAAACCCAATCTTTGCAAACCATCGATCGAGGCAGAGATGAAGGTGCTGTACAGAGAGCGAAGGCGAAGCAAAATACGTGGGGAGTGCCGTTTGCCATAGGCATTAGCATTAAGGTAGTATTTTTCGCTTAAACTATTAGCTATTAGGTATTTTTTTGTACGGCAAACCGACGAAGATGAAGAATATATCGACTGGCGCAGTAGAATGGTCTCTCATGACGTATGTTTTGGAGAAGATTGTGCCCACGGAAAAATCACTTGGACTGGCAGTTCTTGCCTGAAAATTGGCCCGATTGAGCAACCCGGGGCACCAATGGAGGGACGCAACTGGGCAGAATTAGGCTTTGGCAGGGCCTTCGGTGAGTTTTTCCGAACGTAGTATTTGTTCACAAGTTGAACCTGGAGAAAGACTGCAAGTAGCAACTAGGCCAAAGTTAAAGTTGCTGTAGGGAGGATGATGGGGATAGTGATGTCGCTGTCAAACGGGGCGCATGGCTCGTGATGTCACTGGATGGGGCCCCTTCATGACAATCGTCTGGAGGTGAAGAAAATATGTAAAAGATAACGTTTTGGTGATTGTTGAGGTGACAGAAGTCTGTCATAATATTCGCAATATTAGCCAAATACTACGCCACAGCCACCCAACAACCGTGCCAAGGGATCGATTTTCTCGTCGTAATGCCTCCTTGCTACACGTCACCTCTGCCGTGTGGTTCTGGGTCGTCGTAAATCGACACCACGTCTCCACTAAAGATCAGAGTGCCATATCTGCAAGCCGCAACTTTTCATATCTCAACTTTTCAATGCCGCAAATTTCCATGTTCCCTACTTCCTAGATCGTAATCTCATCTTCATAGCTCTCGACCTAACGTGTGTCCAGCTTCGTAAGTCGATGCTCCCTACTCCTATACTTTCATTTACGAGCTCATAGCAATTATGTCAGGACAACACCTCTCAACTGGTCCTAAACTAAGTTCTCACTTCTTTCTATTTTATGCGAGTCTCAAGCTACATAGTAATGTAATACTATGAAAGTCATACAAGTAACTCATACTAAGAAAGTCATACAAGTAACTCATACTAAGAAAGTCATACAAGTAACTCATACTAACACAATCACACTAAGTAATTCATACAAAGTAACTCATACAAGAAGTTCATTTCACAAGGACTTCTCCAATATTCTGGAAAGAGCCAGCGAACTCCCCTCTATCCTATTCCCTCAAGCACTCACGGCCCTCTCCATTTAATTCTCACCTTCTCACATGTACTTATTCACTCTGTTCGATTTCTTGCTCTTGCCTTTCACTTACACCCGGAATCGCCCTTGAAGCCGGAGGCCCCCTTCCCGACCACGGCGTTGGAGCCCGCCGGAGTCCTGCTTGCCCGAATCTCGGCACCTGTTGACCCCGAACCCCACGCACTTGTGTATTTTCCAGTCTCTATTTTCTATTTTCTATTTCTATTTTCTTAATTCTATTTGTATTTATCATTGCAAGTCTAATTTTAATTCTAATTCTATTTCTAATTCTAATTCTATTTCTTAATTCGATTCTGCCTTCTGTGCTGTGTTGTTGTTGTTGTTGTTGTTTTGGAGCCGTTCTGTACAATGCTCCTGGCCAAAGCCTATTTTCTAGAGGCCAGGGAAACTGACCAGAAGGAGATGGAGAAGTGCAACCACCTTGCAGGAGATGCAGAGTGGCACTACTCCAGGTCCAGTAGTGTACAATACACCCAGGATCAATGTAGAAGAACGTATAAGAGGGTGGAAACTGCAGTCGGCGCCCGCCAGCGCTTTTCGCGGGAACCTTTCCCCTTTAGGAAGTCTTCCCGGCGTATGCCGGGCTCCCGGCCTTTTCCACACCGCCAGCCCTCCATCTTGCCCCGTTCTCCCTCCACACACAGAGCCTCCACCCCCAGCCCTTCGTCCACATGACCGTCCACCACATGCCACCCCAAATCCCGGACCACATCGCCCCATTTCCCCATACTCTCCTCCATTTCCGCCGTCCTGCACCCAGTGCCCCACATACCCCGTAACTTTCCATCCATTACCAGAAAGAATCCCCAAACAACACAAGCCTCCTGCGTCCTTCCTGGCAACTATGAACGCCGTTGTCACGCTCCTCTACGACCCTGCCTATTTACCTGGCGCTTTGGCCCTTGGCATCAGCCTTAGGGCGATTTTTCACGCCCGTCCTTCTGCTCTCCATAACCTCAGTCTCGGAGTCCTTATCGACTCCACCAAGTTCACGCCGGCCCAATTGCTCCTCCTCCTCGAGTACTGGGACGAGTTGATCGAGGTCAAGCCGTTGGAGTCGCAATTGCTCCACAAGTTGCACCACGACTTGCACCGGCCCGAATTGGCCAAGACCTTCACCAAGGTCATGCTCTGGAGCTTGGCCTACGACAAGGTGTTGTACTTGGACGCCGACACGTTGCCCACAGTTCCTGTGGGCGACGCTCAGGGCTCCATTCTCGACCTCTTCCTGCTCGATTTTGGCCACAACAAGGTGCTTGCGGCCCCCGACAGTGGGTTCCCGGATGTGTTCAACTCGGGCATGATGCTCTTGCGGCCCAATTCGCTCGACTTCAACGCCTTGGTCGACTTGGTGGCGCAGCTGGCAGCTAACCCCGACGTCTCGTTCGACGGCGCCGACCAGGGCTTGCTCAACCAGTACTTCAACTCTCACCCCGACTGGGTGCGCCATGTGGGCCTTGTGGGCGGAAATGTGGACGCTGCATGCCGCTTCAGCAACTGGGTCAAGTTGCCCTTCATGTACAACGTGACCCCGTCGGCCCAGTACCAATACTTGCCGGCATTTAAGCATTTTGGAGGCATTGGGCCGGTTCCAGGCCTGGGCGAAAAGGGCCAGGTTTCGGGCGACCAAGGCCCCGGATCTTCCCTGGATGCAGTTGAATCGGCCAACGAGGCTCTTGGAAACTATGCGGCCGCCGCTTTCTCCCATTTTGGCGAGTCCCATATCAGATTGGTGCATTATATCGGTCCAGTGAAGCCCTGGAACCGGGCATTTTCTGCGGACGATGCGTGGTGGAGAGTGTGGGCCCTGCGTTTTGGGTCCAGATCGATCGAGGAGGTCATTTGGGCCCAGAAAGAGGTGCCCAAACAGGTGCCTGAATCGTTTGAGGCCGAAGAGCTCCAGCAACTGACTGAAAAATTGACTTTATCTGAGGAAAAGCCCGAACCCCAGGACCCATTTGCGGCTTCCACACTCTTGGACCCCAAGAACTACCAGGAGTTCGAATCTGTGGAGGTGTCTGATGTGAACCAATGGAATGCAGAGCACGAAGAGCCCCCAGTAGGCACTGGTCCTCAGGCTAACCAGGAATTGGTCGATGGAATGAAGGCATTTTCCAATTCCTGGGACTCGAACCAGGCCGACCTAGAAGCTTTAGAAGAACACGACAAACACGACAAACACGACATCCACGACAGCCACGACAGCCAAGACAACCACGATCATGATAACCAGTCCATTGGGTCGAATCCACCTCAAGACTCCAGAGGCGAGAGTTTATATGAATATGTCCAGCCCGAACGTGTATTTGAAGGAGAGGACTATCTCCCCAAGCACAAATTGCACGAATTGGCCAGAGCAGAACAAGAACAAGAACAAGAACAAGAAGACGATGCTAATTCTGATGCCAGACAATTGGCTCCTGCTACACCCACTCTTTCTGTATTGGACAATGTCGCAGACAGATTGCAGGGATTGGTCGACAACGAGGAAGAAGAGGAGCTGGAAGCGGAGTTTGTGGAGGACCCCTCAGTTAGGAAGCTTTTCCCTTGGGAATTTAAATCCCGGTCGGTTCCCCAAAGAGTATTTGATTAAGTGGTTTTCGCAACTATTTTCAAACTTAAAAAGCACTACATACGTTTATAAATTGCAGCTAAAATTGATGACAAAAAAGGAAATGGAAGCGGGTGTATGCAAGGGCTTAAATCTCTGCTAGGCTAAGCGTTTCTACGATGTGTGTAGTCTCCTAAATGTGTGGTTATCTAGTGATAATCGCACGTGACCTGCAATTTAGGAAAGTATTCAGATCTGGCAATGGAACGGCCACAACGGTTCACAAGGCACAGATTTCGATGCCAGAATTTGAGGTAGACACATTCCTCCATGTCCAGCTAATTCAGTGCCATTTTTTGGACCTGAATCAGCCGCATCCAAACATTTCTGTATTTTTCACTCTCAACACAATGTCTCATGCCTTAATTCTCAATTACACACACCCTGCAGTAGTTATTTCGGGACCAAAGAAACGGGGGTATTCGGGATCGGGAATACACGGGTGACCCTAGTGCTGGAATATGCCAAATTCCACCAGATGCCTGACAACGGCCGCCTTGTCACTTCTTACAAAGCGGAATCTGAGGTTGCGCACTGTTGCCAATTGCGCTACAGATACCACTTAGGGAACGAATCCACACCCAATAAAAGATGCACCAAAAGCGCCGCTGAAGTCGGGACAAAGGCGGCGATGTATCACTATCAATTGCAGCCAGGGTCTGGACCCCCTAGCGGGGCGTTTGCCGCCGAATTCCCCCTAAATCAACACCCCCCATCGCCACCGGGTCACGTGTCCATCGCATTACCCGGACAAGAAAATTTTACAACCCATTTTCAAAATTGAAAAATCTATTCTTTTCTTAACCACTTACATCATTATGGCCTCCGAAGGTATTACTGAAATCGACTCTGGTTTGATCGAAACCAATTACGACAATGTCGTCTACAAGTTCGACGACTTGAACTTGAAGCCCAACATCGTCAGAGGTATTTTCGGTTACGGTTACGAAAACCCATCTGCTATTCAACAAAGAGCCATCTTGCCAATCACCGAAGGCCGTGATGTCTTGGCCCAAGCCCAATCCGGTACCGGTAAGACTGCCACCTTCACCATCTCCGCCTTGCAGAGAATTGACGAGAACTCCAACACCACCCAGGCCTTGATCCTTGCTCCTACCAGAGAGTTGGCTTTGCAGATCAAGAACGTCATCACCAGCATCGGTTTGTACTTGAAGGTGACCGTCCACGCCTCCATCGGTGGTACCTCCATGCAAGACGACATTGAGGCGTTCAGATCCGGTGTCCAGATCGTCGTTGGTACTCCAGGTAGAGTCTACGACATGATCGAGAGAAGATACTTCAAGACCGAGCACGTCAAGATGTTCATCTTGGATGAGGCCGATGAGATGTTGTCCTCTGGATTCAAGGAGCAAATCTACAACATTTTCCGTTTGTTGCCCGAGACCACCCAGGTCGTGTTGTTGTCCGCCACCATGCCACAAGATGTCTTGGAGGTCACCACCAAGTTCATGAACAACCCCGTCAGAATCTTGGTCAAGAAGGACGAGTTGACCTTGGAAGGTATCAAGCAATTCTTCATCAACGTCGAATTGGAGGAGTACAAGTTCGACTGTTTGTGTGACTTGTATGACTCGATCTCCGTCACCCAAGCCGTCATCTTCTGTAACACCAGATCCAAGGTCGAGTTCTTGACCACCAAGTTGAAGGCCGAGAACTTCACTGTGTCTGCCATCCACGCCGACTTGCCTCAAGCCGACAGAGACACCATCATGAAGGAGTTCAGATCCGGTTCCTCCAGAATCTTGATCTCCACCGACTTGTTGGCCAGAGGTATCGATGTCCAACAGGTTTCCTTGGTTATCAACTACGATCTCCCTGCCAACAAGGAGAACTACATCCACAGAATTGGTAGAGGTGGTCGTTTCGGTAGAAAGGGTGTTGCCATCAACTTTGTCACCGACAGAGACGTTGGAATGATGAGAGAAATCGAGAAGTTCTACTCCACTCAGATCAAGGAAATGCCTGCTGACATTGGTGCTTTGTTCAACTAAGCGGTGTGTATTCTAGTGTTAATTACATGGAAATTCAGGGCCCTGTAGTAAAGGGTCACGTGCGCGAGCGCACGTGACCGCCCATATCAAATCACAACTCCTCCTATATTGCCACCATCATGTCTCTACGGATGCCCGGCGCGTTCCCCGCTGCCCAGATCCGTCCATCTCCACCTGCAGACTACTCGTCGTCGCTTCTCCATTCGGAACAGCTTTTGTCCTTCCAAAAACAGCGCCGTTTCGCCCTGAAAACGTCCTTCCAACATCACATCTTGAACAACCTCCAGTTCTTGGTGTATGCCTTTTCGGGTTACCAATTCGTCAAATACGGCCATGCTGCATGCATGGTGCCATTGGTGTTGCATGTGGGGCTTCAGTTCTTCATCAACCTCTTCATAGACCACGATAACTCCCGCATGTCCGAGTTCGAAAACATGAATGTGGTCACCACGTTTGCCCAGATGAAGAAGTTTATTCTCTTCGTGCTCTACATCAAGACGACGTTCTTGCTCTTGTACCACTACTTGGCCGTGTGGACGTGGCTTGTGCCGTTGGTGGACTCGGGCCAGTTGGATCTCATTGAACACGGCAGTTGGTGGTTCATTTCCTTCATTGGCGAGCTGGTGCCGGAAATAGCGCCCGACGTGAGTTTTGCCATGAAATTGGTCCGGTTGGGCCTTCCGCAATTGCTCGTTTCCGAGCTCGTCATCCTCTTTCTCCAGTTGGTCTACTTTCAAGCCCTGCACTATCAATACAGACTGATCGAGCTCCCGGACGACGACGAGCTCTACGTCATTCGCTCCATGGCCACGCCAACGCGCTCCAGGGCCAGCACCGATTTCGAGGGCGAGGCTCCATGTGTGCTCAAAATCAAGCTCTACGAAGTCTTCGACGAAGAAATGTATCATTTCGTGCCTAATGAGACGACCGCTCAAGAAGAGAGCATTGGTTCTTGAAGGAATCAAGCTCAGACATTTCAATTCTTACTTCCAGCCGCATTGATACGCACAGGATGCTATCAATAGTGGCACCAGAAAGGTAAAGAGAATATTCAGTACCAGAACATCACCATAATATATGGCACCAGAATGATCATATTCGGCTCAATAGTGAATATGATAATATTTGGGCTCAATAGTGAACGTCATAATATTTGGGCTCAATAATGATCATAATGATATTTGGGCTCAATAATGATCATAATGATGTGGTTTCAGAATGCACATCATATTATTGGGCTCAATAATGATCATAGATCATAATGATATTTGGTATCAGAATGCTCTTCATATTATTGGGGCTCAATAGTGATCATAGTTTTCAAATCTCGAAATTATAATTGATTCATAATTCATCAGATTATTCGCCTTGACCAGCAGAATTGTTGCATTTGGATAGATATATTTGGGTACACACTTGGATGCATTGATATTGCATGGATTTAATAGATACTTTGACCATCATAAGTTATTCAAAATTTAACTACATTGTAGGATATAGTAGAGTTGGTCAATTAGTAGAATTGCACTGGAATTTAACTTGTTCATTTCAACCTCAATTGAACTTCTAATTGGATTAAATTCTTTTCAAAAGATTTAATAACTATTTCGTGTGTTCATGTTTCAATCTTATGCCCATAAACTATTGGTTTTGTTTTATGGCAGACAATCGTCTTGATGAATCTCGATTCTTGATAATTTTAAATTTCAGAATTTTTTGAAATAATGCAAAATCTAGAATTGAACATCCCAAAAAGACCAAAAGATCACTACTATGAACAATTGACGATGCACATAAGAGTAGGAATCCATAACTAATATTACTAAAATTAATTAATTAGATATCCAGAAATTAGATCACTAGTTGCTTTGTAGACTCAATATTCACTATGTAACCCAAACTTTTACCTATCATTTTATACATGACTAATATCTTACAACATTGGCAAGCATTTAACCCCTCTTATATCTTATTATTTCCCTTTCTGGCCATTATCCATTCACCTTCCACCCCAGACTTGTATGTTACGTAAGCTCTCAAAATGAATATAAATTATCTAACTATACAAATTGCACAATAAGTAGCACAACACTGTGCCAACTTCACAGTCCAATTCATAACCATTCAATTTCGGTGAAATAGCCTAAAAGATACTTCTCTTTCAATCAAATTACTCCCTACTATGAATTGAAATCATGCTAACGTTCATACGACATATGTCTCATTATATGAGCACGAAGTGGATGAAACAGCCTTTCAAAATAGGATATCCAGGCCAGGACTTGTCGTGTCAATTCAATCACCTCTTTCCTGACAAGATGATTACTCCAAAAGATGTGTTCTTACAGCAGAAAGGGTCACAATCTCAGGAAGTTTGGGAAAATGTCACCTACGATGAATTTAACAAGTACCAACAGATAGCCTTGGAAATAAACCCCAGCTACGTAAATGAGCGACCCCAAAGAACCGCAGGAATCGACTTCTTTCAGCAATTAATGCAATACAAGTCCAAGCTTGGCCTTAATCTGGCCTGGAAGCGATTGAGTGCCCAAGAACAGCACTTGTTGAATAATCCTACAGAATGGCAGTATCAACAACAAGAACGCATTTGGAAAGGATACGAGATAGTTGAGCATCTAAAGCGACATCTGAGCGAACACTGGTGGAATCCGTATCCATTTCTGGGGCTTTTTCCATGGGAAATCATCAAAGATAAATTACGCAAGAGAAAGTCAGAGTTTGCGTTGGAATTAGATTATTACGATGTTTTGATCCGGGAAGCCTTTGGAAGAAACGCTTCCAGAAAAGCAAAGCATATATTCTATACCGATTTGCTCGAAAAGGATCCCGAAGTCAAATACAGTTGGGGAAAAGTGGACAAGATGTTCCAGACCTTAGTACCACAGAAAAAAGAATATTATCATGAAATGGAGCTTAGAAGAAACGAGCAGGTCGAATTGATCAGAAGTCCATACAAGGTGCTTAGCTTTCAAGATTTTTTGGATGGAATAGAGGGACCTCGACCATTGCTACATGCAGCTCGAGAATGGAACAACATGAGTCCAAGTGAACAGAATAAGTACTATCGATCAGATCGCGATTTTACATGCAAAAGAAAGTACAAAGAGCGTTTGTTGGACGTGAAGACGGAAATCGTGATGGATTATATTTACTACACTGGAGGTGTTGAAGGTGTAACAGACTTCGATTGGATGATTCACATGAATGAAGTCACTGGGGGACGTCTCTACTTAAAGAAAGGATACTATGAAGGGCCTATGGGGATTTGAAATTAAGGAAAGCACAAGTGATCTTAATTATAGAGTTTATAGACAGTCACGATTTAAGTGGCGAAAGGGAGACCAATGAATACTGGAAGTAGATCATCTGTACTTGTCGAATTGTTGAAAAGTAGAAGTGAACCGATTGGTACTTTAGATCATTATGGAAATTTTGGAGAATGTTTCTAATGCTCCTGATGTAACTGGTGAACAGAATTAATTAATATGGGAAAGTCTGCACTTGACTTCGTATTTCACATCAAGTGAACTCTACTTTTATGGCCTTGGTGTTACCAGCCAAATCATATGCCTACTGTTAGCGCTAAAATTGCAAACAAGAGTTACCGAGTTCCCTAGAAGTTAGAACCTTCCTTTGAAGGAATCATTTTTTGCATCTATTTTGATGGTCAACTAAAATGCCATTGTGACTGTACATGTAATTGTCCTGCTAATACTCTAGATTATTTTCAACTTGACCAGTTCGATCATGGAGTTACCCCGAAGTCAAAAGCTCGACCTCATCGCACAATTTCGATATCAGCTTACGCTATTCCCATCCATGAAAGGAAAATAAACTCTTACAACCCTAGACGCAGAGCCAGTTATCTAACTGGACAATACGGCTTATCCAAAGGCTTATCCATAGAGTTTATTGATGAAACAATATGAATCGTGTCTTCCATGCACTTCAAGCTATCTCCAGACAGTCAGATCAGATAGAATGGGAACATCGAGCTGCCAGATGTACTTGCACTAGGTCAGAATGCCCCGCCTCTAGAATTCCATCGAAGAATTAATATGCATACATAGCAGTGCCAAGACAAGTAGTTGGAGCCGTTCGTGGTAGGCCACATATGCATTGACAGCAAATGCGAATGCATGTGCCCGAAAGCTGAAAGCCAAAGCTCCACACTACCAAAACCAAGGCAATAATGCTATATACTAAATTTACAGACAAGATGCAAGCACGCAAGATGCAAGCACGCAAGATGCAAGCTCCATTCTCAAATACAAGATCCACTGTAGATCCAATTCGAATCAGCCTCTAGCCTCAATGATAATAATACGTCAAACCTAAGCCCCCACGCACGCGCACGCGTGCTTACGTAAGCAGCAATATATAAGCAGACCGCGTCGCGTCTACTTTTCACCACTTTTCACTCCACCACCACCTCCACACGCGTCATGACCACCGAACCTGCCCTCAAGAAAGAGAAACTCGACACCTCCAACACCTTGCAGGTCTTTTTGAGATCCGACAAGGCCACGTTGCCCACCAAGGGCTCGGCCTACGCTGCTGGATACGACATCTACGCTTCTGAAGACGCCGTAATTCCAGGCCACGGTCAAGGTGCCGTGGCCACCGACATCAGTGTGATTGTGCCGTACGGCACCTACGGCAGAGTGGCCCCTAGATCGGGTCTTGCCATGAAACACGGCATTTCCACCGGTGCTGGAGTGGTTGATGCAGACTACCGTGGAGAGATCAAGGTGATTCTCTTCAACCACAAGGACGAGGACTTTGCCATTAAGTCAGGCGACAGAATCGCCCAAATGGTGTTGGAGAAGATCATCAACGCCGACATCAAGCAGATCACAGCCGAGGAGTTGACTCCTACTGCCAGAGGTGAGGGTGCTTTTGGCTCCACTGGAAAGTGAAGAAGAGAAGAGAAGAGAAGAGAAGAGAAGAGAAGAGAAGAGAAGAGAAGAGAAGAGAAGAGAAGAGAAGAGAAGAGAAGAGAAGAGGAGAGAAGAGAAGAGAAGAGGGAATTCGGAAGGTTTCAAGGACTTAGGAGTGCAGGGCTTTCTAGTGGATGCAGTATGTCTTTGCTAGAAGCAATAGCTACAAGAGCACATGGCTTTTCACTAATATGTCTTTAGCTGATGCCTTTACAGTAATGATAGCTGTTGCCTTTAGTAAGCTCTACGGAAAGTAATGTCGCACTATATACATTCATTGACTTTTACGTCCCCAACTAATAAATAGATCAAATCATAACTCATATGCTAGGGTAGAAGGTGACGTGAGGAGGAATGGGGGAGCTTGTAGTAGATCTATCAGTGTAAGCTGCATTCTTTTAGCAGATTTTCAGCTTCAGCAGTCTTGTTTTAGTAGATTTCAGCAGTTATAATAAAGACGTCTGTAGCGCATTTGTCAGAGATTTCTTTCAGAATATTCCACATGATCTGTTTCTTCCAATTTGAAGCGTTCTTTTATTGATGTTAGAATGATTCAATCAAAGGGTTCTTCTAAAATACCCAGAATGCACTGTTCAATCAAGTGTTCTTTTAGTAAATTCAGAATGAACTGCTCAATCAAGGGTTCTTTGACATTCTCCTAGAGCTTTCCTTCAATTATATTTCACATTTTTGCTTCTAGTCTCTACTTCTTTGTCTCCTCCACCTCCGCCTCGTGCTTCTTGGTAGTCTTCTCCGCAGCCTGGTCGTCCTCATGCTCCACCTTCATGCCTTCGGAAGCGGTTTCCTCGTATTCATCCAAATTGATGTTGTCCTTGACCTGGTTGACCGTGTCCTTTTCTCTCAAGTTCTCCTCGTTGATCATCTCTTCCTGCTCCTTCAAGATGTTCAACTTCAACTTGGAGTCGTCGGCCAACTCCAACTTGGCCACGTTGTAGACCTCATCAGGAATGGAGGACAAAACGGCCAACAACGCATCGTAGTAGCTTTCGATACTGTGCGAGTTGTCTCCGTAGGTGTAAGTCGAGGACAAAATCAAGAGAGTGGAAGGAATCTTCTGCCTCAATCTGAGATCCAACCAGGTGGCCAAGTCTTCTCTCAAACGACCAGGAGAAACATCGGTGGTCTTGATACCTCTTTGGGAACAGGCGGTGTACAATTCGGGAATGGTCAACGACTCCACACCCTCGTAGTCAATGGCCTTGTCGTCCTTGATAATGTTCAACAAACGGTGTCTAATCTGGTAACGCAAGATGGAGTCGGTTCCAAAAGGTCTCAAGGACATGTATTTGGTCATGGCGACCAATTGGGGACGCGACAAGTTGTCTAGCACCTGATCGTTCTTGAACATTCTGGCGACTTGGATCAAATGCTCTCTAGTGGGGTTCTTGCCCAAGGAAATGGTGTGGAAAAAGGAGACGAATGCCTCCTTTTCGGCCTCGGTAATTCTCTTGGAAAGCTTGAGCCCCGATTCCTCCATGGTCTTTTTGATGTACTCGGACGCAGACACACGTGCCTTGGAGAGAATGGCCTTCTTCTTGACACGGTCCAGCTTGGACTCGTAGGTGGAAGGCAACAAGTTGGGGAAGAGCTTCAATGCCACTGGAAGCAAGAGCTCGGCGAAAGGAATCAACACAAACATGGAAAAAGGCACCAATCTGATAACGTCGACGATGGTTCTGTTGAGTTGGTTGGATTCCCTTCTGGATAAGGCGTAGCCGGACATCAACTTGACCAACAACTTGGTGGACACCTTGATTTCGTAGCCCAACAACTTGGTGCCGTCCCAGTAGTGGCGCACCTCGTGCTTGACCTTTTCCCACAACGAGGGCTTCTCCTCGTCCTTCTGCTCCACCTTGGTGATCTCTTTGTTGATGGGATTTGCCACCGACCTTTCTTCGGGCTTGTTGTCGTCTTTCTTGACTGGGGCAGTGGACTGGAACCTCACGAGAATTGGGGCGGTCTGTCTATGCAAAAAGGGTCTCAATGGGTAGCGGGGCCTGGGCTTGACGCCTCGGGCAACCGTGGCACGTCCTACTCTTCTGAACAAGCTGGGAAACATGGAGGTGATGTGCTGGAAGGGCAACGAAAACGCCACAAAATCGGTGAAAAACTGGCGAAAAAACGGGCAGAGTGGAACTCTTGGGGCCGGGATGCGTATTAGGTCCTAATTGGGGGCAACAGGATCGATTGTTGGTACCTGGAGGGAAGAAGAAGGTTGGGGTTAGGTGTGGAGGAATTTGAGTGGATGAAAAGTTGCTGGTTGTGTGCAGGAGCCGGAAGTGATGGCAAGCATGCGGAAAGTGGAGGGGGAGAGGTGCGGATATGGGAGGGTTTGCGGGCGGGAAACGTGCCGAAAGAGATGTATTCCGGATAAGAGAGGTGCCTTACATGCCCCCCGCCAATTTCCACCCCGTTTGCCCCGCTTGTTCCCGATTTATCTCGCCTCTGACTGGCCAATTACCCGTGCACGGTGGCGCTAGCGCGAGAATGGCACGAGTGTCGTGTGGGGCTCGGAAGAAATAGCGAGAAAACGCACAAATTTAGGGAGAAAAAAAGTCTCTACCGAGGAAGCTTCTAGGGAGGAATACGGAGAGGATAAGAAAGGGGTGTAGAATTAAAGGAATGGAGTAGGATAGTGGATTATGTAGTTGGATATTTGGAATGTAGACAGTAATGGGAGGCTATTGGTGTAATCTGCATTTCATTTGGACCAATGGATGTGGAGTTAGCTCATTCTAATTGTGATTAATCCTCGGGCCATGCATAGCGGAGATAGGATCAGTTGGTGGTGTCAGAAGTATAATTAGGTGTCATTCGGTGTCAAATCCAGACATTACTCGGCCCAATAAGGCAATGGAATTTCTTAGGTTAGGACATTGCAACGATATGTTTGGACGAATAAGGGCCGTTTTAGACCTGGATAATTGAGAAGGACATTTCTGGAGTGAATCTGCATGCATTGGGTATTTGATCAGATCAACGCATTAGTAAGAATTGGAGTTAACGGTTACAGCATGTGCGTTGCTTAAAATAACCGTCACAGTACCTAATGGGATACTTCTTGGTCAGTGCTGAAGATATTCTTCTTACAGGTGTCATGCATGTACCAATTTTCATCTACCAATTTTCATTTACCAATTTTCATTCACCAAAATCTTGTAGTTGATCTCATTTCCCAATTTGTAATAACCTTTCTGCTACCGTTAGCTCTTCAATATTATACTTGAAAAAACGCTTCCACCAATATTGATAATACAGAAGCATAGTTGTAGGACAAATTCAATGCATATCAATATAATTAATGGATATTCCTATATTATAATTGAATGGATATTCCTATGGATATTCCAATATCGATAATTGAATGGATATTTCCTTATCGATAATTGAATGGATATTTCTATGGATTTTCCTATATCCATATAATTGAATGGATATTCCTAAATCGATATAATTAATGCATATTCCTATATCGATAATTGAATGGATATTCCTATATTATAATTGAATATTTATTCCTAATCGATAATTGGATATTTATTCCTATATCGATACATTCGTTCATACTCATCTACAAGATTCATATTTGTGCCTTCTCTGTATTGTATGCTATGACTCCATCCCCTACTCGTCGTTGATCTTGCCCTGGTCCTTGCTGTCTCCATTGACTCCAACAATCACCACCTTGTCAATCACCGTGTGGTAGTCCTCGTCGTCGCCGTCAAAGAAGATGTTCAAGCTCTGGACGTTCTGGAACCGCACAAACTTCAACTTGCACTCGTACCAGCCGTTTTCCTGGTCTATCTTCTCCACATGCGGAGCAGAGTCGGCAGCAGCGTCGTCAAACGAGAGGATGCCGGCATGGTTGGGCCACACCTTGATGAGATTGGGGCCCTGGGTCTCATTTTGTTCATCCTCGTCCAACTTGATTCCCTCTGCACTGGCCACCTTGGACACCTTGATCCACACAGAGTACACCTTGGAGATGGTCAACAAGGGCACGTAGAACAACAATTGCGAGTCGGCATCGGAGTAGACCGCCGACTGGGCCTTGCCCACGCGGAAAACGTCCTTGACCTCGCCGTCGTAGAGCGGCATCAGGTTCAACGCCTCGAGATCGCCGTAATGGATCAGTCCATTCAACACCTCGAAGCCCTTGGGCACCTTGGCGGCGATTTCCGCATACTCAGGGTCGGCGGCCACCTTTTCCACCGAGGTGCCGTTGCCGGAACGGCCAGCCTCCTCGTCGTTCTTGGCCTTGTCGTTGAGCGAGTCCAACAGCTTGATCAACTCGGGCACATTGGCGCCCAGAACGCGGGAAACCTCGTTTCCAGCCTCGTAGAACAAGAAGGTGGGCACACTGGTGATGTTGTGGCGACTGGCGGCTTCCTGGTTGGCGTCTAAGTCCACTCGGACGATTTCCAACTTGGAGTATCGTTGGTTTTCATCGGCATACAACGCGTCCACCACGGGTTTGATTTGCTGACAAGGCCCACACCATGAAGCAGTGTAGTTTATGACCAAGTACTTGTTGTTGGCGATGTAATCGTCCACGTCTTTGGCGGATTTGGCGAACTTGATCATAAAGAAGGTGGCAATAAAGTGCGGTAAATGAGAGTTTGTAGAACAATAAATAGTTATGAGAATAGGTGGAGAGAGGAATGAGATGAAGAGAGATATAAAGGGGATTATTGATTTGATAAGAGATATAAAGGGGGATTATTGATAGGATAAGAGGGTGTTCTGTGTTGATCAATTGATATGATAAGAGAGTGTATTGAATTGATATGATGAATAATTATTCTGTATTGAATCAATTGTCATGATAAGAGGGAGGTCAGTATTGAATCAATTGAATTATAAATAGGTTTCTGTATTGAATTGATACGTTAAATAGGTTCTGTATTGAATTGATATGCTAAATAGGTTCTGTATTGAATTGATATGCTAAATAATTGTTCTGTATTAACTGTCTTTTCAATCCCATTGGTATTAATGGATTCAAGAACCGATGCCATATACACAGTATTTGTACACATTAACTCCATACCTTTAAAGAATTCTAGCTATCGAGATGCATTGAATACTGATTGAGTGTATTGAATACTCAATCAATTCTTTCAAGTATCGCTGGAATTAAACTATGTACTTTCTGATATTCACACCATAATTATCACAGTACCGATTACAAGAGTCAATCAACGGAAAAGTGGACCCAATGGTAGCAAATTGCTTCATGTGGCATATTTAATCATATGGGTCACTTCATCCCTTCAAATGGGCCATTAGTCGAGATCTATCTCTCTAAGACAAAACATGAAAGCACACCATTCTACAGTCCATGAAAGCACACTATTTCTACAGTCCATGAAAGCACATTATTTCTACAGTCCGTGAAATTATACCATAAATAGGCTCATGTCATTTAACTAATGAACCTTGTCCAAATCACACGTTAAGAAGTTAGATCTTCACATGTTCTTGCTTGGAAAGAATCAGATCCAGTAATATCCACTACTACATTGTCCCTAGTATATCTCCATTTCTCACTAATTATCCCTAGTATCTCCATTCTATTATCGCACTAACTCTCCCTACCAATTCTCACTAATTATCGCACTAATTATCCCTAGTATATCTCGATTTCTCACTAATTATCGCACTAACTCTCCCTAGCATTTCTCCATTCCTCACTAACTCTCCCTAGCATTTTTCCTTTTCTCACTAACTTCTCACTAACTTCTCACTAACTTCTCACTAACTTCTCACTAACTTCTCCCTATTTCTCACTAATTATCCCTAGTATATCTCCATTTCTCACTAATTATCCCTAGCATATCTCCATTTCTCACTAATTATCCCTAGTATATCTCCATTTCTCACTAATTATCGCACTAATTTTCCCTAGCATTTATCTTTTTCTCACTAACTTCTCCCTATCTCTCCCTATCTCTCCCTATCTCTCCCTATCTCTCCCTATTTCCTCTGTTGTGCGCCACTTTGCCTCACAACCATCACACCCTACAACTGTTTCGAACACAACCAACCTCGGCCTAGTCGCTCCTTATTACCTCAGCAACTTGTTGTTACCATCTCAATCCAAAAAGCCATCACTCTTGACAACAACTTGGCTCTTTAAGTCAATTAATTATTGCCTATTGGAAGCACTGCTTTAGTGATAGAGAAACGTTGATTACAGCAACAGCACCGATACCTGTGAAGTGATCACAGTTGTGGCATTTCTGTTTAGTTCTCCATAAGATCCACCCTTTAGCATATTCCATCTGCCTTCAAAGCGCCAATTCGGTATCAACTGTCCGTCCTTCTACAACAACAGGAGCTAATTAATCCGATACAAATAATAAGCAAAAGGCCAATTAAACCGTTACAAATAATAAGCAAAAGGCAACTTAAACACTTCAAATAGTGGCCCTACATCAGCCCAACCCCATTAATCACTCGATCCATTCATTACCTCCATCGTATTCCACCATTTCCACCATCTCCATGTCTGATTCGCCGTTAAGTCCGTTGAGAAAAGGAGGAAGGCGATCTGGCGACATGAGCAGCCACCTGGCGCCCATGGAAGACATCAAGGAGGTCTCGCATGACGGGTTCAGCTTCGACCTCGAACTCCTGGACGTCAAACACATTCCTCAGCCCCATTCTCCCGTTGATTCTGCTACCCACGACGAAACCAAGAAAGTCAGCGAAATGACGTCCATGTTCCTCGAAACCAGAAAAACCCTCCAGATCGACTGCAACATCTTGGACCCCATCCACGACAAGACCACCCCCAACATACGGGGCAAGGACATTTCCCGCAAAACGATCATCCGGGCCGAAAGAGTCAAGTCCATGATCAGTGTCAAATATCTCTATTTGCAGAAGTTCAGCGAGCTTTCGGCCGAGGAAACGCAGCACCCAGGGGTGGAGGGGGTGTATAACCCTCTCCAGATCCTCCGAAACAGGAAGTTGAGGGCCAAATACGGAGAATATCCCAAGCCTCTCAGCATCAAGACCCTTCCCTTGGCCTCCAATGTCTTCAGCAAGAACAACAGCAACCCCAAGAAACCCTGGAAAATGCTCTGGGCCATAGAACTCCCGGAATTGATCGGAGACTTACTTTGGTGCAGAAACCACTGGCATGAACTTCGCAATGCCAAGGGCCAGCTCTGGTTCCCTCCAGATAAGCACCACCTGTCGTCGTCGTCGTCAACCGAAGCCAAAACCCGACTCCATGATAGAATCTTCAACGATGAAGATGGTGAAGAACAGGACAAACATCCCAGGGCCAGAAGAAGATCGCTGAATGCTACCTCACACAGTACAGATAGCGATGGCCATTTCATCAAGATCTCGTCGACCAGATCGTCCATTAAGCATAATCTCAAGGACAAGATGAAAATCAAGTCCCGAAGATTCCATAACCATTCGTCGTCGTCGTCCAATGCAGATGACGAAGACACCAGGGCCTACATTGGCACGTACAAAGATCCCTTGAAGGACCAACTATTCAAACGCATTTCCCATTCTCCAGAAAGGACAGAAGAACCCCAAAGACTACAAGATCCTCGGACTCCACCGGCTCCAAGACTCCGTGTGATAGGACCACAGGAGTACGACATTAACGATGTTGCCATCAAGTCCTTGGAGAAAAAGCCACTACCTGACGATAGTTTTGACGTGGAGCCCTTCTACGGCGAGGAATCGCAAGATATTGAAGTCAGTGACGTCTTGGTGAGTTGTGTGGAACCAGATCTCGTTGTTCGAGAACTCCAACAGGCATTCCGGAATTTCCATTATTTCAAGCAGACCATTAGTCTCAAAATGAACTATGTCATTAATGTGTATCCCCACCTCACCAAGACCATAGACAGAACACTCAATGAAATCATCAACGAGCAGCTCAAAGAGCTCTTCCAACTAACCATGAGAATCAGTGACGAAGACTTGCCTATTCACGAACAGCTCTACTCTGGGTTTCTTAATGAAGTCAAGGCTATAAACCATTTAATCAACGAAGATTACTCCATCAAGATTGATAATCTCTTGAGTACGAGCGACAGATCGATCGGTGAAATCAACACCTCGCTTTCGCTAGAATTGAGAAAGATCAACGAGAGAATTGACCGGCTTAATTCGTCTCTTTTCAGTCACAACGTGGTCACTGAAACCATCAAGGACACCGAGTTGAATTTGAAGTTGAAAAGTGGCAACAACAACAAGATGTTGTACTCTGCCTTGGAGAATTTTATTGTCATACTGTTGAAGTTCATTTGGGTTATTGTCAATATTTACAAGTGTTTTGCATATTTAGTGAGATCGTTGTTTAAATTACTAAAGTTCTTGTTCTTCTAAGAATGGAGAAGTCATACAGGAGAAGGTCGTTTCTGAAAGTCATTGCTGACAATTAGCTCAAAGGCAAGTCATTTTTGACAATCAGTTCAAGGGCAAGTCATTGATGACAATCAGTTCAAGGGCAAGTCATTTATGAATTAGTTCAAGGGCAAGCCATTTATGAATTAGTTCAAGGGCAAGCCATTAATGACATTTAATTTATGAAAAGCCATCTCCGAAAGACATTCCTGGCCAATGACAATTAATTCCTGAAAATGCATAACTTCACAATTCTTCATGTCCAAAATTCATCAGTCATCACTTCAATCCTCAATTATCAGCTCTTTTTAACTCATTGAGCATCTTATCCGCATTGATCAAATACTCGAACGCATGTTCCGTTTGCTCCTCATCTAACTTTTCAGTTCTATTTATTCTGCTTTGAATGTATTCATTGATTTCGTCCACTTGTAAGTCGTGAGGAGCTCCCTGGGGTAAGTAGTTGTCTCCACTGTCGATCATGACACCCACGATTCTGGAGCGTATTTGTGGGTCCTCGAGCAACCTCTTCAACATCAGGGCCTTCTGCTCGTACTGATCGAAGGAAATAGTGCCCAAATTGAGCATGATCTTGGGCGTGTTGTATTTTTCAAGCTTGTAGTTGTAGACAGTTTCGATGATACTTTTCACGTGGTCGTAGGTCAATTGCAAGTTAATTTCCACACACATGAACGTCTCGTTGTTTCCGGTGGTTCCTACCACGGCCGCCTGTCCTGTTTTGGTGATGGAAAGGAACTGGTGGGGCTGGGAAGACGCATACATGGCGTCCATGGCTGCGGTGATGCGATGTTCGTAGAGCTCTTTGTCGAAGGGTAAATGGGAGTCCTGGGAGCTGAAACAGATGGAATAGGACGTGGCCGACGCAAACTCTCGGTGGAGCTGCGATTCCATGTAGGTGGAGCTGATGGAGCCAAGGGAATACAAGTCCGAAAGGTATTGTGGAGTGATGGTATCGGAGATTTCACCAACAACGGGACACAGCTCGGCCACTTCGGCGATCAAGGCCCGGCAGAAGGGAAGTCCGTACTGGATCTCGAACGTCATCACCGAAGGATGCACGCTGTTGGGCTCCTCGGTGTTGTACTTGTTCATGTTGGCCTTGAGGGCCACGAAATGGCCGTTTTTGCCGGCGTTTTCCAACCATTTGGCACATGCCACCAACTGTTTGGGGTCGGTGACGTAGCTGGGGCCACAGATCACCAACAATTCGCCGCTTCCTTCGAGAATGGACCCGATTCTGTTACGGGCATCCAAGATCTTGGCTCTAACCGCCTCGGTAGTAGGAAACAACTGGTCCTGGAGCACTTCTGGCTGGACGGTTGAGGTGTAGCCCCTTTCTGACGAGCTGAGACCGGATGAGGGTTTGCTAGAAGATGGAAGACCGGTTCCGTAGGCCCATTTTGGAGGTGTAGGGCCAGGCAGTGACGACTTTACGGGAAGAACAGAAACAGGATGAGATGCCATGATTGATACAATGAATGATTAATGAAAGGATGTGGATCTAATCAAATGGATTAATGGAATGAATCAAGTGGATTAAGATAAAATCAATGAATAGACTCGTAATGGCTAGGTGATGGAGTAATGGAATACTCAGTTGGAATAGTGGATGGTTGGAATAGTGGATGACAGTTGGAATGGCAGATTGACTCACTAGAATGGAGTCAAAAGAACGGAAGGATTTGGTCGATATGAAGATGTGTATAGAGTTGATCAATAAACTCAAATGAAAGCTTATGATCAGTGTATTTATAGTGGTATTGAGATGAGTCAGTTGCAACTACGTCAATATTCAAATTTTGCGAGACGTTTCAGTAGCGAGAAAAGTGGGATTGAGAAGAGGTGGAGCAAAAAGGGGAAATTAGAAGGAAAATGGCAAGACTAAGTAGATAGATCGAATTTAAGAGGTCTATATAGTGGGATGGCGCTTTTTAAGGGCCGAAATTGGGGTGTTTACGGTGAAATTACCGGGACTTTGAGAGAGACTATACTCGGTACTGTAATGATGACTAGCGAGTGGGAATAGACGGAAATGTGGGGCCATCAGGGCCACAAGATGCGGGAAATGGGCAGAATGACTGGGAAAGGTAGAAGGATGCGTGTAAATTCTACAATGAGAGAAAAGTCGAAACAAATGACGGAGAATTGGCAGTGTAGAGGATATGTTAGAAGGAGCTAGGGACATCTAGGGAGAGATTATGCAAGATTACCGAGGATTCCCGAGAATTACCGAGAATTCACGAAAGATTAGTGAGAATATGAGATGAATAGTGAGAAAAGTGAAGTGAGTTAGAAAAGTGAAGTGATTAGTTAGAGTAGTGAAGTGATATGTTGGATTAGTGAAGTGATTAGTTAGATTAGTGAAGTGAATAGTTAGAATAGTGAGAATAGTGAAATGAATGGTGAGAATAGTGAAGTGATTAGTTAGAATAGTGTAATGAATAGTGAGAATAGTGAAATGATCAGTTAGATTAGTGAAGTGATCAGTTAGATTAGTGAAATGATTAGTTAGATTAATGAAATGATTAGTGGAGATTAATGGAAATTGACCCTGTAAATATGTCACATATGCTATTTTCACAAAAGGTACTGTTAAAATAGATATAGAAGCTGTATATCTATTTCAGACAATTCTACTATAGTGTCCTAGTAATAGCATACAGTGCGACATTCATTCACTTCGTCCTATCGTCAATAATACGTCCAAAACGGTTAATATCCCTAACTTCATATATAGAAGTATCCTTCTTCCTCCCTCCACTTCCTCTTTTCACCTTTCTTTCCACTCTTCTGCTTTAGGCCTCTCCTTTTATCTCTCTCTCTGTGTCTTGTCATTTCTCTCTGTAATCTTTTATATGACGACATTGATGCGACATATTTATCATCTACATCAACAACTACACCAATGCAACCCAAGTCCATTGCCTTGCTACGTACGTACTCCACCTTGCGTGAAACATCACCACATGCCACTATTCACCATTGTTCCATACTAACTTCAGAGAGAATCGACACCAGCATCGAACAGATACTTCAAAAGTTTGAAGACATATTTGAGGTCTCCATCAACCTGGACAAGCCCAAAGAGCTATTGGCCGTCGAGTCGCTCACGATCGAGTCCGATGCTTTGACCATAATCCGTTTGTGCGAGGATCTCTTGTCCATTTCCCGCTCTTTGAAGGAGACTTGGTGTTTGGGCACCTTGAAGGTGGATGATAAGAAAAAGGAGGTTAGCCAGGACGAAATCAAGCACATTTTTGCACAGTTTAATGATTTGACCGACAAGATCGCACAGAGAGGTGTGATAGAGAACTAGAATGCACGGTGACATAAAATTAATTAGAAATGAAGGACAATAATGAAGAGCATACATACTTCAGATTTCTCGAATAGAACAGGTACAGAATGTTCAATGAGCTACTAAAAGGGAAGTATCGTGAATAGATTCACTCAATGGAGCTATTGTCGAGGGAATATTATCCACAGAATCATCAATGGAGCCATTATTGAGGGAATATTATTCACAGAATCATTAATGGACCCTTTTTTCATGGATCTTTATGCTTAGGGACCTTTATGGTCATATATGTTATTTTTCATTCAGATAGGTCAGAATTAAAGGTGCCATGATTACAACACATTCAAGATTACAGAATACAAGTCCCAATCTGTACCATAAGGTCACAATCATTCACTTTCTGGATTGTCCAGAACTTCAGGGTCAAGTTCTTATCCATGTATTATAGAGTTTATTAAAGTCTACAACTAATTCAATTATCTTCATAATGTTCATAGATATTGTCTAATGTTTGCCAGGTGGCGTCATGGGTCGCAGGGTTGACTCCTCCTTGTCCATTTGCTCTTCGAATAAATTCACAAACTTTTGGACCTTTCCAACTTTAATGAACTTGAACTTCTTGTCATCCTTGATGTATGTAGGAACCAAGGGCGACTTGTTTTTAAATGCATATTCCAACCCATACACGTCCTCGTGGTTAACTGAAGCAAACGTGCTGCTGCTCATTCTCGAAAATGACTTCCTGGTAGAAGCTGAAGCAAAAGACGACATCTTCTTGGGCGACAGCGAGGATCGTATTTCCAACGGAGGCTGCAAGGTTTCGATGTCGTCTTCCTTGTGGTCGAGTCCACATTCGGTTTCTAGTATGTGGTCTAACTCAATATATTCTGGCTCGTTGTGGCGTAAATTGTCCATATTCTTGATGAATCCTTCTATCTTGGATTTGCTTGTAGAAGCTTTGGCTTTCTCTATATTGTTTTGCTCAGAATATTCTTCTTCATCGTTGGAATTTGATCTGGTGGTTTCGTTGGAGTTGGATCGCGTAGTATCGTTTGACCTCAAAATAAGTAGGTCTTCCATAGAACAATCGGACGCCAATTCGTCGTACGAATACGTCTTGCGTCGAACGGTGGATTCTTCCCCGTCTAGCGTGGAGTCGCTAACGGATATTTCATCAGGCACGATGTTGAGGTTTTCTATGACGGTGCCTTCGGTTTCATAAGAATCACAGAGATGGAGTTCTGAAAGGTCGTTGGATATGGATATACTTGTCTGGTCGGCCGGTTCTTTTTCCGAGTTCAAGACGATGGGCTCGCTGATGTGTTTGTTGAGTTCGTGGACAAAGCGGACTCGGATATATCGCTCTATCTGGTCGATCATTTGTTCGTCACATAGAAGGAGCAAGCCGTAGTTTTCGTCCTTCAAGAAGTCGATGACTATCTGGTTCATGTTCTCGTCTATGATGAATTCCAACATCTTGAGCGTCAAGTTGACTATGAAGATTTCGTCTGAGATAAGGGGGTACGCGTGGAGGGAGTATTTGGGCTGGGAAAAGATCAACTTCTCGATATTCTGGGACATTTTCTTGGTGTTGGAGCGAGCCAAGCAGATCAAGTTCTCTTTGATCAAGTCCGAAGGCTTCAAGTCTCTGTTCCGGACCAAAAGCGAGTTCAATTCAACATTGATGTTAAACTCCATATCTGCACCGATATCCACGCCAGCACTGCCGTTCTTGCGCAAGTAACGCTCCACAAGGACGGGGATCTTGTCGGAGACATCGGATGAGAAGATAAAGTTCGGCTTGTTGGGGTCGTGGTGACTGTAGTGACGTTTGGTGTGGTCCTTTAACATCTGCGATGTTGATGTTGATGTAGCTTGGCCAATTCTGGTGATAACGGGATGAAAATTACTGGAAACTGATCGGAATTGTCGGCAGATTAGATCTAGGTGGGTTTTGGACGACAGAACGGCCTTGGATAACCAATTAGAGGAGTATTAGTAGTGTGCTCACTATTGAGGGCTTACCAAAACAATCAACCAAAACAGAATTGGTGCTAACCTGCAATTCGGGAACTTGTTGAGCGAGCCTGGCAGAAAGTGCAGGTTACCACATTTTTTATCTTTAATTATTTGGGGTTTACAGGTTGACGCAATTACTTTGCACTTTATTTCAACTAACACCAATATCTACATACCACCACTACAGTGCCCAATTAGTGCTTTCCCGCCATGACATCGTACTATTTTACTATCATTGGAACACGCGACAACCCGCTCTATGAATTAGAGTTTTCTTCGTTCAAAAATTCGCTTTCCTTGACCTCCTCAGCATCGTCTTCCTCTGTTCCTGGAAAGTCCCAGTTTTCATCCAGTATCAAGGAAATGCTTCCCTTCATCTCCAACTCTTCATTGGACATTGTGGAGGATGCTCAATGGTCCAGCAATCAGTTTTATTTGGGCAAAATCGATGCATTCTACGGCCTTTTGGTCAATGCCTTTATCACACAAGGAAGTATCAAGTTCATGTTGTGCTACGAGGTGGGGACCGGCAGCCAGAAGTACGATGACAACAGCATAAAGCAGTTTTTCATTGAGGCCAACGACCTCTATGTCAAGTGTTTGTTGAATCCGTTTTATTCGGTCAATGATGCAATCGTTTCGCCTGATTTCGACATGCGGATCAAACTCATTGCAAAGAAGTACTTATAAGACATGAGGTCATCCAGCAGTAATACTCAAAGTGTCTTATTAAACAGTCAGATTAAACAGTGCAGTTTAAGCAATCAGATTCTACTGTTTCCATAATAGACAAGAGATTACACCAATGTCATTACTTTCACCATACTGCAATACTCATTGATTCACTCCATGATATAGAGATCAATTAGGGACATTTCAGTTTTGACAATTGAAGTGCACCTCATTCGTCCAATTTCATTTCCCTTATTATTGAAATAAGAAAGAATACGTCCATGGACAATGATACAGCCCCAATCCAGCCGAGCCAACTCAAAGCCATTTATGGACAAGACACCTATCCGAATAGAGCCATATAGCGTGGGTCAACGCATAGACCCAAATTGGCTTGTGTCAAGACGATCCCAATATATCCAAATTAACATCGTGTCAAGGCTTCGGATTATGCCCAAATTGAACTAATTGTCAGGACGATCTGATTATACCGAACTAACCTCGTGTTCAGACGTACCGAATATTCCGTATTCATCGTGTCAGGATTTGGTTATACCCAAATTGACCTAATTATCAAGACCGAAAAGAGACAAATAACTGGACCATGCAATCCGATTATTCCGAACTATCCTCATGTCAGACGTTCTGAATATTGCAGAAAACGTCAAACCTAGACGTTCTGAATATTCAAGTTAACTCGTATCAAGATGTTCTGAATATTCAAGTTAACTCGTATCTAATTATCCGAATATTTCAAATAAACTCGTGTTAAATCTATTCGAATATTGCAATCAACTTCTTATCAAGCCGATTATTCCAAAACCCGAGTCTTCATCATCTAGATCCTTCATACATCTCCTGCATTCTACAGCATTCTGCTATGTTCATGTTAATAAATACAGTCTAAATACAAGCATCATAGAACTAATCCTTTAATCATCATAGATCTACTCCTGAGGCTCCTCTAACACTTTATCACTGTCGATCTTGTAGTTTCCATACTATCAAAGTCAAACGGCATATTAGTCCTCTTGGGGCTCCTCTAACACCTTATCACTGTCGATCTTGTAGTTTCCTTCCTTGTCTTCCACAATCATGCCCTGTTCCTTCAAAGTGTTGAACATATCTTGAGGAATCCAGCCACCAGTAGCAACAAATGGACTGGAAAGCACCTCGTTTTGATAGGCAATTAATTGCAGCTCGTGTTGAACTAAATAGGCCTCATCGTATTCAATAGGAAACTTGGAATCTTCACTGTTACACAAGCTGTTACTGACATAGGCCTCCCACATTGGTCTAAGCAGAATAATGGCATTTTCCACATACAAGTAGTCCTTGGGGTTCTTGTATTCCAACGCCTGGAAGTATGGAGCCTTCAAGGCCTTGATGTGAGGAGAAGCAATGGAAATCAAATCATGACGTCTTTGGTTCAAGGCCAACTCCCACAATCTCTCATTTCTCGTCTTGTAGTACATGAATTGGTACTGTTGTTGCTCAAGTTCGTCCATTTCGGCGTATTCTGGAATGTCCTCTTCCAAGTTGAACACCTTGGCACCTTGGTAGGCCACAAAAGAAGGATAGTTGGTCAAGATGAACGGCTTGATGGTGGCATATTCGAAATCAAAGAAAGTCAACCCATTGTCGTTGGAAATCACGTTCAATGGGTCCAAGTCAGGCAAGAACAATCTGGGCTTGAACAGCTCCTCGCTGTTCATGATGGAGGGCGAATTGGGGTTGATCAACTGGGCTCCAATGGTCTTGAGACTCTCAAAAGTGTCCACTTGTTGCTTGTGGATATCGGATTCCGAGGCATTCGAATGGACTGCCTCGTTTCTCAAGTTCTCCAACTCGATGTTGGCCACCGACGTGATGATATCTAATGGCTTCTTGGCACTCCATGGACCGTTGAATTGGTTGACTTGAGTTTCACTCAATTTATTCTTATTTTTGGCAAAACACTTCTCAATACTGGGTCCAATTTTCCATCTGTTCTTCAACAATGGGCTCTCCTCGTTGTCGTAAGGAGCGTCGTTTTGAAGCGAGCCCGAAACGTCGTCGGTGAAGTACAAGGAACCACTTTTGTTGAAGGTAATGCTCAACACCTTTTCTTGAAAATCCGCAATAGGCTCAATAACTGAGTTCAAATTGGCTTGGGTCTCCTCGCTATCGGCAGCCAAAGGGTCCCATTTCTTCATCAAAAGCTCACCTTCGATGTGTTCCATCAAGATAAATGGACTGTTCACTTCATTAGCCTTGGACGTGCCGTAGGCAAGCACTTTTGGCACAGAAGCATTGAGCTTTAAGTTGAGGAAGTCCAACGTGGCCACTTCCGACTTGATTTTCTGCAGAATGGCATACTCAGAGTCCAACTTATATGGAATTCTCAACACCAAATCCTTGCCTGTGTTCAATGTGATCTTGTAAATGCGATGGTGCTTTCCTTCATGGATACTGGCAATGGACTTCACCTGCAACTCGCCCTCGCCCAAAATGCTCTTGGTTAAGTTGTTGGACAACACGTTGGTGCCATCTTTCAAGGCCAATGGGGCTCTGATGAAAGGCTCTCCACTCTTGTCGACATTCTTAGAATCAGTTCTAACTCCGTGGATTTCCTTAAAAAGATTGGCCACGCCCTCAATAGAGAAACGCGTCTCTCTCTGGGCCTTCTTGGCCTTGTCATCGGTCAACCATGAGCCCCAGGAGTACTGGAAAAAGGCACTTCTTTGGGGGTCGTTTTCATCTGAAATCTTCGTGTAGACCTCGGTAGGTTCCGATTTGAGCGTGGATTGAAATCTTTTGAAGGGGACTTGGGCCACAGCACGACCTGGCTTGAAAGCACGAGCCAAAACCCGGGTGTTTCTGGAGATTTGGGACAACATTGGTGGTGAAAAGAGTGAAAAATCTTTGCTTATGTATCACGGCACGTGATTCTAAACACGTGACTACTGTGTCTCTATGCTAGCTGTCATTAGTCGTTAATAAATACTAAATAATCACTTGTTCACAGTGTCCGTGGTCAACAAGTCAATTTTCTCGTTCAAAGTCACTGGAGGAAGCATGTTGCCTTCATGCATAAATTCTTTCTCGAAAAGAGTGTCTCTTTTGGCCATGGAGAGGCCCATGTCTCCGTCAAATTCGGCATCTGTAGTCTTGAATGACGCCTGGCTATAACTCTGCTCGTTGTTGGTGAATGCTGGACTGGCAAATTTGTTGGAGTTGGTCTCACTCGGTGCCTGGCTTGTTTCTCTTGCCAATTTAGAAGCACCCAAAGTCTGCGAATTGGTCCAACCAGAGGGGTTGGATAAAGGAGGAGACGCCATTCGAACGTTGGGTTGCAGCTGTTGCAGCAGCAGCTGTTGTTGTTGGTGTTGCTGCCACATCATATTGGCTATGATTTTGGCAGAGTAAGGACTGGGACCCGTTCTGTGGAACTTCTTGCCCTCAATTCCATCCTTGGTGGCTGTAACGGAAAGACAGGACGTCGTCAGGTTTCTGGAGATGGGCCTCGAAATGGAATCGGCATTGGACTGGGAGTATTCTTGTCCTGGCAAGCCCAAGATGCTGGAATTTTCACTCTCAAAGGTTTGCAATTGGTCACTGCCAACAGAGGCCGACGAAACGCCCGAAAAGCGGGCGTTTCCGAGAATGTCTTCCAAGGGCCGGCCTTCGCCCTTGGAAACGAAGCTATAGTTGGAGTCGTGGCTCATTTTGGACGACATCTCGTCTTCGAAGTCGTAGGCCATAGGGTTGACATCGACGCTGTAGGACGAGTTGGACGGAAGGTTCTGGTTCTCCAAGTCATCCATGGAGCCAAGGTTGACCTTTCCACTGAAAATGGACTTGACACTGGCGGCTGGATGGGACATTGAAAGGGCGAAATAACAGGGGTGGTGGAATTAGGGAGGGGATAGTGCACTATTCCAACCAGAACTCAAGGAAAGACCACGGAAATAGCTCAGAATGTAACAAGAAGACTCACGATAAAAGCAAACGTCGACCCACACAACAGAAGAGAGTATATAAAGGGCTTTATTTGCAACTGATTGCTTGGAATATAACAATAGAAGGTCTCCACACTACCCCCAATTTGGTCATCTTTGTGGAGTAGACACGACAAACAACAGGTGACAGCAAGGAGAACAAAAGCAGACAGGAGCAGGGTCACTGACAACAGCCGTTTCTGACGCAGTTGCGAGGGGTACATTCCAATTGACCCTTTCCAACTTTTCACCGGATACTTTCACTATTTTACTGGATACCATCTCTGGATATTTTTCACTGGATATTTCACTGGATATTTCACTGGACAAAGGGGGTGCAAACAGGGCTGGAAAGAGGGGGAATGGCCAGAAACGGACATGGCACCATGGAATGAGCCAACACCAGCAATGGGAACCGACTTGTAGATATCAATTATGGGGCACGGCGGCCCCAATACTTGAGCCACTATGGTGCAATATCTCAGTCGCAATTCTCCATGAGATAAGAATCGACAAAGATATCTACCCATTTCTGAGCCCATGAAAGTAGCCGTAATTGGGGGTGGATGTGCGGGTCTAGCCTCGGCAAAGGCCCTAGCCCTAGAGCCAGGCGAGATCCACGTTGATTTGTTCGAAAGAAGTAGCCGTTTAGGCGGAATATGGAACTATAGTGGTGACAAGCTGCGCTTCTCTCCAAGTGTGCCTTCCATTTCTTGCCATGCAACGGAGACAGTGGCCCATTCCGGCCAACAAGCTGAATCCTGGGTGTCTCCCATGTACCACACGCTAGAAACGAACCTCAGAAAGGAGTTGATGGAGTTCCGAGGCGTCCCTTTTGCCCTGTCTATTCCGCAGTTTCCATCTCGACAACAGGTCTTGGAATACTTGCAGAGCTATTCCGACACCATTCCGGCCAATGTGAACTTCAGAATGTCTACTGAAGTGGTCTCCGTCACCAAGAAGGCCGATTGGGAGGTCATTGGAAGGGACAAAGACGGAAACCTCAATCAAACATTGCATTATGATGCGGTGATTATAGCCAATGGCCATTTCGAGGTTCCCTATATTCCTGACGTGCCAGGAATCCAGCAATGGGCCCAATTGGGTCCTGGATCCGTCACTCATGCCAAGTACTATGACACCGCACATGGCTACAAGGACAAGACTGTCCTTGTGGTGGGCAATTATGCCAGTGGAAGTGACATTTCCATCCAGTTGTCGGTGTATGCCAAACAGGTGTACGTTTCGTGCCGTGAACTAGGCACTGTCATACCGGAACAACGAGTCAATTATATTGGAATAGTCCAAGAATACGACCATTCCACCCGTTCGGCAAGAACCAACAATGGCACGGTCTCCGGCTTGGACGCTATCATCTTTTGCACAGGGTATCTCCACAGTTTGCCCTTCCTCAAGTCGTATCCAGAAATCATCAGCGACGGCAACCAAATCAAGCACATATACAAGCAGATCTTCTATGTAAAGGACCCCACCTTGGCATTCGTGGCCCTTAACAAGAACGTGGTGCCCATGCCTTTCTCTGAAGCCCAGGCCGCCCTTATTGCCAGAGTATTCAGTGGCAGATTCAACCTTCCTAGTGAGAAGGAGATGACAGGAGCATATGAGCAGGAATTGGATGAAAAGGGAACAGGAAAGGCTTTCCACGAGTTGAAGTATCCCGAAGATGCAAATTACTGTAATCATTTGTACTTTTTGTTGGAGGAACAGGGCGTGGAACAGGGGTTTGTGGGTCCTTTCTGGGATGAAGAAAAGAGGAAACAACGGGCAGAAACGAAGCAGTTGAAGGCAGCCAGAATGGTGGAATTGGTTGCTGCTGCAAATGCAAAGCATAGAGAAGTAATAGATAGACGAGAATAGAGAGGATATATATGATAACTGATCAATAAATAGGATCAATATATGATAACTGATACTCAATAATTAGAATCAATATAGTTATGATAACTGAAATGCCTCATTTGATACAAAGCTGCAAAACTAAAAATGAAAATGAAGTGCTTCTTTTCATATTCTTCGGAATTATAAACTTATTTGAGTTGAGCTAAGTTCATAAAAAGATACATGTTTCATTTGCAGTTTCTTTTGTAACACTGTTTGCTTTGGCTAAAAGTTGGGTGTTGTTCTTCTATTGAGATTATTTGATAAATTTATTCTCACTCTTTTTGCAGCAGCAATGTACCAGTTTTCTTTGGGAAACAATTCAGAAGATCACACCAAAGCTTTGATATTTGTGGGATTGTGCAGCATTTGTTGCATAAGAAACATATTTGATGAAGCTTGTTTCAAAGAAGAGGTGAAAAATGGACTAGTTTTTGCCAAAATCGTGGAAGACGTTTGTAGTGAAGCAGACGTGTTCTTGCAATGGATACACGATGGAATTTTCACACAAATAGATAGAAAGGTGCTCAATGGCTTTGCCTTATGTCTTAATCTGAACGAAAATACGGCGATGGAGAGCTATTTGTTCACCTTGAACGAAGAAGATGAAGAATCTATCTCTTGGAAGCATTTAGCAGACTTTCTCCTTGGGCTTAAACTGACAAAGATGCAACAAAAAGATGCTTCAATTTCCATTGAGCTTTCTTTGAAACTGACCCTTTCAGAAGACCAAGAGATTGTGGGATTTAAGAGAAACATCAACAATAGACCTATACTCGAACTATCGGTAGAAGATTTTGAGAGTTTAAGCTTAAGTTCTGGTAAATTTATCAATTTGCAAAGCACTGCACCACATTGTGGATATCGGGTGGATCCGTTGGACCTTGTCAATTCAAAACCGCTCAAAATGAAATTCGAGAACTTATACTGTGAATGTGGATGTATATCAAATTGCAAGAGCTCCAATACCACTGCAATGTGTCAATACTGTGATCGGATAATCAATATTGCATGCTATGGAAACTATTTTCGTGACTACACAAAGGCCACATGCTACAGCTGCATATTTAAGTGCAAATTGGACCCCGATTTGTTGCTTTTAATGAGATTGAGAAGTCTATGGATCGAAATTGAAAGGTTAAATTCAATCCCACTGATTAGAGAAGTATACCAACTTTTTAATATGGATTGTAACGATCATCAACATTCCTCTGAAATTTGCAGGGTGTATAATACGCTATTTTCTCAAGGTGTGCTTCGACTATTAGATGACTCTGAATTCTCAAACAAGAGTGGGTATGGAATCATTACGCCAATTATTGAAGGAATAGTGGATATTGTTTCTGGTTCTAGACTTGTGCCAAATCAGATTTATTTTATTGCTTTCGTGCCTAAGTTAGAAGAATTTGATCAAACAAAGCTGACTACTTCGATCGAGGCGATCTACTTTAACAGAAATATTCTGTCGTCTGGTACACTAAAAAGGTTCAAAGATTCATTGGTTCCAATCCCAAACTATCAAGAAAAACGGTTGAAATCCGCTTCAAATCAGTCTGACCCAATCAGTTCCAGCAGTATTGATTGGGACAGATTCGAAGGGTTGCAAGAAACAACGATAAATACGACACAGGAAGAATTTTCTGACCAAAATATTGAAAATTTCAGCTTTGAAAAATCGCTTCAATATCTATCACAGAATCCAAGTGGAAAGACTCAAGCAAGATTAACTTGGAAATAATATATTGGGGGTTGCATGTATCCACCTGCCCAAACTAGGTTCATTGGGTGGATTGCAAAATGTCGTGCGACAATTTCTGCGACAAAAATTGAGAGATGCCCTATCTCACATACAACAACTATCGATCGCATTATTCATAGCTACAACATGACACAACGCCTCATAATACCCGGGGACTCTCTCGATTTAGACACAAGCAACATAAAGAGCAGTATTGGTCCAGGAATTTACAAGAATCCAAGGACACAAACCGTGATTCCTGCTGCTGCAGGAATATTGAATGTCAAGGTGAACAAGAAACAGACCAACCAAGTCGTCTACATAGATTCCAACTCCAAGAGATACATCCCACAGACAAATGACTTCGTTATTGGAACTGTCGTTGGTGTAATTGGAGAGCAATACAAAGTCCAACTACAAGAATACTCTTCGAACGTGTTGTTATCGATGATGGCTTTTCCTAATGCGACCAAGAAGAACAGACCGAACTTGAAGAACGGTCAAGCAGTTTACGCCAGAGTATCCCAAGCTATTCCAGAAGTTGATGTTGAAATTGAATGCATAGATCCAGTAACCGGTAAAGACGGAGGATTTGGCTTGTTAGACCAATCTGGCTACATTTTTGACGTGAACTTGAATTTTGCTCGTGAGCTTTTGTTCAACCCAAGCAGCGTATTCTTGGAAAAGCTTGCCTCCAAGTGTCAATTTGAAATTGCCATTGGAATTAACGGAAAGATCTGGATACGGTGTGGCAGCGGTGTTAAGGTGGTCGAAGAGGAGTCCAAAGAAGACGACGACCAGGATAAGGAGATGACTGACGCATCTAGTAACCAGGATTCCGGGTCATACTTGAAGGATTTAAAGGCTACTTTGGCTGCTGCTCGCTTTTTAACCAAGTGTCAGTATGTCACGCAAAATCAGTTGGAGACAGAACTTGAGGAGGCGTTCAAGTCTAACTAGAGAGGAGGGTGGTATAATTAAAAGAAGCAAATTGCCAAAAAATCCATCTAAGCATTGCTAATTACTAAGGATCGGTAAATTATTAGAAATCAATTCATGCAATTACGTCCACTGTTTACTTAGGTGGATGCTAAAGATCATTTTCGTTTCTGAGACTACTAGTGGCATTTTAGTGTTCTTTTTTAGCACTCGACAAAACAAAGCTGAAATTACGAAACATGAGATATTAATCTACAACATAAATCCCCACAATCCAGTATCACCATGATGTACGCAATATCAAGGAAGTAGATTATATATACGCTGTATCTTAAGAAATCTAATAGAAGTGAAAAATGCAAATTAAAATATGAATGACCATAAACGATAAATATTATCCTTATTGTTCTTCCTTCCCCAACAACTTCTAGATCTCTTCCATCAAGCTGTTATCACTCACGTGAATCTCTTGAATTTCAAAATCCTGCACACCGGCACCCCATATGCGATGCCTGAAAAATTCAAGATTCACTTTCAGGCACCAATACGCCATGGATTCCGACAAGAAGGAGCCCGTATCCAGCGGAAAGGCTGCTGGCACCGCTTCCAAGCCATGGCCGGCCCTAAATCCGGAACAAGTCGCAAGACAGCGCAAAAAAATCGAAAAAGACCGCCGCAGAAAGCACTACGATGACCTCCAGGTCCAGGGCACCAACAACTCGTCGATCGTGTCGAAACGGTCGGTCGAGATGCTCTACTCCAAGCACATCCACCCCGAGATGGGCGAGTGGTTCCAGCACTTCGTGCCCAAGCCCAAGAGACGGTCGCCGGCCATCAACCGGGGCTACTGGATCCGTATGGAGTCGATTCGGCAGATGGTGCTTCGGATCGTGGCCAAGAACCGCGATGCCCACGTCAACGTGGTCAACTTGGGGTGCGGGTTCGACCCGTTGCCGTTCCAGTTGCTCCACAGTGGCGTGACCGCCACCTTTCTCGACTTCGACTATCCGGAACTCGTGCAAAATAAGCTCCGCATGGTGCAAGAAGCGCCGGAAATCGGCCGCCTCATAGGCCCGGGTGACGACATCGCTGCTGCCGACAAGCAGGTGGGCATTGTGCTTTCGACGCGGAATTACAAGCTTGTTGGGTGCGATTTGAAGGACCACGCTCTCTACCAACGGCAGCTCCAGTATCTATTGGCACCGGGCTCGGTGAACATCTTCATTGCCGAGGTGTCTTTGGCGTACATGAAGCCGGAGCACGCCAACCCTGTGATTGAGCTCTCTGCCCAAGCGGGCCACTCCCATTTCGTCATCTTGGAACAGATCTTGCCCGATTCCCGGCACAGTGCATTTGCCCAGAAGATGATGTACCACTTTGCCCACTTGCGGTCGCCGTTGCAGTGTGTGGAGACGTATCCACGTCCACAGGACCAGATTGCCCGGTTCCGGCAATGGTACCCGCATGTGGAGCTCCGCAACTTGTTTGAGAACTGGCAGGAGTTGGTGGACGGGGCCACACGCAGCAAGGTGGCGGGGGTGGAGACGTTTGACGAGTGGGAGGAGTTCATTGTGTTCTGCCAGCATTACGTGATAGTGCATGCCAGCACGACGGAGCAGATGATCTACAATAAGGGGGAGGAGGAGATGGAAGAGAGGGAAGAGATGGAAGAGAAGGGAGAGATGGAGCAGATCTACAAAAAGAAGGAAGAGGAAGAGATGGAGATGGAAGAGATGGAGCAGACCTACAAAAAGAAGGAAGAGGAAGAGAAGGGAGAGATGGAAGAGAGGGGAAAGATGGAGATGCATGAGAAGAAAGAGACAGAGTGTGATAATACCAATAAATGGAAGGAGAAGCATGAGAAACATGAAAACAGTGAGCAGTGTGAGAAGCACAAGAAACACACGAATATGAGCAACAAGCAGCCGGATTTGTTCTCGCTAGACACGGAGATGTTGTCGGAGAAACTCCAGATGAATTTGGCGTTGCAGGGTGGATTGGTTGGTCTGCAGACCCTGCAGACGCACCCGCAGCACCAGATGGCTGAAGCCCTGCACCTCCAGATGCACCCGGTGCACATGGACCATTCCCCTCTTGCCGTTGACACCACCGTGCGTCTCTCCCTTGCGTCTGCCACCCAGGTCCCCGTCAAGTTTGCTGCAGTGGCATGCACCTCGCGCCAGGTGCTCGTGCATGGAGGTCTCCAGCAGTCCAGGACCAACCAGCTAGTGCTGTATGCCCATGGCACCACTGCCGTGGTTGCCGTACACGGCGACGTGCCTGACGCCCGCATGTGCCACACCATGACGTCTGTCTCTGGCGATCGCGTGGTCCTCGTGGGTGGTCGTTCTAGACCGGGGTGTCTCCTCTCCTCGGTGTACCTGTTGCACGTTCCGTCTGGCGAATGGACCCAGCACGAGTCCTTGGCACACCCACGCTCACGGCATGCGGCCGTGGCCGTGGGCCACGACGTGGTGGTGTTTGGAGGCTTGGACCCGGCGGCGGCTAGCCGCAATGGGCCGGTGCCTCCTCTCTTTACGGTGGTCCATGGCAAGGGCCACCCTCCACGTCCGCTTACGGTTGTTGGCGCCGACATGGGCAATTTGTTGAGCTGCGCCATGGCCCACAATGGCCGGTACGGAGTGATTGTGGGCGGCATGAGCAACCCCGACCACCCCGAGGTGAGTCTGGCGTTGTACCAGTTCTTCCTTGAGGCACAGGACACCGTCCGAGTGGTCAAGGTGATGGAGCATGCACAGTTTGCGCGGATTGGCGCGCAGTGCGTCTTGGTGCGCGATAAGGTTGTGGTTGTTGGAGGAGTGAGTCCATGGGGTGTGGTGGGCCGCGAAAACGCCGTTGTGTCGGTGCAGCTAGGCCAGGGCCTGGTGGCCCGCACGGAGGTGCCGGAGGGGGTGTATCGCCAGTGGCCGCCCATGTTGGTGGGATTTGGCGTGGTGCCAGAGCCATGCACCAATGCAGTAGATGCAGCGAAGTCTGACGCACCAGACGCACCAGATGCATCCATCGCAACCACATCTCCAAAGGACGCGAATGGATCCACCACTGAAAAGGACGCAAATGGCTCCAGCACAAACGCTGCCACTTCTGAAATGGACGCAAATGGCTCCAGCACAAACGCTGCCAACACATCTGAAACCAACACATCTATCGACCCTGCCGCATCTTCCGCAATGGTCGCAAACACATACACTTCAGACACTGCAGACGCACCGTGCGCGTCTTCTGTTGCATCCGCATCTCCCACGGTTGCATGCACTGCGTCCTTTCTTGTCGTTGCAGGAGGAGCGGTGTGCTATCTGTTTGGAAGTTGCTACAACTCGGTGTACCGTCTCACCGTGGACCAGGTGGACTGATCGCCTGCCTCGAGCCCAGACGCCATATACGACGCTAATGCATGCTTTTAGTCAGTAGCCACGCGCCCGGAAGCCCCCGGATCCATGGGCCTGTTTGTAGGTCAGTCAAGCCAGACACCACCACCTTGTGGCTAGTCCGCACCGTCATGGGGATGTGGTGCGTCGCGCCTGCATACGCACGTTTAAGCGAAGCTGGGGTCATGAGAGCGCGCCGTAAACGGGTGACATCATGCACCGCAACCAGGCCATCGGGGTTGCTGGGCCTGGCCGTTGGCGCCGATGGACGCCGAAGACCGCGATCTGGCCGCAAAGGGGGGTGTCTCGGGGGTGCATCTCCGACGGGACCCTCGCAGCCCCCCTCCTATGAGGGTGTCCACTGTGTATGGCTGGAGCAGCATGCATGCATGCATAGGGTGCTAGATTGCGGACCCCTCCCCTCCGATGTATGTAGATGCTTCTGCGGCGGGCGCGTCCTGTGCATGGTGCATGGTGCATGGAATGCACCTGCACTACACGAGTGATGATCGCTGCATGAGCACCACCCAGACTAGTCCGAAAAGGTACATCATTCAATGCCATTCAAGCACTGCATCCACTGAAACTATAGCACTGCATCCACTGAAACTATAGCACTGCTCCTCTCCATCCACACTGCAGTGCACAAGCACCACAATCCCACTCCACTCCATTTGCCAAACCCACTCCACTAAACCCAAAACTAACCCACCCCACTCCACCAACCCAAAACTACCCAAAACTAAACCCAAAACCAAACCCACTGCTCACTCACCCACTCACCATAACCTTCTCCGTCCCTTCCTTCTTCTTCCTCCTTCCTTTTCCGGCCCATTCTGAGACCACCCCATGCACCCCCACGCTACGCACTCCCGCCACCTCCCCGGCTACACTGGCCCCCTCGCACCTTCCATGGCCCCAGATACGCCCACCATGGCCCATGGCCCATGGCCATGGCCCCAGATGCTTCCAGCACCCCCTGGCGCCTTCCTCCCCACCGGCTCTGTGCTTGTGTTGGGGCATCACCCCATCGCAGCCTGTTCCGGCCAGCCCAGCCTGGCCCTGTCCCTATTTCGCCATTTCGCCCGTTGTGGTTAAATTTTTCGCCCCTGCTGCCTCGCAGCAGCAAACCATATAAATCGCCCTATCTCCCCATCGGGGCGCCTGCAATCATGACCACTTTGGCTATGGCTGTTCCTAGGGACTCGATGACGAGAGTGTCCAAAGGAGGCGACAGTGGCAATAGACCTGGCCCCAGTGCCACCCCCCAGACCCTCCACCCTCCCTCCACCTACTCCCTTCCCTCACCCCCCTCCTCCGACTACACCCTCAATGCCACCACCCCTTCCACGCTTGCCTCGCCCCCTTCTTCGGGCTACTCGCTTCCCACGGCCCACACCTTCACCTACGGGCTGACGGCGCCGGACCAGCCGCTCCTGTTGCGCTTTATCCACAAGCCGTCTCGTGCCCAGCAGCAGCTCGACATCGCCTCCGACCCCACGCGTCGCAACAGCATCACCAACCGTATGGTAGAAGAGACGCCAGAGCCACAAGGGGGCAGGAAAAACGAGGCCCCCGCTAGTGCCACATTCTCCGGGGCCGCACACCGCGCACCCCCTCCCCACGCGTCGTCGTCCCACTACACCAGCACCACGGGCTCCATGGCGTCTATAGCGTCTATCGCCTCCCTCAACTCCCCGTCCATCAACTCCATCAACTCGCCCTCCATGGACTCGCCCGCCTCGCCCGCCTCCCCCTCCCTCGAGTACAACCTCGTGCGCAAGAAGAGCGGCGAGTTGCTCAAGCCGTCCCTCAAAGACGCCGCCGCCTTCTTCCTGGCTCGGTCCCAATCCCTTCCCGCCACCCCCACCTACAAACAGGTCCACTTTGGCTGCGACACCGACGTGCGCTACTTCAAGAAAAAGGACCGCCCCAACGCCATCAGCGCGTCCAACCTGCCCGCATTGGAGGCCCTGCGCCCACGGTTCTGGGACGACTACGACGACGACGAAGACGAAGACGACGATTCCGACGACTCCGCCGACGACGACTACCACCACTTCGATCTCAACGCCTCCGGCAACACCACCGTGCCCCACCGCGAGCCCGTGGCGTGGGAATTGCGGCTCCTCAACTTTGCTCCCTTGCTGTACACCCAACGCGTCCAGGCCAACACCCCCGTGTTCCTCGAGCGCATGTTCATCACCATGGACAAGCGCTTCCTCTTGGGCCACATTGCCGTCAAGAACATGGCGTTCGAAAAGCACTTGACCGTGCGCTACTCGCTCGACAACTGGCTCACCGTCATTGAAATCCCCACCATCTACGTGCCCGACGGGCCCGACATCTTGAAGTACAACAACTACGACCGCTTCACGTTCCAGATCCCGTTGGACAGCTTGTTCAACAGCTTCAGATTGGAGGACAGCAGAGAGAACTCGCCCGACACTGCTGGGGCGGCCGCTCCGTCCGCGGGACAACAGCGCACCTACGAGCTCTGCATCCGCTACAACACCGACAACAAGGAGTTCTGGGACAACAACGGCTTCAAGAACTACACCATCCGCCTCATCCGCACCACGCACAAGCAACAGGCGGCCGCTTCAGCGGCAGCTGCAGCCTCTGCCCCCATCCAGCAGCACTCCGCACGTCCTCGTTACTCGTCGCTGTATCTCAAGAGAAGAGGCTCCGACTCCAACCTCGCGTCGGTGCCCAAGAAGAGCGACCTGCCCTTCGCATACTACCACGACAACTCGTCCTCCGACATCAACGACTTTGTCAAGAACAACTACTACCTTTCTTCGCCGCTCCTCCTGTCGCTCCACTTTGCGGCCGCAACCAAGGACGACCTGCCGGACCCCAAGGAAGACACATTGGACGCACTCCACGCCGTGTCGGAGTCGCCAGCCCCACTGCCGGAGTCGCAGGCCCAGGTTCCCAAGTACAAGAGCAAGTTCCATTCCCAGTTGCCATTGTTCATGCCTTCAGGTAGCACAACCAGCAACAGCAAGAATAATAATAATAAGACCAACTCCAGCACCACCACCACCAGCAACAACAACAATAATAACAACAATTCCATGGATCCTCAGGCGTACAAGCAGCTCTTGGACAAGTACTGTTTCTTCCTGTCGCCCAAAAAGTTTTCTGACTCCAGAGAACAGGTTTCTGACCTGAACAGCACGTCCAAGACTCCATATGGTGTTTCCTCGTTTCTCAACGATTAGTGGACAATAGGGACCATTGAGTGCTGGCCATCCTCCTGATACTGCTGGCAGGGACTAAATGGGTTACAAAGTCCAAGTTAGTCTATCAAAACGACTGCGGAGTTGATCAAATTACAGGGTTATTCTATCAGAGAATTTAATCTGACTTCTCTAATCAGATTGGTATGATTACTGGGTTAATTCAGTTGATTCAGTTAATTCAGTTAATTCAGTTAATTCAGTTAATTCAGTTGATTCAGTGATTCAGCTTCTAATTACATTAGTGCTTCGTCCACCCCCATTTTATCTATTCCACGGTTTACAAAATTCACGATTGAGTCGTGTTGAATATTGTCCAGGTTGCCACTTGCGACAGCTAGGAGAAGGCATATCTCCGTGATCGGTTCACATTTCCCCTTTTGCATCAACTATGCATTTTCAGTTCTTCTCGCTATTTCGTATTTATTCTTGGTTATTAAAGGTTATGGATCCTTGGCTCCTGTAGAGATGCTGGCGTTGTGGTCACGTGCGCTTATCGTCGGTGTCTTCGCTCACGTGACCGTAACCAGCACCGCCAACATTCTTACTGGCAACTGCTGCATTAGACGAGATAAGCAATCTTGCTGGCACTCCATTAGACGAGATAAGCCCTGTCTCCGTGCATTCCCGATGACTCGTTTCTCCCATGTGATATTGTCGCTGTTTCTACTACCATCAAATGTCACGTGACGCATACTGAACTTTAACATATAATACACCAGACGAAGCATAACACCTTCGTCTTGCTATTCAAAGCTATATAGCTTCACCACGCCGCTCTCCAACCCTGCCGCAAACTTGGAGTCACTCAAGCCAACGCAGCTGACGTAGGAGTCGTTGGCAAACGTGTGAAGACATTTTCCGTTTTGTAAATCCCAAACCTTGATTAACCGATCGTGGGCACCACTGATGATTCGGAAGGTGTCCGCGTTGATGGACCACACGCCTTCGATGTGGCCAAATTGAGTCCGAATGCACTTGCCTGTCTTGACGCACCATAGCTTGATGGTGTTGTCCAAAGAGCACGTAATCAAATGCGTAGGATAGTTGTCACCAACCAACACGTTGTCGTCCGAGTCACAGGGGTTGCTCTCTTCGGCCTGGTCGGAGTCTTCCTGTGGTGGCTGGACGTGGTGGGCCTGGCCCTCTCCGTCGTCATTCCTGTCCTCAATAAGACTTTCTTTGTAAGTAAATGGAATCACACATTGGACCTGGCCCAGATGGCCACTGTTGTCCATTCCGCCAAATACACGCAAGCACTGGTTACTCTGCAAGTCCCACATGCGAATGGTGGTGTCGTCGGAGGCACTGAACACCGTGTTGGACTGAGGGTGGATTTTGACACAATTGACCCAGTCGGTGTGGCCACGTAACGTGTAGCAAGTACGTGAATCCACATGCCACACCTTGATGGTGTGGTCAGCCGACCCAGACACAATGGACTTGTTGGCGAAGTCGACGGACACGACGGCATCATCGTGGCCTCTGTAAGTGGCTATGCATTGGCCGGTGTGATAATTCCAGACCTTGATGGTGGAGTCCAAGCCCCCGGTGATGAGTTTCTGTGAGTCGAAAACTAGCGATCTGACTCCCTTGGTGTGGCCTGTCAATGTTTTTAGGCACTCACCAGTGTCTATTTTCCATATTTTTATTGTAGCATCGTATGAGCCTGTCATGAGATACTTCCTGTTGAACTGGAGACATGTGACGCCGTCGGTGTGGCCGGTGAATGTCTTGATGTTGTAAGTGCCCTTGCGCCAGTTCTTCTCCAACTTGTATCTTTCGGAGTAGACCGATTTCCAGGGTCTTCTCTTCAAAGGAGGTTTGCCCTCCGCCTGGGTTTTCAAGCGCTTATTGGCACATTCCTGTGAGCCTTCGGTTCCAGTGTCCGAACTGGAGGCCTCTCGATTAGGTGCCTCGAGCTCTTCGATCTTTCTTTTGAGAATAGGCTTGATTTCTTCATCGGTCATTTCTCTGGCACGCTTCATGTGCATCAATGGCAAGCCCCAGCCGCAGTTGGGGCACTTTCGGTCGATGTGCTGCTCGCACATGTGGTGCCAGACACGGTCGTCGTCGGCCAAGGCCTTCCACTTCTTGGATACTTGAGCAGCATTGCACAAGGACCGACAGTCCAAGTAGCAGAGGATGCGGAGGGAGATTTCCATGGGGAGGGTGGAGATGAAGTCGATGCGGATGAGATTGGACACTTCCTGGGAAATGAACGAGAGCTGGGGGAAACAGCACTGGGTCAAAAGGCCACGAAGAATCAACTCACGGTGCTGCAGAGGCGACGCCAGGAAGATGGACCACACGTGGGTGATGGCTTCCTGGTCGCTGCTGGGGAGCTTTTCCAATGAGCGCTGGAGCTTTTCCATGCGGGCCTCATCGGTGCTCTTGTTGCAGGTGATTTCGGGGTTGTGTCTGTAGCAGTACTTGTGGTAGTTGTCCTTGGGGATCTTGGACTGGTCGGAGATGTGCTTGACCAAGAAGGGCGTGACCACAGACACGTCGGAGGCCTGGTGGTGTTGGTGCTGCTGTTGGTGCTGCTGCTGGTTGTTGTTGGCGGCAGCTTCCGGATATGCGTGTGAGCTGGACTCCGTCTGTTGTTGGTTGATGTTAACGAAAGACGCGGGTTTTTCGGACTCTGACGCCGTGGTCACGGAGTGCTTGCGTGAATAGACGCCCGAGGGCCCGTCAGAAACCACTGGTGGCACCACAGCACCATTGTGGCTATGGTGATGAGCCGAATCAACCTCGGTGGTCATGGTGTAGCCATAGGCGTTTCCTTGGGTGTTGGCGTCTCCAAGATGCGACTCGCCGTTGGATGCCGACGACGCCGTGGCAGACAAGATGGTCTGGTAACTCTCGGTGACACTGGCATCATTCTTGGGGGTACAGTTGTCCTGGAGGTTCATAGAGGTAGGACTCGCTGGATAGTGGAGTGCAACCCGAGACTGAGTCCGGGACTTGAGCGATTCCAATGTGGGGGATGTGGGGGGGACACGAGACTGAATAGACCACTATTAGCCTGAATAATGAGCCTTTGCTGGGGATTATTCAGGAAGATGGATGCTACTTATACACAGGGTGCTTGTTTGACACCACAGTTCGCGTCGTGCGCGTACCGTTTTCTTGTGGTGTCAGTCGGGGCTGCTATGCCGCCTGGCTTTCTCGTCGGCTGTACGGCACCGTGGTGCCGCCACCGCCATCGCAGCAACTCCGTCAGTAAGTATTATTATTGACGGAGTTGAACACCCCCAATTACCCCCAATTTAGCTACGTGTATAATGAAAAGTCGTGCGCACTAGAAAAGAATAGTAGTGCCTCTCTATGGAGACATGGAACCATGGCCCTTTCACCTACGACGGCATCCCACTGGTGATTTGCACTCCTTGGTGTGATTGCTGCATGTCGTTCCCTCTCCTGATGTCTCGGATGTCTCTTACATCCGGTCGTCTCCTTTCGTCCTGTGTCCATCTTTGTGTGGAGCTTATTGTCAGATTATAGTGCGACATGATGTGTGGCTGATTCCTGTGAAAATTGCCGTTTTGGAGGCAGAGGGCTAGAACGATGGCCGGGTATGGACTGAGGGCAGGTGACGGTGGTCCTGGTGTTGCAGGAGGGAAGGGAAGGTGGCCAAAGGAAGCAAAGAGGCAGGTGTGGCAGCATGTCACGTGACGTGAGGATCCATCATGCATCATGCAAGGCATGAGTTGGATGACAGCCTTTGTCATGCATGAATAATACAATTAGAAATAGGAGTATAATTACATTCATTCTTCAATAATTTAATCTATTTCAATATTTTCATCTATTCAATAATCCATATTAATCTATTTCAATAATCCATTTTATCCAATTTCTTATCCGTTCATTAATCTATTTCAATAATCTATTTTATCCGTTTTCTTATGTGATCATAAATCCACACTTCCTTTATTCATCATTTCTGCTATTCTGCATAGTTGCAATTTTCGCAGCCTAGAATTGCCCTATGGTTATTATTTTAATAGTGTCAAGTATGCGCGTCATTTTCACCACATACATCTTTATGAGGATGTAATCATAGAACTACTATCTGATATGTAGAGCCTTGGTAATTAAAAGTCTAGGCTGATGCATGGATTTTGACCATCTAACACGTGCAGTATATTGTCGTATCTGCATCTTTTCCTTGGAATGTGCATGGCAAGATCAGAGAGTCTTATCTGGTGTGATGGCCCATCATCAGGTGTTGATGCATGAGAACTAAAGTAAACTATCGAAATCCGTAAAAAGAGAGAAGTTAGACTGGTACCAAAATGGCCTTTTTCTGAAATTTCCACATTTTCTTCATTCTATATTTACATCATTTCAATATTGTCATCATTTCAATTTTTTTTTGCATCCAGCATCGCTCCACTCTACATCCTACAAAAGTATCAATGGACTGAACAATTCCTGATAGGTTTCTTTATGTGAATGAAGCTCATGCATGAAATTGGCTGCTGGTTATAGTGAGAACGAGAATTTCACGTAGTTTTATAAATCTCCTCGTAGTAATGATATTAGCTACAATATAGTTGATCTGGAATTTGCAATTTCGATGCAAGAATAATTCTACGGTATGAAGTTTCTTTCCACCGAGTACGATATTTTAATCAGGGGGTAATCTAAGATGAGGGGTTTTCTTTGATCAGGGATATTCTATGATCAGGGATGTTCTATGATCAGGGATTGTCTCGTCGTCGATCTCAGATTTGCAGTGAGCAACATTCGACAGCATAAATCTGGAAAATTATAAAATTATTGGGGAATTAGCAGATAACCTTATTCAGGGGTCATGATATTCTTGGTGACAATTTATGCCTTTGGAAGCACGTTGCACTATTTGTCGATACTAGTATTTGCTTATGGGAGTGTCTTTGCTAGTATCAGTCTAATGGTCGCGGTGGTACAACGGGAAAAATTGATCTCCTACAATATTTGAAGTCATAAATGGAATAGAGTTGATGCTCTCTCTTTCTCATACTATTAATAGTATCAATCTTTACAAAGCTGCTTCTCATATTGCAGTCACCACTTCATCTGTGACCATTACTGGTACTACGCACATAATATACGATCACGTGACACCATCACTTACTTATTCTATCACGTGACATAATCACTTACTTATTCGATCACACCTGTCCACTTCATAAACCCAATCAGTACAGTCAGCTGCAATCTGCACCATTCACCTCTTCCAGATGCAGATAACACCACTTCTCAAACATCCATACTTCTAGTCTCTTCCAGAAGCACCCACTCTCCCTATTGCATGATCCGATGCTCATCTCGCACGTGACCTTCTAGAAGAATCCAAATTTTCAGTCCATCTTCATCTTTTATAAACCCATGTCTGACCATATCGAGAAGAAGCAGAAGACGGAAATGTCAAACAAAGAGGAGATTTTTGCTAGTCTTGGAGACCAGGCCAACGTGGTCCAAAACGACAACTCCGGTGTCGTTGCCACCGGAGCTGCCGATGCCGAAGGCCATCCAGTTCAAGAGATCGAGTCCATGTGTATGAACTGTCACGATAACGGAACCACGAGAATGTTGTTGACCAAGATCCCCTTTTTCAGAGAGATCATCTTGATGTCGTTTGAGTGTCCTCACTGTGGCTTCAAGAACAGTGAGATCCAACCTGCTGCCCAGATTGCTGAGAAGGGTTCCAGATACGTCCTCAAGATCGAGAAGAAGGAGGACTTCAACCGTCAAGTGGTCAAGTCCGAGACCGCCACCATCAGATTCTCCGAATTGGACATCGAAATCCCCCCCAAGAGGGGCCAGTTGACCAACATCGAGGGCTTGTTGCTGGAGATGGTCAGTGACTTGGAATCGGACCAAGCGGCCAGAAAGGAGGCCCAGCCCGAAATCTACGAGAAGATCGTCGAGGTCATTGCCAAGATCAACTCCTACTTGAATGCCGAGCCAAACACCCTTCCTTTGACATTCTCGGTGGACGATCCTGCTGGAAACTCGTGGATTGAATACCTTCCAGGAGAAGCGGCCCACAAGTGGGCCATGTACGAATACAACAGATCTTCTGAGCAGAACGTGTTCCTTGGTCTTATTTCTGCCGACGACGTTGCCGAGCAACAGAAGATCGAGTTGGAAAACAAGAAGAAGGCCACGCAATCCAACATCTCTGCTGGCTTGAACGAGTCTGGTGTCAAGAGTACCGGGTTCATTTCCGACGAAACCGAGATCGAGAACTTGAACAACGAAGTGCAGACCTTCCGTGCCACGTGTGGAACCTGCTACAAGCCATGTGAGACCCACATGAAGACCGTGGACATTCCTCACTTTAAAGAAGTCATCATCATGTCTACTGTTTGTGACCACTGTGGCTACAAGTCCAACGAGGTCAAGACCGGAGGTGCCATTCCCGAGTTTGGCAGAAAGGTCACCTTGAAGGTCACCGACCCCGAAGACTTGGCCAGAGATATCTTGAAGAGTGAGACCTGTGGACTTACTATTCCCGAATTGAACTTGGACTTGACTCCAGGTACCTTGGGTGGTAGATTCACCACCATCGAGGGTTTGTTGACCCAGGTCTTGGAAGAATTGCACTCCAGAGTCTTTACCCAGACTTCTGACTCCATGGATCCTGCTACCAAGACCAGATGGACCACCTTCTTCGCTAGATTGCAAGATGCCATCGATGGTAAAATTCCTTTCACAATCGTCATGGAAGATCCTTTGGCTGCATCATACATTCAAAACGTCTATGCTCCTGACAATGACCCCAACATGATCATTGAGGAGGTCGAAAGAAGTCACGAACAAAATGAAGACTTGGGTTTGAATGACATGAAAACCGAGTAGCATATGTATATTAATAGTAATTGAAAATAATACAATAATAGATGTAGGAGAATGGGATTAGAATAGTGAAATGGTACTAGAATTATGAGTAATTATATGTTAAGATAGTACTAGATTTGATGTATCTTATTGTGTACTGAAGTACAAGATTATATGAAAGAGAGCTATAATTACTATATGTATGTAATTGTGAGCCTTGATATTGTACGAAATTATATCCAATTATAATTAGTAGATTAGATGTATGTAATTGTGTACTGAAGTACAAGATTATAGAGAGCTATAATTACTAGATGTATCTAATTGTGAGCTTTGAAATAGTACTAGATTATTTGTATCTAATTGTTCTTTGAAACAGGACAAGATTTGAAGTGCCTAACTGTTTTAAAAGAGTACAAGATCATAATGTACCAGATTGTAAGCATTTAGAACAACACAAGATTAGGTGTATCTAATTGTGAACTTTGAAAGTATTACTAGATTTTGTTGATGCTTACTTGTGAGCCTTTGTTTGTATGGTGTGGGGGTCATCGTTTACAAGGTGATAAATTTCTTCTATATTATTAAAATACTACAAACATGCAATATTAAAATTAACCTTTCTTTTTCTTTTCCAATGATCCATTATCTAATTGGATTTCTCGGAATGCTTCCTTCCATGACGATCCCTCCAACGTTTCACCAATTGTAGACATTTCAATTAACGAAACCTTGTTCTTGTCTTCGTGATTTTGAATTTCTGCCTGATCCAAGAACGGCGATACTCCTATCTCAGAATCATCGCGGACAATTTGATCTGTCGTGGAAGGGTGTTCGGCAGTAGTTGCTTTATTGGGAAGCTCAATAAATAGCTTGGGCTTTCTCTTGTCTTTAGATTTTCCTTCTCTGACCATGTTATCACGACCAGAGTAGTTACTTCCGTGATATACATTCAATGGTGATTTTGGAATGTAAACTCCACTAGCGGTACCTTCTTCTTCTTCATAAGTGTGAGTGAGTGGTGTCTTTTCATTGTCTTCATCTTGCGAATCTTCATTATCATAATCTTGATACTTTTCTTTACTTCTCAGTGTCAAGGAAGTTTTGGAATTGTTTTCATCAGTAACAAAAATCGATGGAGCATTACGCTCAGCGTTCTCGTTGGATAAGTAACTGTACCTTTTCAATTGAGCATCGAATGCTATATCCGTAGTTCTGATTCCTTGACTTTGATTTTGCTTGTACTTCCAGCGACAAGCATAGGCAGCAATAGTTTCATACACCCTCTTGGTGTTTATTGCCTTCTCAACCTTTTGAACTAACAATCTTCTCTCAAGGAAATCAATCAAATTAAGACATTGACCAGCTTCAAATGAAGTATACAACGGCAACTGCAATAAGATTCTCGTAAAAGAAATTCCTGGATCGTAGTTCAACTCCATATTTAATAAAGCTTCTTCAATAAAACGTTCATAAGACTTTCTTCTCTCCCTGATCTTCTCAATATCCATTTGATCTAAAATTCGTCTCAATTTTTCGTAGTTGATCAGAATGTCGTAAGGATCGTAAGGATCATTTCTATGAATCCATTCCCTACATAGCACAGGAATTTCTAATTCACCCTTGTAGAAATGAAACGACAAAGCACCATCAAGTTGGTGCAAAAGTTTAGGCAAGTCAATTGGTTTAATATAACCTGTTCCTTCCGAATCAAACTTCTGCCAAGTTCTTTTGAATTTTCTGATTTCCTCTCTTTTGATTAACTCACTGTAGCTGGATCTGGAACTGATATAACTGAAACTATCCAAAATCAATGAAATAAACATATTAACGAAAATGTACATGGAGATCACATTCCATGCTATGAATAAAATGTAAGCAAATGCCTTATTTCCGCAATCAGAATTATCAATACTATTGTTGGTTGTACAATATGGTGCTTCTAAGGCATAGTCGTCCATAATATAATTCCAGCCTTCACCAAAACTGCATCTGAACAATAAAATTAACGCCTTTGGAACAGACCTTACGTTCAAGTTTCCGGTTCCATTGGGTCCAATCTTTGTCAATCCAAAAATTTGATTCATGGCAATAGCAAACATTAGGAAGAAGACTAACCAAGTAAAGGACAAAGAGAGCAATGATGGCAAACTCGCGGAAGCGAATCTTAACAACTGACTCAATCTATTACTTCTGGGAATAATAAAGGCCAAGATACCAACCAAAAATAATTTGTTAATGTTGATGAAGACACTATCTTGATCGATAAATAGACCAATAATAGATGTAACAAATGCACCAATGGAAACAAAAAATCCAAAACAATTCCATTTGTACCTCAAGAATGTAATCAAACCTTGACCAATTAATAACATAATAAAATTGAAAAGGAAAAGAGTTGATGCTATCAAATATATTGTAACACGGAATGTGTACAATCCATCATATGAAGGCCAACATTCTAATAACAAGGAGATAACATGCAAAAATAAAGTAAAATTCAACAATTGCAGCCAATAACGGTTCTTCTCGACAGTCATCTTATAACAAAACCTTCTGAATGCAGTCAATTGTGTGAAATCTTTTCTCTTGGATGGTTTTACCTGAATCAAGATTTTTTTCACCTCATACCAGGCGATTTGATCGTTTGTCATGTACGCTCTACCAGTTGTTTTGGAGTAATTGCTGATAATGACAGACACAAACAAAGTTAAGATGAAGATCATACTCACAAAATTGAAAAGAATGACAAAGAATCCATTGAATGGCGAAGCAAAATTTTGAGGTGGTGTATTTCCACCTGTGCTGGCCATTAAGTTCATTAATAAATCCACCCAACCCTCAAGTGAGATAATTTGGAATAAACTTAAGAATGCTTTGGCAAATGAATTGAATTGTAATGGTGGCTGATTGAAAACATTTGGACTCATCACGTTCCAGTTGAATACTTCGTTTGGAAACTCATTGAAACACATATCTAGGGTTGATGAACCATCCGCACACAGGCCCAATTTGCCATTAAAAATGTTCAATCCCCAAATGGAGAACGGGAACAATAAACATAATGAAATAATTGCAGCGTTAATGATTTTCCAAAACCCAGAAATCATGGTATTGTGAAAATTTGCTTTTGCAGTTTCACTAATAGTCAATAATCGCAAGGCTCTTAAAGCTTTAAGTCCTCGAACAGCCTTCGAAAGAGTTCCATCATTTCTCAAGTAAGCCAAGAGCTCAATCCACAATGCAATTAGAACAATTAAATCAATAAAATTCCAAGAAGATCTCATGTATGCATTTGGAGCAAAAACGAACCCATCTGCTGTAATTTTAATTAGAAATTCAAGACTGAATAACATGACAAAAGACCACTCTAGGTAAAATGTCCAATCAAGATTCCAGGAATCATCTATGGATCTCCTGAATAATGGAGTTATGTAACAAGTAGACACAACCAAGGCAATTGTTGCGAAAAACATAATTACAACTATGGTTTCTGAAACTGGCCGGTATGGCTCAACCCCATCAATACGTTCTCCATAAGATGACTTCACTAGCCTTTGACAGAGTTTTCTCAATCTGTGTCTTGGTTCAAGCACATAGAATACTCTATTAAAGAATGGATTTTCCTCCAAAAATTTATTTTGTTCAGAGATCAACACATTTCTTTCACTAATAATGTTTTTAGCAAATCTAGCAGGATCAAAGTTCTTGAGCACACTCATATCTCTAGTCTTTGTCAAGTAAAATGGATTTTGAAAAAATTCGGTTGTTCTCCAATAATTAACGTGAAGCCAGCGCTTCCAGCTTGAATTAGGCAATGTCTTTACTGCTCCATCATCTTCGTCTGCTTTGTTAAGGTCCTTTTCTATAAAATCATTCACAGCAGTTCCACTTAATAACAAATTCACGACAGCCTTCTCTAGTTGATCCTTCAATCCTTTCGATTTAAAAAGCTTACTTTTGAACTTTGAAAGTGCCCCAGACCTTTCTTCCATGTTTTGAAGTCTATCTGTCATATTGTCAATGAACTGTAATAATTGTTGTTTTCTCTTTCCTTCTTCGGAAACCTCAAGAGTTTCAGCAATTACAGCAACGAAAATGTTCAATATGACCGTGTTCGAAATAGAAAACCACAATATCAATAAGACAGAACCGAATGCCCGGGAGGAAGTAGTACGGGAATACTCTTGCATTGGATACAAAACCTCGGTCCAATTTTCAGTGGAAGTGATAACGTAAAGTGCAAGAAAAACATTGGGTAAAGTATGCATGGGGAATGTGACTTGATCAAAATCCTCCTTGATGACTGTACCTTCAAAGTATCTGGCAACCAAAATACTGTATAAAAAGGTAAAGATGAAATAGAACAAAGCCAAATCAAAAATTGCCTTGATATTGCTAATAATTAAGAGCCAGAGACCCCTTGTTATTGACGTTGCAAGAACAACGCGGTAAAACCGCATGATCTGAAAAACAGTTAACCAATAGTATACATGACCTAGGCGTTCTTTCACTGGCCCCACAATAATGACAGATGTGACAATAGCTAAGAAAAGATCAAAAATGTTTCTTTTCAGCTTAAAAAAGAGTCTCCAGTTCGGAAAGTGAATAATGAACCGGAAGATGATCTCGGCTAAAAATACTCCTGTGAATGCTGCTTCAATTCTGTATAAAACATGACTCATGGATTCAGACATGGTATTTTTGCGGAAGCATTGAACAAATAAGTCAACAAATATGAATATAGGGAAAATAAACTCAACATTGTAATAATATTTCAAAAAAACATTTTGCTTTTTCAAGAAGTTGAGCCGTTCGACATGTCTAGACACATCTCCTGGTTGAAGTATTCCCCACATATCGAACTTCTTGTTTCTCTTTTCATCTTTGGCGTGTTCTCTAGTCGTGTTAAAGGAAGTAACAATTACAGCAATGAACACATTGAGAAGCCAAACCGTGAGAATGAAAATGCAGCATATAAAAAACAAGCATGCACCGATATTGTCTGAGTCCATGGTAAAATACATAATGTCTGTGAATGTATTGGCACTCATGATGACAAAAACAATTTCCATCGACTGTAAGATATTATCAAAATTGAGAGTTCCGCCGTATGGATTGTCGCCACTTATGCATTTTGAGTTAACCGGGCATCTAAAACCCTTGATAGTTGCAGACGACAGGCCATTTCTTTGGATATACGGCTGTGCTCGATTGTTTGCATCTAGATATGAACCACAATACAGGTCATCATTGACATAAGTATCATTAGGGTCATCTGGATTCTGCCAGACACAGTGTCTGCTTAATGACGACTTGAAAGATTGCACTCCAATAATTCCGAAAAGAATCCAGAAAAAACTTATGAAAATCAAGACATCAATCAATTGAGGAATTGCGGCTCTAACGGACTTCAAAATTGTGCTAGTACCAGTGGTAAGGTTTAACAATCTTAAAATTCTCAAGCAACTCAAGGTTCTGAAGATCATAATATGGTGTTTGGCATCATAACGATCTATAGCCAAAAATAATGATATCCAGAATGTGACCATTGAAATGAAATCAATCTTGTGCCAACTATTTCTGAGGTATGCTCTTTTGATGTGTAGGTTTCTTAAATCTCTCTTGGGAGGTAACAAGAAAGTATTCGAAGAATGTAATGGCGAAGGTCTATGAGGAGCCTCAGTAGGAGGAGTTTCTTCGCTTTCGAAAGTAATTTTTTTATGGTGTGAGCTCAAGTCTCTATATTTTTGTCTGAGCTGCGTATTATAAGCTGGAAATTCGTCATCAAGATTTATTTCTTTAACATCCAATGGATCTTCTCGATCTTCATCCAGAGATGTATTTGCTTGAGGTATGGATGTCTTATATTCCTTGCGATGAAAAATCTTATGCAATCCTGTGGCTTTGTATAGCTTTGTTAACGTATTGTTTTTGAAATATACTTTATACTCATTGGAGGGGTAAGGAAGACCCAATTCTTCAAACATTGATCTGTCAAAAATAAATCCATATGCAATAATGTTCAAAACAATTTCTCCTGTGTATATCATATTGATACCCATCAAGACGTAATCTGCCCAGTTAAATCCATTGTATACGTATCCGCCCAATGCAGGTGGGTTCCACTGTCTATAACTGAGCAAAATCACTTGCAAAATAAGTAACGCCGTCATTGCAATGTTTGTTGTATGTTTCGATATTATGCTATGGCACCATTTCCTCAACCAGTTATCAGAAGAAAACAACTTTAGTGATTTTCCGAAAAGATACATGGTGTTCAAATCAGTGGTGTATGTTTGTGAATGCTTTAGGGGCTCAATGGGTGGCTGTGGTACTTCTGCAAGCGGGGTCGTTGAAGTTGCATTAGAGGGATTGACGAACAAACCCAATCCATTCTGGCCGTCGGCAAAGTTGATATTTGTGACAGAGTTGTTTTCATCAACGATATTGACGTTAGGAACAAAACTGACGTTAGGAACACTCTTGTTACTTTGTGCGTATGTAGTTGCAGTTTGAAGTTGGTCCTCTTGCTGTGAAGATGCATCGTCTCTGAAAAACAGGAAATTTCCACTGATTGGGGAGGGAGCTGCACTTTGGTTCTGCGATTTCACGCTCAAATGTGATTTCTTTGAAGGAGAGTCTTCGAGGGTAGTTTTCGACCCCGATCCTGCAATACGTGCTGAAAACCTGGCAATAGCCTCTGAGAACTTCGCGGGTGATTGCTCTTCTTTTTTGGAGGTTCCGGCCTCCAAAAAATCGAAGCTAAACTCGGGTTTCGCCGTGGTTGGGGTGACTGGTCTGCTATCTGGGTCTGAAAATGGTGAGAGGTGCAGGGGTTCTTTCCTCGTGTTAGTAGAATGACTGGCCTGTGGAAATATGTCGTGCAATGCAATGTTGTCGGAGTACTCACCTTCTCCTGGATATATGTCCTGCGGCGACCGGGGTGGATGTGGCGGGTTTTGCGTTGGAGCCTGCGTTGGAGGCTTTTCAGGTGTTTTGGAGTCGGAGGACACAGGAAACCACATGGCACCCTTGTCGCCGGAGCCCAACGCAAAGCTCAAGCCCTCTCTGAGAGCATCGAGGTCGTTGTCTTGGGCCGCTTCCAAGATGAGCGGCTTATCGCTGACCGGACTGTGTGGTCTCTGGTCATGGAAATGGTGGTATATCTTTTGCGGAACTTGAGTAGGCGAGCCTGGAATGTGGAGGATTCTGGTGTTTCTCTTGGACTTGGACTTGGGGGAACGGTCCGACTCCTCGCGTGTTCTATTGGGAGAACGATCGGACTCATCGTGCGTTATATTGGGGGACCGGTTCCACTCCTCGTGTGTTCTGTTGGGGGAGCGGTCCGACTCCTCGTATGTCTTGTTGGGGTCGTAGTCTTCGTTAAATGAGTCCATAGTCGGGAGACACGGGAGTGAATGGTGGAAATCGGAAGGAGTCGAAGGATTATAAGTGGAGTATCAGGATGTCACGGGTGTTTCTGCTTGTATGAGCGTCTATCGGTCCTGTCTGGTGCAATTGAAACGGAAACAAGGGCTTCTCGGACACTGCGATAAGTGTGGAATTAGGCAACGGACACCACGCAGATTAATGTGAACAGGCGGAAGATGCCGAATCCAGGACCAAGACAGTGGTTCTATGTGAAAACAGGCGAGGACCGTGGCGCTGGATCCGAGTTCCTGGAGGTTCCGAAATTGCAGAGATTGAGTTCTTGATCCAGAGCTTTTTTTGGCTGCACTTGCACTAAACGCGCAGTGGCTGAGGGGGTCAGGTGCGAAAAGACAGGGTTTGAGATGGCAACACAATAAACAAGGGGTGCGATTGGAGCAACAGGAAGGGGAATGGGAAGGAAATGGGGAGATATATGAGTTCGGGAGTGTAGGCGATTTGTGATGTACCTTTTTCCCGTTGTTTTGTGCTTGAAACCACGGAATATAGCCCCTGTGTAACCTGGCGCTTGCGAAAGAAAGTGGTCTATAAATGGAGAGTGCGACTAGGAAAAACAGTGCAAGGAGTGTGTCTACAGGGCTAAGCAATATGGAGTGATACGGGAGCAGATAAGGGCCAAAAGGGGTAGAATTGGGATACAAGTGACGACAGTGTTTTCCCTACATTTTAGGATTGCCAAATGGACTCAGTTTGGCTTACATGCGGCTCTTTGCTGGCTTTCTGCCACAGCATCGGTGGGGCTGAGTTTGGCAACGTCACGGCTCCAGTTGGCCATTTCCGAGATGGCTATAGATAGCACAATTGGGCAGATGGGGCGACGACAGGCAGTTACGAGTGTTTGGGAGTGGATTCATGCATACCCGAGGATATGGTGAGAAAGGCATAAATAGACTTCTATTGACGTTTAGGGCCACATCTGAAAAATACAATTGCAATAAAGTAGTCACTGAGCCTATGTGATTGTTCAAGTAGTACTGTGGCTTTAAACAGATTGAAACATGAAGTGCGGGCCTATTCTTTTGCGATCCAGATCAAAATTGTACTAAGCTTGGGCTTAAGAGATCAGATATTCCCAGTATCCACTACTGTAGACATACTTACCAGTACAAATACGGATAAGCACTTTCTGCTCGTTTAAATATTTTTTTGGAAAATTTCAGTACCTGTGACAAGTAATAAAGTCATTAGATCCGTCCAAGAATGCAGCCTTCCATTCCTAGTCTAAATAGTGCCTTTTAATGATTGTAGGCTGCCCTTGATCCTAACAGTGAAATGTCGCGCACGTCAAAAATGTCGCTGACATAATTACCGGGACATAAGTACATGGACTACAAATATTAGCTAACTTCATTGTTCAAATGAATCAAGCAGTTCCATTCCGTTATTCCAAGCATATTATACACAGTGAAGGCAATGACTTCTCCCACATGCATCAATACTTTCACCCACCCTATCCCTCCTAATAATGTCGCATTCCAGATGTCGCACGTCGCATGTCGCACTTCTTTTCAACTAAATGAAAATTATCCAACTTCCAATCAACTACACCCAATGTCGTTTGTTTTGAAGAAGTTGCCCACCCAGGAGAGAATAAACCAGGCCAAGCAACTCTCTGCCTCCATTTTCGGCCATGTCTGGAACCCAAACAACACCAGAAACGGTGCCAAGATCTTAAAGGCCCCATTGAAGGGTCCTGAGGTTGTCAAATACTACGGTGTGAATGATCACCTTCCTACCTTCAAAGACTTCAAAGAATGGTTCCCTGAACTCAAGCTCACCGACCCAAGAGAAACTTACAGATTGCATATGGTTCAAGACAGAAAGAAGAGAAACAAGGGTGCTCCAAAGAAGAAGAGCAAGAGCGATTAAACGAAGAAACCTACGTCATGTCATGGAAAAACCGACACCTGATGTGACGAGCTTGTATATATACTTATAATACATATTGTACACTAGTTGATTCTAGGCTTTTTGCGGATATTGAAAGTGTCGGTGGCATCTTCCAAGTGACTGGAGTTCACTGATGCAAGCCGAAGACTGTCGTCCTTGTAAGCATTTCTGAGCAAGAGCTCATTAAGATCTGATCTCTTTCCAGTTTGCTGGGGCATAGAGGAAGAAAGTTCCACTCTATCCCAGTCTCTGGTCAGAATTTCTTCACCGTTCATTGGGTCTGTTAAAATGGTCAAGCTATTTCCTTCGAGACGAGCCTGTCGTATGCGGAGCTTGCTCTCTTTGTGTATGACTGACAACTTGCTGCTGTCTAATTCATAAGCTGCAATGTGATTTGAGTTAAGAAGTAATAATTTGGACGAACCAACAGGGAGGACTTCACGGAAGCCATGATGAAGTGATATTATTGCCCTGAACTTGACGGTGAACCCGGAATTTGCATTGAAATTGAGCACCACCAAGTTATTATCAAATTGAAGACACAAATTCGGGCCAACTTTAATGACTTTTTTCAAACTTCCGTGTTTCAATTCGATACCTCTGTTAGTCGATTTTCTATAGCCAACGGTCCTGTCTGAATTAGTCTTCCAGTACTCTGTTTCAGTATTCAAGGTGAGACTTCGTTCTATGGTCTGAAGGGATCGAAGTGCAACACACATGAGGTGAATATGATTCTCGCTCACACTAACAGTGGTAAAGTATTCATTGTGAGGGAACAGGATCCAATTTCCGTGGTGCTTCAACGCAGGAAACTGGCTTGTTTGTAGAAGTTTGGAATCGTTCAGGGTGCTCAAATCTATCAACGGTTTCAGAAGCGCAGACGAGTCCTTGGGTCCCAATAGGTGGAAAACTTTTAGTTCAAAGCCATAAATGGAGTGTTCGCTGGAAAACATGCTGATCCAACGTCCTGAGTCGGACCATTTGATTTCTGGTGTAGATAGGCAGAATTGGGGAAGTCTCGATGCTGCAAAAATGGTGCTGGTGGAACCTTCATTGTAGAGGTGATACACAATAGGTGTAGCATTATATTCCATGGTATCGGCAACTATGGAGAGAACGTGGTTATTTCTGTTAGGCGCTATGATTAACTTGTGAATTAGCGGTTTAATGATGGTCAAGATGATGTGGGAACAGTCGAGGGAGTATAGTTTCATGTGGAGGTAGTGTTTCGTGAAAATGACCAATTGTTTCGAATTTGAGCATCCCAGGTCTTCAATCAGCAGGGGCAACGAGTCTGAAGGAGGAGGAATCCATTCAAAACGCTCAATTCCATCATCTTTGCTTTGTTGGATCACTATTGGCTCATCTGTGCCCAACTCGTACACCAACAAGAGGTGATAGTTGTCTATCACCACGCCTAATTTGGTGGAGTTTTGGCCTGCTTTGACTTCCTCCCATTCCACCTGGACCACCTGGGCTCCAGAAAGACGCGGTTTGCCTTCTACTCCGTTGAATAGGACGTGTCGACGGATTGCCTGGTTCAAGTTATGGGAATGGATGGGTTCTGGGGCTCCGATCTCGGCGATTTCGAGGATTCCACCCGAAACGCTTGCAGAATAAGTTCCACAGCGTGACAAGACGCTGAAGTTGCCTTGAGTCATCTCATCTAGCGCCAAAACGTAGTGGATAAAGGGAGATGGTTTAGTTTTTGCAATGTATAAACATCCATGTCGCGGTATGGTGTGGATGTCGCACCACAATGTCGCACCAAAACATATAAGCAAATCATCACAACATCACCACAAACAATTAAACCCCTGAATTTTCCACACCATTCTCCCACAAAACGCTCTTATTGGCGTGTTAACTCGAAATGCCTCCCAAAAAGAAGAGCGACACCTCGAATCCCGCTCGTTCGAAGCCTCAGGCAAGAAGAGGAGGTCGCAAACCGAAACAACCACGTGAAGTACAAGAAGCGCCTTCACAGCCAGGAAGCCAGATCTTGAAGCGCAAAAACCGGTTGAACGACCTCCTCTCCACGTCACAAGAAGACCGGACTCGAAAAAACCAGCGCAAGAGCCTTTCTTTCGAGGAAGATGAGGGCTTTGTCTACAAACGGAGCCAAGAGGCAGTCAAGCGCAAAAGAAAGGGAGTCAGCACACCAATAGCACAGTTGAATGAGGAATTGGGCAACATCACGCGAGAAGTGGACGATGACGATGAGTTTGAGCTAGAGGACTTGCCCGTACGAAAGAAACCCCCTACGCACAACTTCCTAGATGAGTCTAGTCTCCAGTTGTCTTCGCCCATCAAAACCGCCTATATCGAGGAGCCAGTTGGCTATGTGGAGCAGGTTTCCCGCCATGAGCTCACTCTCAACGAGTCTGATGCAGCATATCCCCGGAAACGCCGGAGTGAAGGGCCCCAGGCACGCCGAACGTCCTACTACAGCCGTGGCAAACGGGTATCTTCGATAGGAAATGGATTCATAGGAGAAATACACCCCGACGTGCCAGTGGCAGACTACTACAAATTGTTGGACAGCTCTTTGCCCGAGCCCGACCGCATGCGCCAATTGTTGGTGTGGTGTTTCAAGAAACAGATGGAGAAAGAGGACAAGGAGATCAAGCAGGCCACCACGGAAGACCAGACGGTGATCAACATCGCCAAGGTGATCAAGGACGAGATATTGGGTGACCTCATGAACAAGCAGATCTCCACCAGTTGGTACGATGGGGTAAAGGAGCAGGAGTTGACGGGCGCGGAAGTCGTTGTTCCCAATCCACTTAACCTGTCCAATCGGGAGAACATCGAGGTCTACACTCGCAAGTTGGCAGAATTAGGCAGAGAGAAGCGTTTGTGGCAGCAGGCATATGCCCAAAGCATACAGGCAGTGGACAATATTACTCCGCTCGATGCGCAGGAACCGGACCAACATGACCAGTTCGAGGCGTACATTGCACAAAAGGACGGGGTTCCGTCGGTAGTCCAGGAGCAGTTGTTGAAGCAGATGAGCGAGGGATGCCTCCAAGTGGAGCAGAAGGTCAACCGCGACCTCGGCACTGCAGTGGACCGACTCTTCCATACCAGCTACCAATTGCACCGGACGCTGGAGCTTGTCCATGGGCTCGAAACTTCCAAGTTTAGCGCCAAGCTCTCGCAGCTCTTGAGAGATTACATGACACGGAGCGATCGTCTGCATCGCCGCGGCCGCAAGACGGGCCTGGCCCGAGTCGACTCGAGGGTGCTTTTACGGGCACTTTCTCGAGTGGATCGTCGGCGTCATTGAACTCACCACTGAAATTATTCCAGGAGATGACCAGTATAGACCTGCCAGTGACCCGAGTCTAGGGCCTTCGATGATCGCAGGAATTATATTTCTGGCCCTTACTTAGGCATTGAGCCAATCAGCCATGACGAAAAACTATGAGCTTAACGTATTGGGCAAACAAACCATGGAACCAAGAATAACTAATCTATTGGACCAACACAGCGATGGAACTAACTAATCACAAACAAATCATGGAACCAAGCGTAACTAACCTTATGAATCCAAGATTTGGACCAACCATAACTAACCTGATGAATCCAAGATTTGGACCAACCATAACTAACCTGATGAACCGGCCATTGGACCAACCATTCAACAGCCTTGGCATTGACCTTCCCCAGAAACATAGACGTACTATGCCTTATGTATTATTAGAATCATTAACGTTCAATGGGGCTACGTATCCCACTACCTTTGCCGGTGTAGCCTAAATAGAATAAGCAAATCATAAACAGTGGGATCATATGACATGTCATATAATAACACTGATCTTAGATCTCCTATTTTATTTGACCTATGAATAATATGCTATGTATAATATGTGCAACATGCCAAGTATCTTGCAAGACTACCACCATGCACCGTCGACTATCCACCATCTAGTATTCATGCTTCATGCTTGTAGCTTTCATCATACCATATGCCTCCACCGTTTAGTATCCACAGTCTACTTCTTTACTTGTAACTTTCATCATACCGTCTATACATACTGTGCATCCCATTTAACACACCATTTCCATTTCTTCCCCTGACGTATTTTTTACGTCGAATCCATGACCATCTGCATTAATATTAGCATTATTAGGTGTAGCTCGAAATGAGCCTCCTTCAGAACTCTGCCTACTTAGAAACGTTAGAACACTTCTACTTTAATCAGACTGACCTATGCACAAACTGATCTATTTGGCCAAACTGATCTATTTAGGGGCTTATCCCTTTTAGTCAGTCTATTCTTTTAGTCTTTCAATCAGTCTATCCTGTAGTAGTCTATCCTTTTGTAGTCTATCCTTTTAGCCATCTAGCAGCTGAGCCTAGCTCAACTGGTTGGGATCTCGGATCCATCAACGCCGTACATCTTCGGCTCTTGGCTCGCTCGCATCAGGTAATGATTCCGACGTAATGGACATCTCTTGTCCAATTCCAATTCAGAGCAATTGTCCCCTAAACCAGACAATGCAACGCTGATCGATGTGGTCTTTGAATTGCATTATTGCTCGCATTAATTTTTCACTCGCTGTTTGGAGCCAACGGAATTGTCCCCACATTCACCCTCAAAACCACCCAATGGTCAGGTCCATGTACGAGGATTGCCGTCGTGTTTTGGGTGAATTGCTGCGTGTTTGTGCCGGGCGCCATTGGTGCAGAATACGACGGATGTCAGAGGATGGTATTTATGGATCGCGTCCAGAGAGAAAGACGACAGAGAGAGTGTGAAAGATACAGGGCTCCATAGTAGACCAGATTGGACTTGTCGTATAGTGAGTGAATAGAGCATGAGCTAGTCAGAATAAGCTCATTGACATGTAATGGCTGTATAGCATTGTGAAAAGCCTGTGCCTTGTTACGGATTATCTGTGTCCGTGCGTGCTCCTAACCCCTGGGGTATGATGTATGTATGCAATTGTTCCGCATAACATCTACCCACTTCAGTCACACCTACTCCGATGCAGAACCTCCATGGCTACCTATAAATACCCTCGATCCCGCCTCCTGGCACGTCTCCATAACTACTTCCCTTTTCTTTCGCTCAAAATGGTCTTGGTATCCACTTTGGCCGTGTATCTAGGCCTCCACCTCTGGCTGTCTTCAGTGCAAGCCCTGCCCCTAAAGGTGTCCCAGGCTGCCTACAGCCACAACTTGACCATCGAGGCGGTTGTTGCCGACCGTGATGGCCTCTACTCCTTGATCAACTCCACCCAGAACAAGCAGGTCTTCACCCAGTTGCAATACTCGTCAGACGCCTTCTACGACGTGGGCGTCAATGTGGTGGGCACAGCGGAGTTTGCCTCCAGAAACCAGTACCAACGCCAGCCCTATGTTGCAAATGGTTATTTGGGCAGTCGAATCCCCAATTTGGGTCAGGGATTCACCTATGACCAGTTGCAAGACGGTCCAGACGCCAGTGCGGACGTCTTGGACAACGGATGGCCGTTGTTCAACAAACGGTACGCCGGCGCCTTCGTCGCCGGCTTCTACGACATCCAGCCCAACACGTCGGGCACCAACTTCCCTGAGTTGCTCGAAAACGGCTACGAAAGCGTCATTGCCGCCGTGCCCCAATGGACCACTCTCCAGTTGTCTACATCCATCAACGGCCACGATTACGTGTTGGATCCCACCGCCAACGCCTCGCAGCAAGGCTCCATCTCCAACTACGTCCAGAACATGTCGCTTTCCGACGGCATCGTCACCACCGAGTTCACGTGGTTGGACCAGGTCCAGGTCAAGTACCAGGTGCTTGCCCATCGCCAGGACTACAATTTGGGCGTGGTCAACTTGGAAATGGCCAACTTGGGCCACAGCAACATCGAGATCCACATTGCCGACGTGTTGGACTTCGAAACCGCCCAGAGATCGCAATTGGCCGGCGTTGGTCACGACAACGACAACGGTATCTACATCCAATTCCAGCCCCATTACCTCGACTACGTGCACGGTGCCATCTACTCCACCTTGCGGGGCCTGAACGCCCCCGAAATGGGCTCCTCCAACTCCTCTGCATGGCAAAAGCTCCTGGTGACCTTACAGCCACAAAGTGCCCAAAGAGTCACCAAATACGTCGGTGTGGCCACCACCGACTTGGATCCCGAGGCATTGGCGTCTCAGGACGCCGTTTGGTCCAAGGCCAAGGCCGTTTCACAGGCCTACAACGATGTGGATGCAGTGCTCCAGTCCCATCAAGTGGCTTGGGACCAGACCTTGCAATCGACCACTGCCGTCACTTTTGCCGGCGATCTCTTGGTCACCTTGACGGCCAGAGCCTCCATCTTCCATTTGGCCGCCAATACCCGTTCCGACGCCGAAGGCGTGACTGCTGCTTTGCCTGTTGGAGGGTTGAGTTCCGATAGTTATGCCGGAATGGTCTTTTGGGACGCCGATGTGTGGATGTTCAACGGTATCTTGCCATTTATTCCATCCCACGCCAAAAGCGTGGTCAACTACCGTTCCTACACCCATGAACAGGCCAAGAAGAACGTTCCAAAAGGACACCAGGGTGCCGTTTATTCGTGGACAAGTGGCAGATTTGGAAACTGCACAGCTACGGGCCCATGTTTGGACTACGAATACCACATCAATATGGCCGTGGCCTCCAGTGCATGGAACTTGTACTTGAGTGGAGCTGTTGGTGACGATTTCCTCGAATCTACAGTGTATCCTTTGGTAAATGATGCTGCTGAGTTCTATTCTAATTACGTGGTGCATTACAACGACACCACCAAAAAGTACGAGACAAGAAACTTGACCGACCCCGATGAGTACGCCAACCATGTCGACAATGGTGCCTACACCAATGCCGGCATTTCTGCTGTGGTGAAATGGGCCATGGCTTTGAGCAAACATCTCAACAAGCCGGTCCCTGATATCTACGGAAAAATCGCCGACAATGTCTATATTCCAGAGTCCAACAACTCCGACAAAATCACATTGGAGTACTCGGGCATGAATGCCTCTGTTGGTGTCAAACAGGCCGATGTGATCATGTTGACATATCCACTCGAAAACGAATTAATTACCGAAGAGCTGGCCTACAATAATCTTCAGTTCTACGCCAAAAACCAGGTCAACTACGGACCTGCCATGACTTTCCCCATTTTCTCTGTTGTTTCTTCTGCATTGTCCAAGAAAGGATGCTCTTCTCAATCCTACTTGAAGAAAGCCATTCAGCCTTACTTGAGAGGACCTTTTGCCCAGTTCAGTGAACAAAATAACGACGATTTCGCCACCAATGGTGGAACCCACCCAGCATTTCCATTCATGACTGCCCATGGTGGATACTTACAAGCCATTTTGCAAGGTTTGACCGGTTTAAGATATGGTTCTGCCATCAATAATGGTTCTATCGATAGAGTCTTGACCTTGGATCCAGTGGCCATTCCATGTCTTGGAGGAAACGCCCAGTTTGAGGGCATTTTCTTCAACAACCAAACCTTGAACTTGGTTTTCAACGATACCCATTTTATTGTCACCCACGATGGACCAGTTCCTGGTGCCACTGCCACCGATGCCAACATCAAGATTGGCTCTAGAAACAAGATGGCAGGAGACTATCTCTTGAAAAATGGTGACACGTTGGCGGTTCCACTTTATGTTCCCCAAGCTGCATTCCCAGACAGCATTAGTGAATGTGAATTAGCAGAGTTTGTCAATGTCACTGCCAGTGCATACGGAGATTCTACTTTCCTGATCAACGACGGTGACAACACCACTAACTGGCAGGTTTTCAGCAACACCACCGCAGGAAAGGTGCTTGTTGACTTGAAAGATTACAAGAACATTTCCAGAGCTTATATCAACTGGGGTGATAAGCCTCCATTGCATTTCAAATTATATGCCTACAACAATGCCCATGAATTGCCTGACTCCACCAGTTTCTTGAGCATGGTAGATTTTGGTGCTGACATTGCATCCAATTATGTCTACGCCAACCCCAGTGGTGAAAAATACAACCAAAATGATTTGTTCCAAGTTGTTTACGATAAAGATGTCCCCATTTCAGCTCCTTATGCTGACCAAGACCACATTTCTGTATTTGTTCCAGATGTTTTCAATTCTACTTCTTTCGATTTGGACACTCCGTTATATGCCAGATTCCTTCTTCTTGAAATCGAGGGTATTCACAACACTGTTGAGATTGACAATGATGTGTACGGTGCCAAATTGTGTGAAGTCGTTCTTTACTAGTTTTCGTTCAAATTCTTATTATTTGTTATAGTTGTTTAATTTTACGAGTCATGATTTTTGCATGTTAATATGAGGAATTTAGTATTAACATAATACTATAGCGAAATGAGTGAAAGGAAATAAATTTTGTAGACTTGAAAGAATGAATTTAAACAGGTCTGACATCAAGTCAAAAATTTCCTATTCAACTAAAAATGAAAAAGTGGAGAGTAATTACTTTCAAATGAGAATATTTTATTTTGTCATAATCACTGGTAAGATTTCTCCAATAGACGAAGACAGCACAAATCTTGCTAATGGAGTTGTTGTATTATCTGCCTTTTTAACTAATTCGTATTCTTCTACAGATATCTCAATTTTATTTCATAGAATTGGTATTCTATTGATCTAATTATCAAAGAACTTTTTAGAAGACAAAGAGCGTTTTTTAGTGAAGCACGAAACTTAGTACATGACCTCAGCCATGGCAATAAGACGCTTCACACCAGTGTGCCAGGTACCAAGCTCGTCGGCGTGGTTAGTGGCAACTTCCACATTCAAGTTAGCTGCCTTAGCAAAGTCCTTGCTTTCCAAGGCTGCAGCAATCTCTTTCAAGGATTCAATAGTAGCTTCGGACAACAAATCTTCATTGTTCAAGTGGTCAAACAAAATATTAAGTCTGGTTTCCATGTCTTGTCCATGCTTGGCAAACTTCTCAGGAATGTTTGGCTTAATGGCCTCTAAAATCTTGCTGATTCTCTCGTACACTGGCAATGAGGAAGCAGGAATATGGCTTCTGTCACCTGGTGGGTACTTTTCCTTTTGTACCACTGGAGCTACTTCGACTGGAGCAGGGGCAGCAATTGGAGGACCGGAAATGGGAGGACCAGAAATTGGTGGTGCAGAAATTGGTGGTGCAGCAGGAGGCTGGTTTCCAATATTTGGACTTCTCAAATTAGGAGGAGGACCGGCGAATCCAGGATGAGTTGGTGGTGGAACTGCACCAGCTGGTCTGATCGAGGATGGTGGAGGGGCATAAGGATTCTTTGGTGGACCAGACAGGGGAGTTCTGGAAAATCCTGGAGCGGATGGAGGAATCATGTTGCCGGGTGGTGGAGGAGCATAAGCCACCTTAGGAGCAGCTGTCTCTATTGGGGCATATGGGTTCTTCTTTGGAACGGCTGGAGAGGAGGTGGTGAGTGGAGATCCAAAGTTCGAAGCAGGTGGAACTGGGGGTTGTCCATTAGCTGGCACTTCAGAACCGGCTTGAGGGGCGTAACGGTTTAATGACGTGGAACTTTGTTGTGGAGAGCTCGAGATTAAAGGACTTGTGATCGAAGTCTTGGAAGCAGTACGACTCACAACCTTAGGTGGAGGTGGAACCCCTTCGCCTCCTCTCTTTGGTGGTGCTAATGGTTGCGATGGAGAGGGAGCAAATGGAGCAGCGGGTTGAATGACACTTGAAGAAGCTGCACGACGTGCGGTAGCCGTCTTCTGCTTGAAGGTTTCAGGTAAGTCGTTCCATCCATCCTCTTTCTTGTTCACAGGAGCAACGGGAGGTGGAGGAATAACGCTTTCACTTCCTGGAGGAGGTGCAACAGCGCCAACCACTGGAGTAGCTGGCTTGTATGGGTTGGAAGCGGCTTGTGGAGCATATGGATTAGAGGTGGCTGGTCTAGCATATGGGTTCGACACAGGCTGGGCTGGAGGAACACCTGGAAGTCCTGGTGCAACTGGGGCTCCAGCAAGGCCAGGGATACCTGGAGTGACAGGAACGCCAACTGGCGCATATCCCTTAGCAGCAGGAGCGCCCAAAGGAGGAGTTGGGACTGGGGCCACACCACCAACAATTGGGTATCCTGGAGCAGGTTGACTTCCCAATGCATTAGGAACAGATGGTTGTCTGGCATAAATGGACTCTGTCGTAGAAGCATTGGCTCTGGCATAGACATTTCTGGAGCCTGCCTTAGCAGCAGAAGAACCAGTGGTCTTAATGTTCTTGGTTGTCTTGACAGCCTCGACCTTTCCAGAAGCCTTGGAAATTCTTTCCTTGTCGGTTCCAGCAAACTCGGTAGGCACAATAGACAAGAATTTTTCGGCCAACTCGAACTCACCATGACCAGCAACCAAGTTGGCATACTCAAGAATTGCATTCACAATTGGCTCCACAGTAGGACCGGAAAGAACTCCAGTGTCCTTGGTGATCGATCTGTAAGATACGATCTTGGCAACGAAGTTGTTCAATGACTCAAAGCGGGCGTCTGCAGGAGAAGTGATATTGGCCTTGTTGTCAGACTTGAGCAATTCTGCTTCGAAGCTAGGCAATTCCTCGAGCCAGATGTTGGCAATTCTGTCCAAAGCATTTCCAGCCAAGAAACAAGAAATGGCATACTCTCTCTTGTTCTTGTTGTCTGACTTCAAGAGACGGTCACCCAACTCAGCGATTTGACGGTTGCGGACAATTTCGTCGTCTGAGTAAGCCACGATAGATGCAGCGATTTCTTTCCAGTTGGAAACATCGGCATTGCTAACAATATCGGAAACGTTCTTGTTGGTAGCGGTATAAAGAACTCTGGTGAATTTCTTTCCTTCATTCTTTTTGAAGTATGATTGCTTGACCTTATGTTTAATCTCCTCCGAACCATCCAAGGCCAAAATCAATGCTTCGGTGATCTTGTCTTGCTCCAAACAAAGAGTAACTGCCTCGTCTAATTTGTTCTTCAAGATGCTCTTGAAGATTTTCTTGTTGCTTGTTGTGTCCTTGGAGTTAATCAATTGGAATTCACCTGATGGAACGAAATCGGCTTCAACGGGAGCAGCAGAGCCGTTTCCAAGATTGTCGAAGAAAGAGTCTTCAACATCATTGGTTTCGGCATCGTCCTTGGTCTCCTTTTCAGTCTTCTTGTCTTCCAAAACAGTGGCGATTTCCTCCTGCAAGATTTCCTTCTGGTCTGTCTCGGAAATCTTTTTCAAAAGCTCCCAGTCAGCCTTGTCCTCCTCATTATCAATATTAGAAGCCAACTTGGAGTCTATTATGGTCTTGTAGTCGTTCTCTTTCATGGAATCGTACAACTTGGAGGATTCGCCTTGACTCTTGGTAACAAATTTGGAAATCTTGATGATGGACTTTCCGGAGGTGTCCTTCTGAACTTGAACGACCTTTGATCCGAAACCGAAAGAAACACTGGAAGGTCTTTTCAACCAGATTGGAGCCTGCTTGACTTCAAAGACTGGCTGTTGTGTGTCAGTGGTGGAAATTTGATTCCAGAACACATCGTCGTCATTGGAAGCGACCTTGGTGGACACTGGAGGGGAAGTGTCCTGGAGAGACTGAACTATGATCTTGCCGTCGAAAGAGGCGGTAGCAAAGATGTCAGGCGCAGATGGGGCGAATCTGGTGTGGAACGCCCAGTTAGCGGTGGTGGGGTATTCTCCCAACTTGACCCCGGTGAGGGGGTTCCACAAGAAGGTGGTGTTGTCCTTTCCGCTGGATATCAACAAATTTTCATCCTGCTTGCACCAGTCCAAGGACAAGACGCCCTTCTTGTGGCCGGAGAGAATCTGTTCTGGCGCGTTGGAATTACGCAAGTCCCAGGTCAAGATCAACGGACACGAGTCGTTGTCGCTGGCGGTGATCAATTTCGTGGACTGCGAGGGGTGCCACGCGACCTGCGAGAAGTTGGCCCTGCCGCTGGCGCCGGTGTACGATAAGTGCAACACCTCTCTCTTGGACTTCAAGTCCCAGATGGAGGTGTAGCCATTGGAGCCGGTGCTGGCCAAAATGTGCGAGACCGAGTTGTTCCACGCCACGCTGGTGACCTCGTCCATGGGCGTCATGGCCTGGCCGGGGATGAAGGGCTCGGAGAACTTCTTGGTGTCCCAGATGAAAATCTGGCCCTTGGCACCGCCACTGACCATGACGTGGTCCTGCAATGGGTTGAACTGCAAGGACTTGACGGGTCCGCTGTGCTTGTTGGACTTGTGTACCGACGCCTGGGCAAGGTCCTTGGTCTTGATCAACACCTCGGCGTCCCAGAACTCGACCTCGCCGTTCTCAAAGGCACCGGCAATTAAGCCCTTGGGTCTGCCTTCGAAGGGCTTGGACCAGGCCAACGCGTAAAAGCGGTTTTCCACCGAGGCGGAAATGATGGGTTCGTGCTTGTTGGTGGCGGAAAAGGTGTCCCATACTTCCAAGGAAGCGCTGACGCTGAAGTTGACGTCGACGGCACCTGCCACGGTTCCAGTGGCCAATAAGGGCAAACTATCCAGACTCCATGCGAAGGTGGAGGTTCCGGAGATCTCGTTTATCTTAACCATGGTGGTGGATGGTGGAGAAGGGTGAGTTTAGTGGAGGTTAACGAGGAGGAAGTTGGTGTTGATTTGCCAACACAGCGTTAATGGACGCGGTCACGTGCGCAGGATCACGTGCGCATACGTGTCGATTAGGGGTCGTGTGCGGTGGGTCTGTGTTATTGTTTACGTCATGTGATATCAAGTCGCGTGACATCAGGTCACGTGAGTTATGTGCCACAGTCCTCCCTTCCCTACCCTTTCCTTCCCTTCCATCCCCCACTGTCCCTGCCATTCTCCGCGTGTCTCCCTCGCGTTGCTGCTAGTTCACCTGATACTTCATTCTAATTATAATTACATTCATGTGCATTCTCGCAAACTCACATGCACCTCGAAGATATCTCCATCTTCACAGGCACAGTATTCTCAAATAGGAACAGGAAATAAGCTCAAAGGAACAGGAAATAAACAGGGAACAAACTCAAATAGGATAGTCGAGTGTGATCGAACCTGTGGCTCTTTTGCAGCAACTCTATAGTTATAATTACAATTACAATTACATGTAGGACTCTTCAGTAAGAACTACAATTACAATTACATGTAGCACTCTTACAGTGAAAACTACAGCAAGAACTAAAACTACAACAACTATTACTACTACTATCACTACAACAACTATTACTACTACTATCACTACAACAACTACTACTATCACTACAACAACTATTACTACTACTATCACTACAACAACTACTACTATCACTACAACAACTACTACTATCACTACAACAACTATTGCTACTACTATCACTACAACTATCACTACAACAACTATTACTACTACTATCACTACAACTATCACTACTACAACTGGTACAATCGTGTCAGTTTGAACCTTTCCTTTTCTTTCTCTCATGCATTCGCAATTCCCAAGTGAGCTGATCTGATTGTCTCAATCACTCACCGTGTCTATCTATGGAGTGGGGCAGGCCCCTCTCCACACTGCCGAGCCCGTCGCCACTAACCGGCACTTGACATTGCTCCAAAGAGGAAGGATGTCTGACCGTGTCAATTCGATGGTCGCAATGGTCTCGATGTCCTCATGCTCTGGAATCTTTCTGCAATTGTAACCAGATGATTTAGATGATTTATGGAAGACTCTGGTCCGCTTTGGTGTCAATCTTTACCCCATGACTCCAGTCCACCTCCAGGAGTCACTGTCGCCTCTAGATCGCGCAGCCAAGCCTCACTGTCATCATTCACGTCTTCAGCTGCCCTCTGGATTATCTCGGTTCGCGCAGTAAGGGCTTAAGTGAAACTCCTTTGCCCCGGTGTGAGTTATCAACACGTTCTGGGTTGACTCGGGAGAATCTGGTAGCTGTTCTTTTTAGCTAACTCTTCTTCCTAGAATCCGGCAACGCTCTTCATAGAATCTGGCAACGCTCTTCTTAAAATCTGGTAACGCTTCCCCTACATTGTCCACTGGTAAAGCGTCTACTCTTATCATGATACGCGCCGTCTCCAAGCCGGTGGTGTCGCCCCAGCTCGTGGCCTACATCCTCCAGAACTTCCGGTCCAAGGTGCTCAATCCCTCGTCCAAGGCCTTCTTCTTCGCCTACTTGTACGTGGTGCTCCCCAAAGTCATCAACCATGTGTCGTTCTCCGTCAGAAAGCGCCGCTGGTCAGAGGTGTTGCCTCGGGTGTCCAAGACCATCATCAACGCCTTCCACCCCAACAAGTTCCCCATGTTTGCCGCCACGTTGGTGGCGGGCATCAACATCATCGAGCCCTTCGTGTACCGCCTCTTGCGGCGCCGCAAGAGCCCCGTCAATGCCATCTTCGTGTCCACCTTCGTGTCGGCGTTGGTGTCGGCGTTGATCTCGTTCCCTGCCTACCAGAACCACATCTTGGGCTACGGCCGCTACTTCTCGTTGGACCTCACGCTCTTGGTGGTGATCCGTGCCCTCGACACCGTGTTGTCGTCGTCGTTGTCGGCGGCAGTGCCAGCGCTGATGGCGGGTCTTGGAGACGCCGGCCTCTTTGTGGGCTCGTGCATCTTCATCATGTACTCGTGGTTCTTCTACCCCGAGCGTCTTCCGCCCGCCTACGCCAAGTGGATCACCTCGGCCGCCAACATGGACCGCGAGATCATCCTCATGTTGCGGGGCCTCAAGCACAAGGACTTGGTCTACGGCAAGCACACGCCGCTCCAGGACGAGCTCTACTCGTACTGCGACCGCTACCGCGAGGACCGCCAGCGCATGAGCTTGAAGGAAAACATCCCCTTGGAGTGCGAGGTGGTCCACGCGTTCAAGACCAAGAACTGCGAGCTCCACGCCTTGTGGCGCTTCTACCGCGGCTTTGAGTTTGCCATCAAGCTCTACGGGCCCTTGAACGCGTTCATGCTCTTGTTCCCCAAAAAGGCCAAGATGACCACCCGCATCGTGCGTGCCATCTCCTCGTCGGTCCGCTCGTCGTGCTTCTTGGGCGCCTTCATCTCGCTCTACTGGTACGCCGTGTGTTTGGGCAGAAACCGCATTCTTCCGCGCCTCTTTCCCAACGTGCCCAAGGGCCGTTGGGACGACACCATTGCCCCCAGTTGTGGGGCGGTGGCGTGTGGCTTTTCGTGCTTTATCGAAAACGTCCAGAGAAGAAAGGAGTTGGCGTTGTTCGTGGCTCCTCGTGCCTTGGGAACGCTTGTGCCTACCGAGCCCTCCAAGATCAACTTGAAAATAGAGTCGTTTATCTTCTCCCTCAGTTTGGCCACCTTGGTGGCCTACTCTCGCAGTGATCCCTCCAAGGTCAGAGGTATTTTTGGAAAGGGTTTGCAACAGGTTTTCCGCATCTCGTCCTATACCTGATTGATTGAATGTACCTGGAGGCTCTGCTAATATTTATTAAAGTGTAGCGATACAATAAGCTCAGGAGAGCAATGGAAAGAAGTCGTAGTTTTTCGAGAAAAATGAATAACAGGCAGTGAATAATTTGGTGTCAAAAAATGTATTAACTATCCAATATTGGGTTAATGAAGGAGAATAGGGTGAAATAATACTATTGGGTTAATGAGAGAATGAAAGACATAGGTCAGGTATCGTAAATTATCCATCTCTGATAGTATTATTGAGTTAATGAGAGAATTATAGGCATAGGTCAGGTATCGTGAATTATCCATCTCTGGTAGTATTATTGAGTTAATGAGAGAATTATAGGCATAGTCAGTATCGTGAATTATCCATCTCTGGTAGTATTGTTGGGTTAATGAGAGAATTATAGGCATAGTCAGGTATCGTGAATTATCTAATTATATTATTGGGCTATCTATTGGGCTAATAGAGAAGTAAAAGGCATGTATTAATTTCTGATCTCTTTGCCAATGATAGAAAATAGGCATTGGTCAGGTATTAATTTCTTTGCCGATGAATAGGCATTGGTCAGGTATTAATTTCTGATCACTTTCCAATGAATAAGCATTGCTCAGGTATTAATTTCTGATATCATTGCCAATGAATAGGCATTGGTCAGGTATTAATTTCTTTGCCAATGAATAGGCATTGGTCAGGTATTAATTTCTGTCACTTTCCAATGAAAAGGCATTGCTCGGTATAATTATTACTTCAATGTGAAGTATCTCTCTATTTTGGGTGGATACCTTAATGTGCATTGCTCTCTGCCTAACTCCAATGTGAAATTCCGTTTCTGAAGCACTGGTTCATATGACCGTTAACTGTCAATTGTGCACCATATGCATAATTTAAAAATTGCCCATATCTCTCATAAATTCCCTCTAATCCAGTCAAACAATCAGAAACGTCCATTATGGACCATACCCATATAATGGCTTGATAATCAGTAATTCTTGAGTACATGGTTCATATGCATCCTTTCATCACTTGTTGCGACCTCGCACTAATACATTTTCTCATATCTCCACATACATTTTGCCACAGACCATCAAATCAGATTCTGATTACACCATCACAATCCTTGAATCCGGCTCTACAATATCCCCAAAATAGATCCACGCTAACGCTTGCCCTCCCCTTTATACCATCCCATACCTCTCGCACCAGGACCCCATACATTGTGCACTCCACGTTCAACAATCTACAACCACCTCAACTCATCTCTTTCCAGTAAGCCCCTCACAGCACCAATGCCATGGATCCAGACGAAGAAAGAGTAGTCGAATTTGATTTCCCGTTGCCTGTCAATTCCATTGATCTGCTTGGCAAAAGACATGTCGAAATAGCGTCCATTCTCGGACTTCCCCAAGATGATGAGTTGTTGGTGTTCACGTTTGACGCCGTGATATCCCTCTGTGATCCGTTCACCCAGCCCGAAGAAACGGCCCAGTCCATCCTCAGCATCGATGCTGTGGCAGATCTCATCATTGCCCTCGTTTACACACATTATATCAAGTCCAACAAGGAAGACTTGAAGTCGGGGTCGTTGTTGATGGAATCGGTCAAGTTCGACCTTTCGGTGGTCTTTTTCACATTGCTTCGTCATATCCATCGTGCCCTTAATGCTGACGACGAGCTTGTCACTCGCTACGTCAATAATGACGAAAACCACTGGCAACAGAACCTTCCCCAATGGAATCCCGTTCCTCCTTTAGATGTGGAGGAATTCAGTCTCAAACTCATCTACAGCATTGCATGTGTGCTCCCAATGGCCATCTACAAGCTTTTCAAGCCTCAGAACCAGCTGGAGTCCTACAACCTCTTGACCAATCCATATCTCCACTACTTTCTCAGCTTGTGGAAATGTCACACCAACATCATCTTGCTTGGTCTAGAAATTGACCGCAGGATCGAATTCGACAACCACGAGAAAAAGGAACAGAACGAAACCCCCGAAATCATAAAGCAGACCCTCAAGGGCCTGTCCTCCATCCGTTACGTATTGTCGTGGATAATCAACCAAAACCCTTCTCTGTTGTACGAAGATGAACTCAAAGAAGTCTGTGAGCTCGAACAATACGACCTCAAGAAGGAGACCTTGCTCAATTTTGTCCAGCCAATCTTCCGCAAGAAAGTAAACGGAGGCAGTTTACGGATCGATATGCGTCTCGTTATAATAGGTCTTTTGATCCTCAACTCGGGAACTACCTACACCCCAGCATTATATCTGATTGAAGATGCCGCTCCTTCTACCAGTGAAGATGAGGCCACAAGAAGATTGAACAGAATAAAGCCTATTTCCGAATTGGGGGATATTCTTATTGATTTGGAGTACGACGATCGTTTTGACGAGGACATACGCTACATATTCGAATATGAGTATGAGGACTGGGAAGGCGATGAAGATGACGGCGAGCATAATATTATAGAAGAAAACAGGTTGGACTCCCCCGAAAATTGTGACCATAATGAAGATAATGAAGAACAGGTGAATTCCGACAATGCTGACAAGCAAGCAGCTATCCGCTCACCAGACACAAGCTCGATAGAATTTGATGAAAATGGAAGAGACTGGAGAGACGTACCCCGTGGAGAGAATAACCAATATGATGATTGGTTCCTCGAAGTACTTCAAAAATCTCTTGTACTGAAAACAATAGATTCTGACGATTTTTTCAGTGATTGGGGCCAATTCCAGGATGTTTTGGATTACTTGAGCACTAACAGTATCGAAGGAGACCTCGAATCGGAAAAATCATTAGGGCAGGTACTTATAAATAACATTGCCAAAGCTATTAAAGAGGAGAATGAAGGAAAGACGTCAAAACTGGGCAATTCAATCACGCCTGAAAAGATTTATCAGTATTGGCTTTCTTCTGCTAGTGAAAAGGATATTAGGGCTACTCAGAATAACAATAAGCTAATTGTGCCAATTCTCAACATCACCAAATTCGAGATCTTATTCCACAACAATAGTAAGCTTGCACGGTGTCTTATGGATGAAATGTTAATGTGCAATGGCTTCCGAAGGGTATTGATTTGGTTTCTTACGCATAACCTCAACCTTTCGACCTTGTTGATTGACTATGTATTCGAGATTCTTGCTGGAATCAGAGGCACAAAGAATGCCATAGCTCCATACAAGTTTTCTAGAAAAGGAAATAAGTTAGAACTTAGTGAGATCGAGCTGCTGATGTTATTGCATGAATTCCTCACAAACAGCAGTATATATTTATCCTCCACTGAAGGTATCGAAATTGAGGACGGCTACAAGGTGGTGTTGGCAAACTCTATTGCCATAAAGTACATGTCTTTGATGTGTCTCATGATTACCCAGCTCATGAGTATGGGAATAATTGACTTGAATCGCAAATCGGACTCGGAAGTGGACGACATTCACGACTATTCAAACGAATTACAAGTGTTGCTTATCAACTGGGTGGGCAAATTGCCCGAGGCCAGGAGGTTGTTTTTTTTGGTAAAGAATGCAGGCCATGTCGATGCCAGTGCCTCGTCGAAGGATGGAGAAATGGAGGAAGATAGAACTCGTACATCAGAAATCGTGGGTCTTTTCGACAAATTGCTGGTGCTTTCACCCAATGAAGTATCTGAGCATTTGACAAATCATGAAGACCACATGAAGCTCATCTATGCCTTTACCAAGCGACTTGAGTTGTATCTCAAGTTGGTACTCTCTTCCAAGAGAGACAAGGTGAACAGTACGCAGCTCAAGATCATTCACGAATATTTCAACCTTTTCTTGGAGAATTTCAACACCTTGTGCAAGATCGACTATGTGGCGGAATATTTGTTCGACAAGTTCGAGCCATTGATATCTTCTGGTCAGACCGAACAGAAATTCGGCTCGCTTTCGCTTGAAAGTGCCAAAAATGGGACAGCTGGACTGGTGAAGGACGGCAGCAGCGGCCATGGTGGAGACAAGAATGGAGGCATAGAGTCGGAATTTAAGACCAAGAAAAAGGGAAAAAAGAAGCCCAAAAAGAAGAAGAAGTGAAAACGCATAAGCTGTCGAATAGAACGGGAGGTCCGATTAAAACTAAGGCTTGAGAAAAGTCCAAATCTAGGACGAAGCATTACAGGGAAATTGTACATAACTAAATGTATATAAAAATCAAAGTCTCCTCCAAATATGAAAAGACGAAGAATTTGGGGCCCATACTTGAAGTAGCATGATTCCCAAAGCCAAAACGTAAGGACAGTCCTCGATTTAGAGTTTTAGCCCAACAAATCGAGAAATGATAGGGTATGTAAGTGATGTAGCATAATTCATATCAACTGTCAAGAGCCCAATTGACAAAATGCACGTGCAGGGTACATATTTGGAGGAGTATCCCAATGCAAAGTCGGAGATAAAACTCTAAAGAAAGAATATTATTCTTCACATTTGAACGAAACGACTCCAATTCAAATTCTAGTCCGATAATATCCATGTAAAAGCCACATTCTAGGTGCAAAATGACAAATGCATGGTTCTAAAATTCAGCTCTGGGCCCAAAACGAAGAGACACTTACAAATCCGTTCTCCGCAATTAAGTTTAGCTCCATTCTGTTCCTACAAATGCCGGGTTCGAGGGAAGGAGCATGCATCCACACCTCCAAAGTGTCTGTTTCCAAGAAACGCAGAAAAGAGGTGTACACAGGGTCCATAATGCAATAGGGCCAATTTACGGTCGAGGATTCCCAAAAGAGAAGACATTCCGACTATTAGGGCACAACTGTACGTCACGGATTAGTAAAGTCTCAATTCTAGTCCATGCTCATTTCTTTACTCCATACTTCTTCCTACTCACACTATGGTCTGACTTCGTTCGACTCGGCCTCTGCACCAGAAGGGGAAGGGGTCATTTTGGCCTGCGCACGCCCGCCCCACCTTTTACGGGGTCCCGCCACTTTCGACCAATACTATAAATGTTCCACTTCAGACCCTCCACTTCCTTCTCCAGATCTTTACAACACATGTCTAGAAGAATGGCTTCCATCACTCCTGTACGTGCACTCACCATGGAAGCATGTGATTCTTGCATTGAGCTCTACTAACCGTCAGGTCAAGACTGCCAACGCTCCACCTCCAGCTGCCTCCTATTCCCAGGCCATCAAGGTCAACGGTATGTATTAAGAACAATTGAGAGACAATTGATTGAAATGGACTTGTCAATGGTTGGATGTCTCGTCAATTGGGTGAAATAAGCTTTGAGATTGAGGGAAATGTCATGGAATATATCCATGGAAGGAATATTATGGATAGTGACATCGTTGAAATTCTCCATGAATGGCATAGTTGAATATGATTGGAAGTCTCCATGGATTGAATGGAATCGTTAATATTGGTGAAAGTCTCCAATGATTGCACATAGGTGATATTTGAAAGTCTCCATTGATTGAATGCTATATTTGAATATGGTAGAATTCTCCATTGATTGAATATCTAAGTTGAATATGGTTGAATGTCTCCCGCAACATCTTCTTCAATTGGAGAGAGAGAATTTCTGTCAATTTGATCTCTTCAATCTGTCAATTCGATCTCATTCAATCTGTCAATTCGATCTCTTCAATCTGTCAACTGGTCTCCTTCAATCTGCCAATTCGATCTCTTCAATCTGTCAATATGGTATCTTCAATCCAATATTAGTTGACTCCTCCAAGTCAGTGTTCCTCACAATTCTCTATCGAATTAAGATGTTCTCCCTCAATTACTCTTCACCATACTAACTTTAGGCTTCATTTACGTCTCGGGCCAGATCCCCTACACCCCACAAAACAAGCCATTGAGTGCTAACCCATCCATCGAGGAGCAGGCTGAGCAAGTGATCCAAAACGTTTCCAACATCTTGGACGCCTCCAACTCTTCCTTGAAGCACATTGTCAAGGCCAACATCTTCTTGACCGACATGAAGACCCAGTTCGCTCCATTCAATTCCGTCTACGCCAAGTACTTCAACGACCACAAGCCTGCCAGATCTTGTGTTGCTGTCAAGGAGTTGCCTTTGGGTGTTGATTTGGAGATGGAGGTCGTTGCTGTCGAAAAGGAGGACTCCAAGTTGTAGATCTCTATAGCAAATGCACAATAATTAATTCAGACAGTAGAGTTTTAATGGGAATTATGACATGGGGAATTCACCTTTTATGGGGAATTAAAGGTGAGGTATACGGAATGTTCAATGACAAGAAAGAAAACGTAGAAGTGGGATGGAAGCAGGATTTCTACATAATACACATATGCCTGTATTTGTATTGCATTTATCAGAGCATCACTGTCAATCAACATGTACCTTTTTAGATTTGATAACTCGAATCAAAATGAACTACCTTGAATTAATCTAGCGAGCAGTTTAGAAATTTATAAAATTGTCATAATATCGCAATTAATGACAAGGGCAATTAGACCACTAAACTTACTATGTGCCAGCATCAATTCATCCTAGATAAGAATGGTTCCATTCTAATACTGATACTCAATTCTATTTATGGGTATTCTAGAATATAATGCTTCCGTTTGGATTTGAATGTATTGAAGAGGACAATGGAGAGAATAAACCACCTAAAAAATAGAAACGAGGTCATCTTTCCATATGGATATTCTAGTAGATAAACCAAGAGTATGACGAATCGTGTAATATTATGGAGTCAAGTCATATACGATGATCTATAAACGACAGCTAGAACATCCAGAATATGGAGCCAATTATTCAATTCCATATACATTAATTTCCAAGAAACAGAATACACCAGCATTGGAGGAACAGCTGATTCCTTGGATATTGTCCATCTCTCTTGATAATAATCAATTGATCACCAGCTCTATCAAAATTACTACATCTAACCCAACCAAGTGTAAATAAATTGACTTGTTAGAATCAAGGGCATTAATTTAGAACCAGTACTATTATTTCTGTAAAGTAATAGAGGAATTGTACCACTCACTTACAAGTACTATTCACTCAAGTACTATTCACTCACTTACAATTATTCACTCACTTACAATTATTCACTCACTTACAATTATTCACTCAAGTACAATTATTCCCTCAATTACAGTTATTCACTCCATTCATGCATCCACACCCGCCATGTCCATATTCATTACTATTGCACCCACTATGTCGCATGCCACAACTCTAATGTCGTATATAATGTCGCTCCAATATCTGACTCAATGAACATAGGGCTCTAGCCCTAGATCGCACTTTTCCCGTGACCTCCTTTCTCCGTCCTGCACCCAGGCCAGAAAAATTTCACTCACTATGCACCCCGAAAAATTTGCCCTACCCTCTGCGGCCAGGCATTCTCGATTATACAAAATAGTTTTATAGTCTTTTTGAAAGGTTTACTTTATAGCATATCGACTTCAAAATGGCTCAACGTGTTACTTTCAGAAGAAGAAACCCATACAACACCAGATCCAACAAGATCAAGGTCGTCAAGACCCCAGGTGGTAAGTTGGTCGCCCAACATGTCAAGAAGATTGGATCCAGAGTCAAGTGTGGTGACTGTGGTATCGCTTTGCCAGGTGTCTCCTCCTTGAGACCAAGACAATACGCCCAAGTCTCCAAGACCCACAAGACCGTCCAAAGAGCCTACGGTGGTTCCAGATGTGCCAACTGTGTCAAGGAAAGAATTGTCAGAGCCTTCTTGATTGAGGAACAAAAGATCGTCAAGAGAGTGTTGAAGGAACAACAAGAGAAGGAAAAGAAGGCTTCCAAGAAGACTGGTAAGAAGTAAACTGCTTCATGATTGTACTTTAGTCGTTGGTTCGAGGTAACTTCTTTGTAAATTCTTTACATTAATACATACGTCTGCTCAGGCAGACGAACACGTCCAAGATGTAGGCTAGGCGTTGGAGAATACCAGGTGCCTGTGATGTAGTTCCAGAATGAGCGCTTCTGAGGAGATGTTAGGTCATCGAAACTGCCCATGGATGAGTTCAATACATGAGAAGATTGACCAGCATTTCCATTCACCATACATTCACCATACATCCTGTAGCCACTGGAAAATGGGTGGTTTTTGCGCCAATTGTCAAGCTGGAGTGCTAGCATAGGACCAGGCACTATTTGTGTCTCTGTACCAAGTCTAGTTGCTGTTTGTCAATCAAGTGTTGTGCTTTTCACAGCCTACAATATTGATGTGAGGAAGAAAGTTTGTTAGTGAGAAAGTAGTAACTTATTTACTACTTTCTCAGTAGTGAATTAGTTTACAATGTTCAGACTATATGGATGTAAAACATAACACATTGGATAAGATAGATCTGAAGTATATATCTAGGCTAGTTGTTGGAATAATTTGCCTTTGACGCAAATTATTCACATTTGCACCCATAGACTTGTTCATAATAAAAGGTCCTATGAGCTTTACATACTGGTTAAAGTGTCTGAAGTTGTGGATACAATGCTGGCTGCAGATTGTGAATACTGGGTTTCAATTAGTATATTCGTAAAACACCACAACTATTCAATCTGTCTAATATGAATATTACCTTAAGAGACCAAATAGAAAACTCCCAAAAATTCGGGCTTTAACCTAGATGCTAATTTTTTGAATCCAAGGACTTGTACCTGTATCCTAGTAGTCTGACTTCCCCATCTCATTTCTCCAATTAAGGAACTAGCCTTATAAGAAAATCTAGACTTCAATTTAAGAGCAAAATCTCACTCATCACAACACATTATTCTAGCTCTTAAACAAGCACTAATTGGTACACAATCAATACTGCAGTTCTTCACTATTGCCTTAATTTGACACATTAAGCCCTGCTTGACACCTTAATAAGCACCTTTCTGAGTTGATGTCAAGTGTTACATGTTTACATTTCCCAATTCAACCCTCACACCTCTTTGGTCTATACGATTTCTTGCCTAAATTTCCACTAAGTGACGTCCTGATTTCTTCCATGTCATTACCACCTCTTACCTTTCCGTAATATTCGAACCTTCTCAAATCGGTCGTCGCCTTCCTTGGTACGGATATTGTGTAGTGTATTTTGCGGCCTTCACTGTCGCATTTATACTTCCATCGGGAACCTTTTCCCGAATAGTCGCAGTATAGGATTTCATACTAGTCATCTTGGAATCACCCACTAGGTGTGTTGTTGTGACTGTGGATGCTACAGAGTCATCCATTCCACAACGAGTCACCTGAATGTGTCATTCCTTTTGTTTGCTGGCTTTTATCTTATCAGGGCGACGTGTTACTTGTCCTTTGCTATCGGTGAAATTTGTCCAAATTCTAGATAAGATGTTTCTCGGGATGTGAGTCCCTTCACTCCGAGTTGGGAAATAAATATAAATACGTAGACTGATGGACCACCAACCATCCACCCTTCAACCCACATCAATTCCATTACAACCCTTTTAATCTGCTTCCCCAGAACCCTCCTATTTATTTCATTTCCACAATGGACTCTGCCCGTTTGAACAGTATGCTTATGGAAGACACATACATGCCACCCATGAAATCGAGGGCTGTGCCTGAAGTTCCTCCCTATCATCCATGTCTCATTGTCCAAGATGCCCAAACCGACTCCAGTAAGGTCAAGAAATGTGGCTGTGCTGACAACTACTGTGTCAAAAACGCCCCAAGCTGGATTCCTAGCCCCAAATAATGAAGCTCTTCACGCACATGCTTCGAACTTATAGAAACACCACAACTAGCAAGTGCTCTTGTGGTATCCCAGCATGGTGCAGAATTAATTAATAATGTAACGTACTCAGAGACAGACTCTGATTCTATAGCCCGTCAATAATCAACATACATGATTAGATCTATCAAATTAAGTGTTGTCTCATGAAATCAGGTAATTGTGACTATACAGTCAAGAGGATACTTAGAGTCAGTTAATTGTGACCATACAGTCAGGAGGATATTAGAGTCAGTAAGATACTTAGACTCAATTAATTGTGACCATACAGTCAGGAGGATATTTAGAGATGTGACTTCTTAGGACTACTTAGTCGTCACTACGTGGAGTAATTCAAATGTGATTGTTCGTTGTGATGCTAGTGTTACAAAGTGTGACATCAATAATCGGGCTGAATCCCAATTTGTCTAACTTGAAGAATTATAATGAATCACTGCTGAGGTGCTTCTGATGTTTGTGGTACCAACTCGTTGGCAATCTGTTCTCTTTTCCAAAACCGTAACAATAAATCACCGTAGTTCTGGAGGTCCTCCACGCTGATCATGAGTTTGAAATCCAAAAGGAGCAAGAACTGCAACTCGAGGTAATTCAACTCTTCTAGTGGCAAACCTCCAACCTTGGCATATCTTAAGTTCTTGTAGAAGATATCAGAGAAAAACTTGGACGAGACGGTGATTCCGGATATGATGAGACGGTGAATGTTGTACGAGTCCATCACGAACAATTGCTCGTCTGTGGAATCGTCTTCGCCGTTCCCTTCGTTCTCCTTCTTTTTTTGTTTCAAATTATTGGCTTTTTTGGCGATGCGATCAAAGTAGACTAATAAGGATAGGAAAACTTCGTTCGTCACGGGACAATATTTTAATACTCTGGCCAAGTACGCGTGCAACGATATTCCTGGCACATTGGTGCCGTGAAATGCCAACACGTTGGCCAAGTACTTATTCTTCATTTCGTCGTCCTCGTCATCCTTATCGAATTCGTCTTCTTCGTCGGTATCTTCGTGTACCTCGTCCACTTCTATGGTATTGTTGTGATATTGTTGGGCCTCGTCGGTGTCCACGTCTATTCTTTCATCGCCGTCTTCGTCTTTTTGTTTGTTGCGCTGTCTGGCTTCCTCTCTCGCTTTTGCGCGTTCGAGTTTGTTGAGCCTTTTCTCCTCCTTCATTCTTTGCCTTATTGCGATGGTGTTGTCGAAGTGGTTGGGGTGCAACTTATCGTTGGCTTCGATGATTTTGGTGAGCAAACACGACAACATCAAGATAAGGTCGTTGACGGGATAATCCACAATGTTCAAATGCTCTTCGTAGACCGCACCATTGGCGCCATTGGCGTCATTTCCCGCCAAGCCGGAGGAGGAATTGATGATCGAAGGTGATCCAGCACCATCTTTCGAAGACAAGTTATGCAAGAACTCCTGGTACGACATGTAATGGTCGGGCTCCACGGCGAAGGGGTCTTGTTTACGGGTGTGATTTGAGATCTGGGGCCCGCCGAAAGAGGGCACTGGCGCCGCCTGGAACTGGCTGGATGGGTTGGAGAAGCTGGAATTCTTGGGGTTGTGGCTGAGACTGCCACGGCTGTGGAAGGAATGCTGCGAGGTGGGGCCCGATGATCCAGGGAGCGAGTTCGGCTGGCGGTGGTGGTTGTGGAGCTGGGGATGGGCGGGGGCCAGCAGGTTGGGGATGTGGACGACGCCGGGGGACGAGTGGGTGCCAAAGCTGCTGGGAGGCTGGAACGACGACACGTGGTCGCGGGCCACGGCCAGGTCCATGGAGATGTTGGTGGTGGGGATGGCATGGGGCACGATGCCGGGGGCCTTGTAGCTGGACGCGGGCGGAATGTGCTGGAAGTTGTTGTTGATGGTGGCGGAGGCGGACGGCTGGGAGAAGCTGGAGGCGGTGTGGAGCGAGGGCGTGGCGGAGTGCGAGTGGTTGGACGAGTAGGAGCTGCTGACCATGGTGGGCGTGTTGTGGGACGAGGGGATGTAGTTGATGCCCTCGTTGATGGGCGTGTTGTACTGGTGGAAGGAGTTGTTGTGGAAGGAGTTCTGGTGGTAGGGGATGGACAAGTTGTGGTTGAGCCTGCTGCTGTTGTTGGAGAAGGACGACGACATGGGCGTGTAGCTGGGCGGGTTGGCGGCCGACGTGTGGTCAAGCGAGCCGCGGTGCAACGGCGGCGCCACCGAGGTGTTGGAGGACGACGACGTGGACGTGGACGACGACAGGAGGAGCGTTTTGGTCAAGTTGGAGATCTGGTTGGGTGGTTTGACAAACGGAACAGGGCCGGCGGTGGAGGCGGCCGAAGGACCGCCACCAGAGGACGAGCCCTTCGGCGACACAGGGCGGGCATACGCCTGTTCTAGGGCGGTGAAGGAGTCGTTGAATTGCGAGCTCATGGAGACAGGGCGCCTGGGGCAGGGACGACGGGGGATGGTGGAGTCATACACTGGACGACGGGGCTGGGGTTAGTATCAATCAAGGGGCGGCGACGAATGTATCAACAAGGGGCTTGATGGTTGGAGGAAGGGACGAACCAATGGGTTGATGTTGATGGCAATGTACTTACAAACTGGACAGAGCCGGGAGCCTATGCAAATCAACAAGGAGAACAGTGAGGGCGTTTTTTTCTGGAGTTTCTCGGCACCTGTTTGGACAATTTGCACAAGGCAGGAACAGGGGAGAAAGAAGGGGGATATGGGATCAAAGAGGCCAAAGGCGGTGGCGGTGGAGAGAAAGTCGGGGGCAATGGTCAGGACATGTGAGAGGCTCACGTGGAAGTGTACGTCGGGTCACGGGGCCGGATGGAATGGGTCGTGTGGTGGAATAGAGTATGGAAAGAGAAAGAGAAAGAGGAAAGAAGAGATGAAGGGAGAGGTGGATGGAGAGGGGGTGTATGGAGATGGAGAGGGGGTGTATGGAGATGGAGAGGAGGAGTGGAGATGGAGATTGGTGGAGGGATAGGGGTGTGGGAAGCTGCCGATATTATGGTGAGTTGTAGAGCTACAAGTGTTGTGTGTGTTCTGGTTATTTCGGTCAAATAGCGTGCGTAGTGTGGGAATGAGTGTGGATATATATGTCATAATCAGAGAATCATAGATGTTGAACTTAGTTATTGATCATCATAGATCATAGATATTGAACTTAGTTATTGATCATCATAGATCATAGATGTTATTCATCATGGTCATTGATCATACTCATGTTTCATTATTATTCCATGCTTCTTATTCTACTGAATTTACTATTAGCTTGGACCCTCGCTCAATTGTCACAACGTGCTATATTTGCTACCGTTGTCCCTCGCTACGTTTTCTCCTCGCTACCGCGAGACCTCGCCATAGAATGGACTTAGTTGCTGATTTGGCCATGACCTAACTGGTGGCAAATCTGCTGACCTCTCTTCATTGCTTCTAGTACCTTCTTTCTGGCTACTTCTCGGAAGAACTGTCACCACGAGCTGCACTAATGTCACCTCAATCGGAAGAACTGTCACCTTTTCTTCCGCTAATCTTTTCCCACAATTAATGCACCCTTGTCTCTACCTAGAATGTCATATTCACCACAATAATTTCTGACTAAGTTCTCAGTAATGTCTCACTACCATACGTCTCCTACTTCACCGCCACAATTCTCTGTCTCCCGCTAAAGTGGACATAGTCTCACTACTGCCAGACTTCTAGACTCACTAATTCTCCGTTCTCTCACTAATTCTTTCTCACACTGATTCTCCGTTCTCTCACAAATTCTCCATTCTCTCACTAATTGTCACTTTTTCTACTCTCACCGCACGACTTCCATTTCATCTCAGCTCACTCTTCAACCTCTTCAACACCCATCCATTCAACCATGTCTATGGCATCCAAAGTCACCTTTGGGCTCACCTGTGTCTCTGCCGCAGGCGCCTTTGTCTTCATCAACTATTCGCAAAAGCTCGAAAGAGAAGCCTTGCGCCAGGGCCCCATCAAGGATGCTGCCCGCATCAAAGAGAAGCAAATGACCAAGAAGATGAAGGCCAACGAGTTGGAGCACAAGGAGCAGGTCGAGTTGAGACTGCGTCTTGTGAAGATCCAGCCGTTGAACCTGGAAATCATCCGTGGTGACGACACTGAGTAGAGTGAAAAGGATATATAGAGCTGGAGGTGGAAATTGGCATGGTCATGATTGGATGGTACACCATCGATTATTCATACGTGCATGTTGGTCATTTGTGACTTGGTACATCTATCATGTTGGTCATGGGTGACTTGGTACATCCAGCAGGTCTACTCTACAATCTGGGCTCGCTTTTTTCCTTTCCTTTCCTTTCCTTTCCTCCATTCTTTGATGCAAATTTTGCCTTCTGCTTCTTCTCCAAATCTTCTTCTCCATATGGCATGCTCTGCCAGAAGCGTCCTATCTGTTCACTAGAAGCATTGCTTCTCTTCATGAGCTTTCTCCTTGTTCATATCTGGCTACACCTGTATATATATGTTTGTGTTCTTGGAGACACCAAAGAGTAGACTTGTCTTTGATGTACTATGATGCACTGTTGGTTTCCGAACGGCACGGGCATGTCCTGCCTCAGTTGATTCGCCAAAACGGCGACTCGGGGATTGCTCCCAAAGAGGATGTCCGACCCTATGAGTGACCGAAGTCTGGTCCTGCCAAAACTGTGCCCGCGCTATTCGTGAAGATGAAGTAGCAGAGGAATTCTCTGCTCCTTATATATTACTTTTGGTCCTGCACATAACTTGGCAGCCCTAACTTTTCTTCCGCTATGTAATCCCACGTCTACATCCATGTGTTTCTATGACTCCATCTTGCCTAGAACGCCCTCGTCCTCGTCGTGGTCCTCAGGCAACCCCTCCTCGTCATTCTGGTAATGATATCCGCGACCGGGGGAGTCTAGCACAGGAGATTGATGGAGATTGGGCATGGCCCGATACGAGGGCAGAGGCGACTTGAAGTCGCCTCCCTCGAGTCCATGGCCCGCTCTATCCACACTGGCATGTGGAGTGCCCACCACAGAACCCTTTCTGTTGGCGGCGGCAGTGCTGGACCGGCGTGGTACGTCCAAATACCCGCCTACCACCGGCGCGTCCACCGCAATGTACCCAGGAACAGTGGTAGGTGGATATTGTGAAATGGAATGGGACCGGTTGAACTTCCTGCTCTTTAGCTTGTTGTCGTAGTGATCCATGGCGCCACCGCTGTGGAAAGAGGCACTGAAACTGGGCCTGTTCTCGTCAACTGCCACGGAGTTGCGGCGGTTTGCGGCGGCACTGCCGCCAGGACCGTCGTTCATGCCCACCAAAATACTGGCCGCTTCAAGAAGCTGCACCTGTTGGTGCTTGGAGATGAGGAACTTTTTCGTCACGTTCCATTCCGGTGTGTGTTCCCAAAGATGTTTGGCCAACGAGGAGATGTGTTTGTACCCCTTGCCACAGGCCTCACAACGAAGTTCTTCCTTCAACCGCCCGGTCTCGCCCTCACTGATCCGTCTCACCACGAACTCCCGTGAAAGCGTGGGCACAGAACTGGAGAGAGGGACGTTGTGATGATGCGATGCCGGGTGCGATGAGTGGGTGCTGTGTGGGTGATGATGGCTGGTATGATGGAGGGAGTGGCTGTGGCCATGCTGGCTAGAGTTGTGGGGTATGTTCTGCTGGATTCTGGTAGGTATCACGTACGGAGTACTGCTGGAATTACGTCGATTATATGTACTAGCAGTCATGTTGTGTAGTCTATGAACGATTTTCCAGGCAGGATACCGTGGTGGTTATATCACACGTATGTTGAAAGCGAACGTCAGGCGAATGGAAGATATGTACCTGTAAATGGTGCAGGTCCGGGGCTCTAACACGGTGTGGTTGCAATACGGTTAAGTTGAATTAAAGGGTCTAGCAGATTTTTTGAACAATTTTTTCTAGGTGTTTGAGACATTATGCGATCGTTACGAAAATAGAATGAATTTCACATCCGACTGCAGTGAGATGTTTGGCGATGGGAGGATCGGATGCAGGAGTCGACAGGGAGGACGGGATAGGGGGGGATGTCTGTGTGGGGCCACAGCCGGCGTGTGGCCATCCCACGGTTTCCGGAAGCCCAGGTCACGTGTCATCAGCTTCTATGGTACATGATTAGAAGGATTCATTATCAAGGTTATCGGCGTGTTCGTGGAGCAGCATGTCTGCGTCCAAGTCGTTATGGACGAAGGAAATGCTGTGGTCGATTTCGTCCTCGTAGGGCGTTGTCTGGAACCCCTCCTCGGTCGAGTATAGTATGGTCTGTATTTTCTTGGTGAGATCAACCACGGTCAATTCCTTCAATTGGGTGAAATTGTTGGAGTCGATCAAGTCGTTGATGTTCTGCACGAGAATCTCGATCTCTCGGAGCTTGTTGAAGTAGAAATTGCGTTCTGTCTCCAACGTTTCAGCCGAAAGCCGGTACTCCTGGAGCTCGTCGTTCAAGTTGGACACTTCGCCCAAGGCGTCGGTCAATTCGCGATTGAGCTGGGCCACCTTGGCGGAGCTGGGGGCAGCCGGCTGTGTGGATATGGGTGTGCGTGTTCCCGACGACACGCGTCTGGGGTTGGAGGCAGCATTGGAGATCTTGGGGCTGTTGGCGGGGTTGGAGATGGTGGTTCTTCGGGATGCAGGGGCCAGGGACGGAGCTGAGGACGTCCTACTCACGGGGACCGCGGCGCTGGCGCCGGGAGGCCCTCCCTTTCGTCTGTTGCGGGCATCATAATTGTCATTGACGCCCTTGTTGTCCATCCACTGGCGCTTGAACCATTGCAAGAGCTCGAGATTGTCCTGCAAACGACACTTGATGAGCTTCTCCACGTCAATGACCTTGGTGATGGAGTTCCTGGTGAACGAGGCCTGTAGGATCTTCCAATTCTGGCGGTAATCGTAGTCGGTATTGGCGTCAAACTTGACCTTGGACATGGGCACTCCTCCATATATGCAATCCATCAACTGGCAGAAGGCGGCGCCTTTTCCGCATTCTTCAATGCGGCGGTAGTTCAAGTCTAGCGTGGTGTTCAACCACGCCAAGAGATCGGATCTGGACTCGCCCACAGCCATGATGGAACCCCCTTGATTAGTAGGGTGTGTAGTGTGATGTGGTTTGTTTACGTATCAAGTCCTACATATAGCGGGGTTTCAGATTGACGAGGGATGGGGAGGGCTGAAACGCACGTGACAAGTGCGGTCACGTGATCTCAGTTACCCGGACCGCATCTACACCTCAAATTTTTCACCGACGCCTTTTTCTCCCCATACTAACCACCAATATGGATACTAAGACCCCTGTTACCTTGGCCAAGGTCATCAAAGTGTTGGGCAGAACCGGCTCCAGAGGCGGTGTCACCCAAGTCAGAGTCGAGTTCTTGGAGGACTCTTCCAGAACCATTGTCAGAAACGTCAAGGGCCCAGTCAGAGAGAGCGACATCTTGTGCTTGATGGAGTCTGAGAGAGAAGCTAGAAGATTGCGTTAAGCATTCTATTATACGGGATTGCATGGTATAGGCTTATAGACCAATACAAACTACTTGGACCAGTGTAGATCAGTGAGTGGTGGTAGAGTGTGGTTCATGAATCACACTGTATAGATATGCCAGATGCGTGAACAGAGAGTGCAAATGATTGATACAGATAACATGTGCAGATATTCCCAGATGATTCACCCGGCTGAAAGGTGATTATTATGTGTACATATAATAGATGTGTGATCAGACTTTGACTTTGACGTAGCACTGTAGCATGTGGTAATTGTCCTTTGTAGCCATGTGTGACAGTATAACCAAAGGTATAGCATACTTCAGTCAACACACTGAATTACTACAATATTGGACCATCTCCACCCTATTCATCTCCTATTCATCTCCTATTCATCTCCTATTCATCTCCTATTGATCTCCTATTCATCTCCTATTCATCTCCTACCCTATTCACTTCCCACCCTAATCTCCTACACTCATCATATTACGACATTCAATTATATGCGGAACTGTCTTCCAGGTCATTATCGAAACTAGCGATGGAATGGAACGTTATCCTATGCTGATTCGGCTTTTCGGTCTATGGTACTAATGCTTTCTTTTACGGGAGTTTTGATACTCCTCCTGCTTCTTCCGAACTTCGTTCACCTTGTCATCCACCTGCTTCAAGAACTGCTGTCTTACTTTCTCCACCACCTCGTCTTTGGACTCCGACGCCTTCTCGCTGTCGGAGTACTCTTCCGGATCGGGCGAGGCCGACTGGGAGCACAACTTCTCCACCTGCTTGGTCACATTCTTCGTCACCTGTTCCCGCACAGGTTCCAAATCGCTGTCGTTGTCGGAGAAGTCGTTGGAGGAGGATGCAGAATGGTGGCCGATTTCGTTGACTTTGGCGATAAATTGCTTGGTGACCTCTTCGCCCACGTCATGGATGACCTTCAAGTTGGATTTGGTGCGCTGGGGTTTTGTGGACGTGGAGTCCGACCTGGTCTTGTCCTGGGGCGGCCTGGCGGCAGCGGACGACACGAGCGACGAGTCCTTGACGCCGGATCTCATGGGATCGTCGATGGGAATGTACGAGGTGTTAGTTTTCCAGATGGTGTACTGGACGAGGCTTTCGAAGGCCACTTTGTCGTGCCTGAAGAGGTTGGCCAGGTCGAGGTTGAAGGGGGAGTCGGGCTCGGGGTCGTCCACAAGCATCAAGATGGCCACCACCAAATACTGCAAGTTCCAGGCAGGCGACCAGTTCTCTTGCTTCAAGATATCGAGGCAGATTTCGCCGGTGTCGTACCGGATATTGGGATGGTTGATGGGAGTGGCAAAGCGGATGGACGGAGGCTGGAGGGGATACTTGTCGGAGGCCCGGATATGGAGGGTCCACTTGCCGTTGTAGTAGAACAGCGAGTCTTGCTGGGTAGGCTTGCAGATTTCGGCCGTCCACTCAAAGATGTTCAAGTCGTCGTCGTCTTGTCCCACGGGATGAAGGGAAAGGATCTGGTGGTTCAGGAGCCGAGGGGGGTTCTTGGTGTACTGTTGATATTCCTTAAAGAGACGTCTTTCGGCCATAGGAGAAGTGAGCGATGGGGAGATGATGCGGGTTACGGAGTGGAGTGATGGTTTTTGACAAGGATTACCTGGAGTAGATATGATGACAATAGTATCTATATATACGGGCCTGCATACGGCACCATCCTCGGTTAGGAAAAGGAATGACAACCATGACGCAACCATCACGTGCGCTTCTTATCCCATGACCACTGGAGGGATGAGTGAAGGTGGACGCAACAGGAGGTGGTTGCCAGGTGTAGTGAAGCAGCTACGCAGTAGTTGCCACGTGCAGTGAGGCCTTGGTTGCTGTTTCGGAACGGTGGATGTTTCTTGTGTGATAATTGGTCCACTCCGAATGTGCACCTGCTATTATTCTAATAATTGGTCCGGAAATTAAGGAGTCGGACCAATTCTCAACTTTGTGCAGGACGGGACTGGGGTAATGTGATCTGGCAATGGATGGAAGAGTATGATGAAAGAAGTTATTAGATGCTTTTCTTGATACTTTTGTTGATTCGTTTGTTGATTCACTTCTGAAGTCGTTCATTTTCTATTGCCTTGCTTTGGAATGTTGCTTAATATAGAGTAGGTGTCCCTGGTGTACAGCCTCTTGCATCTTCTTTGACATATCCAATATAGACCTACGTCATAGGAAGCGAAAAATATTTATTCAAAAAAGAAAAAGAATAGTGACTCCTGCGCGATTCGAACGCACGCATCTTTACGATAGTAGAACTTGAGTCTACCGCCTTAACCGCTCGGCCAAAGAGCCCTATTGTTATTGTAGTGCCTGTTTGTCTGTCACAAGACTTCTTACCGTCTTTGACTAATGGACTCCACTGTTTTGGTTTACAAGGCAGCTACGTACATATTAGCAATTTTGGCAGAAGCTCTCAACCTGATCGTTGGAGTTAATATTGTCTTGATATGGGCCATGAACTAAGAAGTTACTAGGTTTGGAAGTCGTAAATTAATACCAGTAGTTATAGAACTAAACCTTAACTATGCATGTCGTATTGATTCGAAAGTTTTGTGCATTTGTAGTCCATTGACATTAATTAATACTAAACTGATTGAATAACGAGATTTGGGTCTAAATCAACTATCAAATTCTGAAAGCATATTTTCAAAGAAGTCCTTCTAAGATTTTTTCAGTACTTTCTCAAAAATTTTATTTTCTTGAATTTGGACACTTAAAATAAATTTTGCAAAATGTCTGAAGAACGTTGCCATCAACTTCAATTTTTACTTAAGGCAGGAAATATGCTGATCGTGTACTTACTGCACAATTGCTAATGTTTGTAGAAGCTTGATAAAAGTTAGCATGTAATTCTATTCCAAGAAGTGGTTCTGTGGTCTAGTTGGTTATGGCATCTGCTTAACACGCAGAACGTCCCCAGTTCGATCCTGGGCAGAATCATTTTTTCATGTCACTTTTTGCAAATCATTTCTACATATTGCATGAGGAGGTGAGTTGGAAGAACATTCCTCTCTATCGAGTTTAGATCTTCATACTATTTTTAATTGATTTTATGGTGCTATTTTCATAGAATTCGGAGAACTTCCAGATTCATAGATTGTCATTATAGCTTGTCAAATCCTTCAGTGTTGGCATCAAAAGCAACCAACTCTTCATCTTTACTGATAAACATATAGAGAAGTACAGTATAGTAAATAGATATAGGTCTTTCTCTTATTTTATATTACCATTGAAAATGTCAAGACATATTCAAGATAATTGAAATGGCGATGGACTTAACATGTTGCATCTAACTATATTTGACGGTTAGATATAGAGAGACAAAAATCTAGAAAGTCTAAGATCATTGATCTAAAATTTAATTTATGCTATTTAACTCGATGATTCTATGCTATGGAATGTTTCATATCTATATAGACCAGATGTCATTCCACCCAATATTTTTTCTGACTGCATTGGAGAAACCTTCATTATACTTCACCCAAATTCTAGTGGTCTCCATCTTCTCCCCTGATTTCAGATGCTCAACCTGAGAGTTCAAGCCATCGTATTGGCCTTTGAAGAAATCAATGCTATTTCCTACCTTGTATTTCTTTGATTTGGGTTCCTTGTCCGCCACATCTTCACTCACTACAGGCCGCTTATATGACTTTTTGGCCATTTCCATCCGTTCTAATTCGGAAGATAACAAAGGAAACAAGTTCTGACGTTTCAACTGTTGCTGTTTGATAAGGCTGTGATATGATACAGGGGTAAACTGGTTATCGAAAAGAACAATTGTATCCCAGTTTGGAAGCAATTGTAAGGACACCTGGTTTGTCTCCAAATCCTTTTCATATTCTAATCTGACATCTAAGTCACGAATCAATGAAGTGATCTTTTCAATAGAATCTTTTTCAAAAGTATTCAAATTCGATTTGACTTTGGAAGACATATCTGGACTAACCAACTTGTTTAGGTAAGGCAAAATGTATCCGCTATAATCTTCAGGATTATTGCCGAAGCTTAACTTTGTGTGTACGGGCAATTGATCAACAATGCTCTTGATAATAGTCTTATTCATCTTCAAACTTTCGAATGTCTCAAAGTCGAGACTTCTACTGTTTGGAATTAATGAATCATTTCCGTTAGATTTGTTCGGATTGATCTCACTGAATAAAGACCAAATCTTCAAATTCACAAGACTCGAATACTGATTAATGTCTTCATTAGGTTTGCTCATGACATCATCATAAAAATTCAACCAATCACTGAACTCTGAAGGCTTTTCCAAGGAATCATCTTGAAACCGTACCACGTCCAAATACTTATTGAAGCATTCACGAATGACCTTTTCATTGGAGCCAGAATTAGAGAGTGTAGCCTTTCCATTACCACTCATGAATATTTTAACAAGATTCTCAAAGTTCTTTTCCTTTACAACTCCTGCCTCTCTTCGAAATAGAATATCCACCACTGAAAACCATGACATTTGTGAATCTTTATGGATGGATATTTCTTTAGCTTCAGGAAAAACTGGAATTTTCAATTTTCTGCCGTGAAATTGTAAATGATTCATACAAGCTCTAATATCTCCCTCGCAGATTTCTGCTATCTCTCCTATTTGCTGGTAGTCTAACCCGAGCTTTTCTATTTTATTCACCCACATCAAATGATCCTTAACACTTTTCATTGCACTTCCTCCTTTAGTTCCCGAAGTGGTTTTTGTGAATGCCGGTTTCTTGAAAGCAATTATTTCACTTAAACTTCGAAGCTTGTCCATCTGTAAATTTCTTCTCAGACGACCAGAAGCGTTACCGTAAATGTCATTAGCGATACAAATGATAGGTCTGCAAAGGCGAAATTTGGATTTCTTCAGTCCTTTACCCGTGCCTGAGTCGTCTTTTCGGTTCGATCTTTGGTCCAATTGAACTAAATCATTGAGTACCTTGATAATATCGGAACTGTTAGAGCAGCAATCAATCTCGTCGACCACAAGACACCAGGGCTTATTGTCTGTCACATTATTAGTCGTCATGGCGTTTTTTATTCTGTTTTTGAGAATTGAAGTGACATCGCTTTCCGAATCTTCAGGCAACAGCGTTGCACTATTTGCGGCATTTAGTTCATTGACTTCGTAGCCCATTTGGCGGGCCAATAAGTGGACTGCGGCTGTCTTGCCAATTCCAGATGGCCCATGAACCAATAGGATCTTTCTGTAGGGCCGGCCGTATGCATCAACTGAATCATCATTTTCCTGAGTTTCTCCAGTAAGAATATTATTCCATTTCTTCAACCAATGAAGAACCAAGCGGTACTGCTTGGCATTTCCAGCAGCACATAAGTCAATGAATTTGTTTGGTCTATACTTTTCAGTCCACATGTCTTTGGTTGGAGTTGGTGTTGGAGATCCCAGTTTTATGGCAGACAACTTCTTCTGGTTGGATTTGATGGTGTTTCTCAACTTGGCCTTGCTGAATAGGGAGTCCAAATCCATGTAGCTCTCCGTAGTCTCTTCGGTAGCACTACTTGTGCTGGAAGGCCGTAACTTCTTCTTCTTTGGTTTGAGTGAAATGACGTTTCCTGAAAACAATTTGACTTCTTTGGAGCCCAAACCGGCTGGACTGATATCAATGTCCATCTCGTGGTCCAAGTTGTGGGTGGAATCGGTCGTTGTGTTCGACTTTTCAGGAACGTCTAAACTAGTGGAATCAACACCTCCAAAGAGAATAGAGGTGCCAAAACCCGAACTTTCCAACGGTGTTGGTTTCTCTGCATCAAATAGTATGGATTGCGAAAACGAAAGACTACCCATTGAAACGTCTTTGTCTGACATTGCTGGATTTGATTTATATGAATGAGATGATGTAGTTGAACTCTAAACTTAAGACGCGTCGCGACATACAAAAGTTTTAACCAGATAGTCTATAAATTCTAATCAAAAGCTGCGAAAATATCAGTATAAAAATGTGAAAGAATTGGATTCTCTAGGTATCAATTTCAAGTGTAATATTGCTTCTGCTTTGAATGCTCTGCTAATGGTAATATTAGTGAATTAGTACTACAATAGGCTAATAATTTAATATTAGTGAATTAGTACTACAATACTGCTAATAGTCAATGTAGTTGTAATGCTAGGAAATAATCTGCAGAACTTGTATGAATTGGTCTGTGTCTTCACTAGATATCAATTTCACATGTATTTCTATCTGCCTTGAAAGTCACCAATGGTTTAATATTAGTGGAGTAGTACCCGCAATAATGCTGAAATCAAGCTAGCTAGAATACTAACGTCATATTATATTGCTTTTCAGAACTTATAATATTAATTTATACTTCTAATCTTAATCTACAGACTGTAATCTTTTAATCTTAATCTACAGACTGTACAATCTGATTCTATTCCTCGAGACCAAACTTCTTCAATTCGATCCCGGTATCTTCCACCTGTTCAGTGCTTGTCTCCGGACTCAACTTCACTAATTCTTCAGTCAAGGACTTTTGTTCTGCAGTCAATTTTTGATTCACAACCACCTTGAAGCTCTGTGGACTGTGTTGAATCAAAAAGACCAACTTACCGTGAAGATAGTCCTTGTTCAACTTCTCTTCTCCATTAAATCTGAGTAATAATGGGATCAAAATGGAATACAAAGCAGTCAATTTGGTATCATCTGTGAACACCTTGATAAACATAATCAAGATCTCGAAAGAGATCTTTGGATCAATGGTGGATGACTCGTTCTCCGATAATATTGAAATCAAATCAGCAATCAAGTATCTCATTACCAATAAAGGACGCTGGATTCTTGAAGAGTACTGGTTCAAAGTTTTGATACATTGAATGGCCATATTGGCAGACTCAGCTTCTCCAAGTAAGCTAACCAATGTACCAGCCAAATCCTCGGAATCCTTCTGACTCAATTGTATGTCTGCACTTGTAATCAACACCACTGAAGTAATAACGGAATATTTTGTTTCCTTGTTAATTGAGTAGTATCCACGAATGATGCCACTAAAACTCTGAACTAGCTTGTTATTGGAATTGCCTGCTTCGCTCAAAATTTGCTTCAAGTGAGGCAAAATAAGAGAAATGAGAAGCTCATTTTTAAATTCGTAAATCTTTGAAAAGATAAAGAGTATGCATGAGTACAAATCGGCTTTTACCACATCAGGGAAGATTGCCATCATTTTGATCAAGTTCTCCAAGGTTTGTCTCAAGATCAACAAATTTGGAGCACTATCACAATGCTTAAGAGTCAATTTGTGTGTTTCATTACTAGGATCAAATTCACTTCTCAAGAAAGGGAGAATATTGAATAATGGCAACATTTCAACTCTAAGAAGCTCAAAGAGCTTATCGAATCCTTCTTCGACCTTCTCCATAGAAATCTCCTGCGTACCGTTTTTGACGTAGGTTTGAGAAATAGTACTGACAATCTCGATCAATTCACATTGGACTTCGGTGTTGTCGTCAATCAAAATCAATCTGTCAAACAACTCAATCGTTTCACTGAAAATACCATCGGCGAAAATAAGTTTCACCAAATCGGGACTCTTCACAAGACGTTTCAAAGAAGTTAAGATTTGAGGAACATTTTTGTTTCTTATCAAAGATTCAACGCACTGACTGAATGAAACGAAGAAGAAATTCTCCCCTTTGCCTTCTAAATAGTCATTGATAAAATTTGGATTTTTGTCCAATTCTATACTCAAAACACTGATGAAATTAATCCAATAATCTCCATAAATATCCAATTCTCGACTAGTGGTATCATTGAACTTCAAAGTTGAAATATCTCTCAAGACAATAATCCACAAAGAATTTAATAATGTAGAATACTTATCCAAAGTTTCCAAAAGTTCAGTTTCAGTGGCGTCTTGATCTTCTTCTGAATCGATCTTCAACAAAGCCCAACAGTTTAAAATTGACAACTGAATAGATTTTCTTCCGTATTCAGACATATTTTCCAAGTACTCAAATTTCAAGAATTTATTGGCCGAAATTTCTTCCAATAAATAAATCAAAGTTTTGAGAATTCTTTGCTTCGAATAGAATTTAATGCGTGGTAAATTGATAAATTTAGATGAGACATCAATAGTATTTACAATCACCTTTGCATCATTGTCACTATTGAAGCAAGGAATCAAAGCACTAATAATTTGAGCTTGCTGTTGTTCCAAAATGGACACCCCTGGATACAATGGGTCGGCCATGTGTCCGAAAAGTTTCAAAACTTTGTCAAGTAGACTGATACCTCCTTGCTTCACCGCAGAAATTGGAGAAGTAGAACCCAAGAAAGAAATCTTGACAACTTCTTGAATTTTATCCTTCAAGAGTACAACCATATTTTCATGAGTATTGGCCAAGTCAAACAAATGATTCAATAAATCGTAAATGAATAACTTAAACTCCCAAGTAATTGGTTCATTTTTATCCAAAGCTTCCGAATCGTTTCCAACAATATTCTCGATTTCTTCATCCTTGAACTCAATATTGTTGCTATTATTCTTCTTCTTCTGTCTTTGTTGTAAAGGAAGAAGCTTTTGTTGGTAGTTTGATTCAATGAAGGGACCCAATAATTTTTTAGAACTAAACTTAAACAAGGAATTCAAGATAGAGAACCAATTGATATCAAGACTAGATTCCATCCACAAAACAATTAATTGCTTTACCTCAGGACATGGCTTGAGGTTCAAAGATATCCATAACAAATTAATAGTTTCTTTAGTAACAATCTTAACTCCAAATATTTTAATAAGCTCAACATAGCATTCATATGAAGCCCGATACAAGTCAAGACTAGTACTGAATGGGAAAATAGAGTCATTGACAAGAGAAGTTGGACAGGGTGATACCAAACCGACTTTCAAATTCTTAGAAATGATCAAATTTAACAACTCAGTAAAGAATGTAACTTCATTATCGATCAATTTGGGATCGAAGATAATAAGCTCTTGGAACAATGCAAGTAGGTTTTTGTAAGCATCGGTATAATCTTTAATTGTTTCCAAGCCAATGCCATGACTTAAGGAAATGATCATATTCTTCAACATGTCCTTCTGGTTAGGGTGGAGCTCTACAATTCTTGGCCCCAATGACGTAACTAGCACCTTTAATAGCTTGGTTTGTAAGCCCATTGAAGGAAACTTGGTTTTCAAATTGATCAATGATTTTGTAGTGAGATCGTATCCAAAGCCTTCGCTTAGATAGTTTTCATAAACCTTCGCCAAAACATCCGGAATGTAGTTGACACTATCCAAATTAGTCTCGAACAAAATAATAATTGCTTCTAAAGTGTATGAATAAACCACTGGGTTAGGATCATTCAATAACTGCAAAATGACATTGTATGTATCATTAAAGCCAATTTTGGTCTTTTGATATACCCTAGCCAATGAACTTATCGAAAAACCACGTTTGAAGGGGTCTATATCATTGACAATATTATTGATGTACAATTTGACCAGCTCAACAACAGCGGACTTCAGTACCAAGGTATTTAAGAGTCCAACAGTATCCGAGTTTATGGTCATCAATTGTGGGCTTTTAGAATTAATCTTGGTTAAGATCTCATTAATAATTTTAGCAATCAGGGCATCAATATTGTACTTCTTTTTGACGCAGTTGTGAACAAGCCCATGCAAGGCAATTGAAACGTTAACCTTAATGGCTTTCATTCTTAAAGGGTCCAGGGTGGTGCTTGTCAATGAGTTCCTTATTTGCTCCAACAAAGAAGATTGAATTTGAATACTCAAATGCGGAAATACCAATTGGAATAACTCAATTGACAAATCTATCAAAGATGTGAAGATTGGTGGAGCAAATTCTTCATGGATGGAATACCGCTGTGTCAAGTAAATGTTGGGGTCATGGTTGATGCTGTGACCAACAGACTTGAACGCCAACTTTTCAAAGTAATCAATCCAAATGCTGAATCTATTCTCTAACTTTGACTCAAGCGAATGGGCCGATGAAATCTCGTTATTAATTCCAGAGAAAGTATCTTTGAACTTGAGCTCATCGGTAATTCTATCTTGAAACGTGGTTGAAGGAACTTGTTTACCAACATCCTGGGAATGGGGAACATCTTTTATCAACAATTCATCAATGTTAGCGGAAATTCCTTGGAATTTACTCGTGATACCAAACGAATAGTTGTAATCCTCAGCCAAAAGAATAGTTTCAGAATCAAAATCAGGCAACTGGGTACTATTAAGAGTAGCACCCTTTGATTTGGACTTTTCAGAAGAATCATGGCTTAAAACCCGACTAAAAATTTTCGAGTCACTAAAGGTCTTGATTAAGAAGATCATCATATTAGAGTTAATATCATTCTTCAAGAATGTTGCCAACTTGGTGAAACTCTGCAAGATGATTTTCTTACTGTAAAGGATCAAACTAATCAATATTCTATCAGTTGACAATTTCAATGATCCTGAAAAGTGAATATTACTGATCAAAGTGGGATTGTAGTCACCTTCATTGAAGGTCTGATAATTCAAATTTGTGTAAGATCCAACACTAGGAATATTGCTTTCCAAGTAAGTAAGATAATTGTAAGATTTCGTCAACAAGAATTGAATTTGCTTCAAAGATTCTGGAGACAATTCAACTGATTCAATGTAGTTCAACAAACAAACTAAACTGAAACTTCTCAATTTCATATTATCCATTATCTCGTAAATTTGGGTGTCCTCTGAACTTGAGGCCAAAGAAGTGCTAATGAATTGAGATGTAAGCAAACCTTTCCAAAAGACAAGAAATTGAGACGAGTTCAACTTGACATACTCCGAATCATTGTAATAAGTCACCAAAGAAGATAAAATAATCCAACAGGCGGAGTTTTTCAAGGTTGTTGCACGGTTATTGCTATTGTTGTGCTTTAAATTTTGAGTGCAGAAACTTAATATCTTAACAATTGTTGAGTTCTGAAGGAGAAATACATCAGTTTGTTTAATCAAAGAACTCAAGACCAACGCATAGCTTATTAATTTTGTAGATACTGCAGTAGAAATGTTTTCATCTGAAGTATTGGTAGGCTCAGTCTTTAACGATGAACGACGAGCCTCAGTAGTAGTTCTGGCTCTATTTTCTTTTCCATCTGTCAATTTATATTCTATTTCAACCATCTTGAATGCATGCAAAACAATCAAATTAATCTCCACTTCGTTCACTTTAGCATAGAGCAAAAGTGCTTTCAAAGCGTAATTCCGAATGTAATCGTTATCATTAATAATCAATTTGAACAAAATATCCTTGATAAATGAATTTTCTTGGGTTTTAGACTCTTCATTTTCTTCCTCTTCAATTGATCTATCCTGTGTCGACTTGTCGGACACCGTTAGATTTTTGAATTGTATAACTGAATTGAAGTTTATTCCGAATGGGGTTAAAACTTCAAAAATATACAAAAGAAGATAAGTCTGGTAAGAGTTATGATATGGTCTAATCTCTTTCAGTCTTGCATCTCTTGCCTTGGTTTTTGATGAGCTCTTTCCCTTAAATCCGAAAAGTATGGACTCTCTCTTGCGCAGACTTGACTGTGGTTTAGTGGCACTGAACTCGGTATCAATTGTGGATTTTTCATTATTGTAATCCATGTTGAATTTGGAATAGATATAAGCTGTGAGAACTTCGTAACAAGAAGATCCAGTTTCCTTTATAATGAAATCTACCACAGCACTCCAATGGGTCAAGCATTTGCTCCAATGTTGGTTTTGAATATGATTGCTAACATAATTCAATTCACCAAACTTGGACAAAATGCTATCAATAAGTGAAGTCAAATTCAGTGTCAAATAGTCCGAGTTTTGGAATTGCTCTAGTTGGAGATATAAAATAAAAGTCTCCACAATGCTAGATTGCAATAGTATTGAATCAAGATAAATGTTAATATTTGATTCACTGTCATGTCCATGTAATGTGTTTTTTTCTCTTCTAACGTCGATGCTAATAGAATCGTTTTCCAAGTCAATCATAGTGGATAAGGAAGAATCCCAACAGTTAGCATTAGGAAGTATGTACTGGTTGAGCAAGTAATCCGTTTGGCTGAATTTTCCAGTGGAAACCAAATTCAACAATACATTGGACAATAACTCGATTGCCGCGACTCTGATTTCTTGATTTGCGTTCGATAATGCGTAATGGAGTGTTTTCTCGTGTGTGGTCAATAAAGCTACCTGAAATTGGTTCTGTTGGGACATAATAGCTTCAGGTTTCAATTTGGAACCAGCAGAAGTTGAAGAGGTGGACAAAGCCAACAAGTTCTCGTAGTTGGTGGAAATGGCCAAAATGAGAAGGTTCTTGAGTACCAACACGTAGTTTTTCTTGACAAGAATGGTGGACGTCTCGTCGGTGGCCTTTGCGTCCTGGTACAACTCGAACGAGATGTGTGGATTGGTGATGCTTTTGGTGACAATCTTCAAGAGCTTGGCCTGGAACTTGTCGTCAATGTCCAATTTGGTGGCATTCTTGGTGATGGAATTCAACAAATAGACCAAATAGCTGTCGATCGAAGGGTTTTTCTTGAGGATCTTGTAGATCTGGGTTGTGGCGAAGTTGACAATAGAACCCAAGGAGTTGGGAAACGTGTCAAATAGATCGATGAGGATTTTGATGGCAATCTTCGAGATGGACGAGAGTTCTCCAGCGTCATTGAGCTGAAGATAATTCAACAAACTGTTGGTGAAATCGTGGACCTTGGAGGTCAATGTGGATAGAATGATGATAGCGCATCTGGACAAGAGCTTGTATATATTTGACGAGAGCTTAGCTTCTTGGGTTTCTGGTGGATTGGCAGACTTTGACTTGGCCTTACTGGTGGGATCCGGCTTGAATATGTCGATGATTTGCGTCAATTGCCCGAGGTATATCTCCAAGTGGGTGTCAGTTGAGGACTTGAGGTGGGAGTGAAGTTCTACCAAATACTTGAAAATCTGCGAGTTTTCACCTCCATTGGTGATTTCAGGGAACGTGATTGCGCCAGCCATGACTAATGTGGCAATAGGCTGATCGAATACGGAGGAACTACCCAAAGAAGTGCTAGTGTTGGTGTTTTCAAATACTCAGGTAGTAGATCAAAAGTGGACGCGCAATTCGTGCATACGTCAAAGTTACCTTTTATGGCATGTACCGTGAAAGCAACCAGTGATTGGAATGATTAGAACATGCTTGAGATTACGGATGAATGGATATTCACGGAGATTGGAGGTAATTCTGATTATGGTAATTTCGCTAATGGAGAGGGTTCGACTCTTCTAGAAGAATAAGCTATAATTCACTCTGCGTCTATTTCATGAAACCGAAGAATGCGACCAGTTTAATCTACTTGTGCTTTAAAATAGAAACTACAGGGCAAGGAGGTGTATCTTTTTAGAATTTAGAGGAAAAGTACTGGAATCTACGTCTAGAGTATGCAATTAGTATGAATTAAAGCTAGTGTCCTATTTGAATGGATAATATACATGGTCTGCTTAATAAGGTCTCTTCATGCATAATAAGGTCTCTTCATAATAAAGTCTCTTCATAATAAAGTCTCTTCATAATAAAGTCTCTTCATGCATAATCATGGTACCTTAATACATAAAACCAACTATCAATGCTGTAGTATATTTCCAGGGACAATTGCGTAGAGTGTCTAAAAATTAATGCTATGAATGTCCCGTAGCTATCTGCCAAATAATCTCAATTTTGACTTGGGTTTCTCGTCTAGATCAACGGTACGCTCGGGATTGGGCGACCCCTTTATAGGCGAAAGGTCCTTTGATGTCAATCTAGGTTTGGTTCTCAACGTTTGTGATTTACTGGAAGAGTCGCTTTTCTTGGAATCATTCGAGAAGACGCTGGAAGCGCTGTTACAACTCGACAGACGACTGATCTCGCCGTACAAGTTGGTGTTTGATGGGGAAGGCGTCAAGGACCCTTTTCTGGGTCTCATTGGCAGTGTTTTGAAGTCATTAACGGCGACAACATGCTGGTTGGTAGTTGTTGTTGTGGAAGGAGACTTGAGTCCCGTGTTCTTAGTTGTAGAAGGAGATTGAAGCCCAGAAGTGGTAGAATTCCGAATGAATGACTGCACCTCATTTGTCATGGCCTGAAGCTTTTTCAATGAGCTGGACTTCTTCATCGGTGGTGCAGTGTGTTCCGAAGTGGCAGGTGGTCCAGCACTTAGCACTTCTCTCATACTTATGAACAGAACGTCTGCATCGGTCATATCTGTTCTCAGCTCCAATGCTTCGATTCGAAGATTGAGCTCTTTCACCTCATTCTGGTAGTTCGATATGTATAGCTGCTTTTCAATCCCTGCCTTACGCTCCCGGTCATAGTCGTTTTCTAGAATGGCCAACTTCTCGAGGAGCTCGTTGTTGAATTGGTTGGCTAGTTCGAGCTTGTCTGATAGCAAGCGGTCGTTTGACTCCATGCTATCATTTGCTATTTCCACTGAAACCAATTGCTGCTTCAATGCTATGATTTTGTCCTCGTTCTCTCGTATTTTGGTGTTGCTTAGGTCTTGCGAGGTGTTCAACTCTTGCGTTTGTTTTAATATTTTGGCCTTCAACTCATCCACTTCGCTCTGCTTGGAGTTTACAGTGTTCTGTAACTTGAATTTGGTGGCCTCCAAACCTTGTAACTCTTCTTCCAAGGCTTGTTCAAGCTCCTTACTTGATTCCTGGAATTCATTCAATACCGATTCGAGTTCAAGGACTTTTTCGATTAGATCGTCTTTGGATAGCTCACTGAGGACCTTCCTGCTATATCGAGTCGGAGTTAACGGAAGTTCCACTGCCCGTATCGGGGTGGGACTGTTCATTTCGAATATAGCACTGGAGTTAATTGCAGCTTGTGATCAAGTGTATAAACAGTGATATTGAGGAAGGCACGACCATTGCATAGTTAAGAGGTATAAATACAGGCTTACTACGAAAAATGATTAGGGTGGAACGAAATATCCGTAATTTCAGCTATAGATAGAATCAGCATTGCAGAAATTCATCTGGCTGGCCGTTTCAGTACCTTTGCCTAATTTTAGTGATTTTCTCTACGTTATTACTCAATTATGCACAGAGACAATCAGACGTATCATGCTAATCATAACGTACTGTACATTAAGTCCCCCGTCCACCCAAGCCCTTGCTGCTACCGTCCATGCTACACAGAAAAGAGCCCAGGCCTGGCACAATACAATAGACGAGCCCTGTTTATCGTACTACTTTGTTCACCACTACTACGTTCTATTGCGCGTACATTTCAGCCCACTTCCCGTAATTCTCGGCACGCTATCACGAAATCATATCATAGGGTTACCCGCTATTACAAAGTAGGGTAACTCTTCATTTACTGCAAAATGGAGGTACAACAAGAAATAGGTGGAGCACAAGCACTTCTTCAGTTGGGTTCTAAGCTCAAGGATGGCGAAGATGATTCAGAACTCCAAGTTAACGGAATAGACACAAACAGAACCTCCGATGTTGTTGATGAAGGCGATGAGGGTATTGGAAGGGATCACTCCAACATAAATGAAAGAGTCCATTCAGAAGACGATGAGGCCAAAACAAGTAACCAGCAGTTAAATGATGCGGTCGAAGCTGCGGTGATGCGTTACGTGGGCGGTACTTTGGATACCAATGGAATTCGGAAGAATAAGCGCCGTCTCAACCATGAAGAGATCATGAACAACATTAATGATTTCAACCAATGGACCGGTTTTCTAGACGAAGACGTCACCAACGAAGACTACGGATACACCAATGAGCTTGGAAAGGTCAGATCCGGAAAGAGAAGAAGGGTGAGTCAAGAAATCGACCCAGAGTTGGCAGGTCTTGGAACCTCCGAGCATGATCAATTGGTCGAGGCAGCCATAATAGATGCCAGAGAACTCACTAGGCATATCAATAGTGGAGAATTAGCAGACCACGATTCTCTTCATTCCACTTTAAATGGAGTTCCCCAGCATCAATCTCAACAAGTCTTGGCTGGAACAAATGCATCTCAGAGCCAAGATCAAGGCTCTGACTCAATCTCGGCCATTACACAATTAGCTCAAGCAGCATCCTCGCTTTCAGATGGTATGAGAAAGGCAAAGCCTATTCAAAAAAACAAGAAGTCATTGAAAAGGATAGAGGATAGCCTCATAAATTACACCTCTGGAGTAAGTGATGTTCAACTGCACGACAAATCAAATGCCAAGACTACCTTTAGTCATCTCAACGATGTTGAGGCCCTTGTGGAGGAAGCCTCCAGCCGTGCATGTAGCTGGTACAATTCCTTGGGAGATAATCAAGGAAAAGGTCCTCGGGCTTTTGCTCCAATTGAGAGTAGCGCAGTCGACCACTTCATTTCAGGCTATTGCCATTTGTTCAAGTGGACCAGAGAGGATATTTGCAATAGAATTTGGTCGAGTGAAAGGAAAAAGGACACATTTTGGGAATCCTTGACGAGAGTCTTACCCTATAGGTCGCGTGCCTCCATTTACAAGCATGTGAGAAGACTGTACCACATCTTCGAAGTCAGAGCTAAGTGGAGTAAAGAGGATGATGAATTCTTAAGAAAATTAGCTGTTGACCATGAAGGTAAATGGAAAAAAATTGGTGAAGCAATGGGTAGAATGCCAGAAGATTGCAGAGATCGTTGGAGAAATTACGTCAAATGTGGAGAGCAAAGAACCTCGCATAAGTGGACACCCGAAGAAGAGAATGTGCTTAAACAGATTGTCACCGAAATGGTTAGCAATTCATCTGACAAGCAGAAAGGATCGCCCATCAATTGGACAGTCGTCAGTGATCGGATGAATGGTCGCAGGTCCAGAATTCAGTGCAGATACAAGTGGACCAAACTTGTACGCAGAGAGTCGATGCTTAGGTCTGCTTACATGACGCAAGACGTCAAAATATGGCTTTTGAAACGTCTCGAAATCTCCGGTTTTGAGTCGATTGAGAAAATTGACTGGGACTATATCGGGGAAATGTTTCAGAATGAAAAGGATGACTTCCCTGAGTTAGATTACGAGTGGGATGGGTCAGACTTCAGAGCATCGTTTGAGAAAACAAAGACAGAAATTAAGGACAACAGAAAACTTTCGTTGCATGTTTTGTTGCAAAGACTTCTTGACGAGTACTACAAGAAGGATCCTAAAACCATTGACACTACCCCTGTCGATGAACACTTATTAGAGGCTACTCCAAGGATTAAGGCTCAAACTCACAAGCAACTGGGTATGCCAAAGCCATTCGCGGAAAAGCAGCACATGCAAGGAGATATACATCACGGCAACGAGGCTGCTAGTATTGCGAATGCTGCAGTAGCTGCCATAACTTCTGGCGTCGATGTTGAGGAGCCACAACAGCAAGAATACAGTCTTTGGAGATGAAAAACAATAGTGAGGTGGTCTCAAGTAGCTGATCCTTGCCTCGCCTCTCGCTCTACATATGAAAATAATTAAACCTCGAGCACACCAAAGGTGTTCTGGGCAGTATTTATACATCAACTCCATGTAATATATTTATTCCATGATTTCTATGTACCGTATCTATTTCTTGAATTGTTGTACTTTATTTGATCTCTACGTGATACATATTTGGTCCGGACACGACCCGCGATTTAAAGCGTTCAAATCAATAGCACACTCTGAAAGCCAATGATAGACTATCAACCTAGTGACGAAACGCTTCTAGCATATTACAATGTCGATACCCTTGCACCCACGAGCTCCAATGACTTGAATTTAACTAATCATGATCAGTTTGACCCAGAAGAACTCGAGAAATTGTCGGAAGAAGAACAATTCAACCTCTTGAACGATCTCATTAGCAAGGAAACATACAATCCCATAAGTGAAGAAAGTCAAGCCAAAACTGACTTTGAAGACCCTTTGGTTGGTAGGGGCTCCAATTTGTTGAAGACTTTGATGCAACTGGGTGCCATTCAATCCCCCAATGATCCTGAATTGGGCAACTACTTGATTTCGTCTTCTCATTTCAATTCTAAGCAATACTTGACTACAGTTCATTCCCGAACTCCCATGCAACAGCTTGTGTCTTCCCTTCTGTTCCTTGAGCATAATATCCAAAGTCAGACTTCTGAATTAAAGGGAGTAATAGACTCGAATTTTCTCAAATTCGTCAATTGTAAGAACTCGATTGATGAAATTTTGATTGAATTCAAGAACCAGAAGTCTAGATTGCAGAAGGAGCGTGAAAACTCAAAAGTTTTCAATCCAAAAAGACACCAACAGCTCACGAATGCCAAGAATGTTACCCTTTCTTCTATATTGGAAGATTCGATCAACAATCTTAACACAACTTCAACATTGATGATAAGACCCATTTTGGAGAATAAGGTTAAAGAAACAAAGGTTCACAAGTTGATTGAATTTATCAAAGTCCATCAAAATTTTTTCGACTTACCCAGCAAATTGTGCAATTATATTTCCAATCACTCTCACGATTTATTCATTGAAGATTATAATAAGTTTTTAACGGAAAAAGAAGAGTTTTTGAATTACCAAAGAAATAAATATGCCCGAGAATTGGCGACGTTTGAGAAGCAAAAGGACGATAAAGCTATTGAGACCTTGAAACAAGATCAACTTTTGATCAATACTTCCTTGTTAAAAGTTTTCAATGAGGTTGATAACATAGTTGAGCAATATAAACAGAAGATTTTCACTGAATTGTTAACCTTGGACTATGAGGTAGTAGAGAGAACCAATCAGAAGCCATCCAGCAAAGCCAATTCCAAGTTCCTCTCCTTAATTGACAAATTATATCAATTGGATGGTGAAAACAGTCAGTCAAACCCTATTTACGAGTTTTTGACAAATCAACTAAAAAATATCGACGAGCAATTGGAATACCAAATTTCAAAATTTGACAATAAGTTTGGTTTGATGCAAAAGAAATTGCACGACTACATCAATTCCTTGCCTGATACTAGAAAAAACGGTTCCCATATTAAGTATATCGGCGACAAGTACAACGAAATCGAAGATTATTTGGCAACTTCTTCTAACGATGCCTCAATTGAGAATTATCTTGATCAATCCTTTGAATTGAGAAATGAGAAGCCAACTGGCACAGACCTCAGACTGATCTATCAAAGCAGTGAAAACTTGGATCTTTCCATTATTAATGAAACCTGGTTAATTTTAAACAACTTCATCAATTATTTAAATGGATTGTTTATCAAGAACTTAAGTAAATTCACAAACAACTACATGCATTATAAATCATTTGAAATTGATGTTGACGGAAAAATCAAAGAAAAATTTGATGCTTTGGTTGAAAAGGTGAATGTGATTTTGATCACATTGTTTGACGATGAAGAAGGAAGTAACAACCAATTGGAATCCTCGCCAGAGAACTATAAGCAATTTTTGCCCAATTTCACCAACTCGTTGTCTTCCATGTATTATTTGGGAAGCATGAACAAAAAGTTGAACAAATTCTTGACCAGTTTGGGAGAATATGCTGGATCTGTAGGAAATATTTCTGGGAGCTCAGACACTAACAAGATGGTCAAAAACTTGAGAAACTGTTCTCTCAAAATCAACCAAAAGATATTGGAAGCCATTTGCTCTGTATGGGTTAATGATTGCTCGCAGTTTTACGATTTAGAGCATTGGGAAATCAGAAATATTAAAACTAACCTGACAAACATTGGATCTGATATGGATGCTTTCTCAGAAGGCTCATTCACAAAACTCATGAATATAATAGAATGCTACCAAACTTACATTTTATTGAATCTCAAACAGCTTGTCACAAATAATGAAGATTATGGATCAGATTTCAGAATTGTGGCTACATACCCCAGTAAGAGAATTCTTGTGAGTATTGAAATTCAGTTCATGAGAAGTCTTAATATTATTGTCGATTCAATCATGAAAAGATATAGCATTGAGAGAAATCAAGAGAAAATCGAAGAGGGCACATTCAAGGTTTTGACCATGAATAATTTTGATAAATTAACCAGGTCTATTTATCCTAGATTGATTAAGAAATTTGACAAGCTTTTCGAGAAGAATTTGCTGACGCAAAATCTCAAATTATTTGCTGACATCGATAAAGCTTCTCTTACCATTTTTGATGATGTGTTGAACAAGGAGAAGATTTGGTTAACCATAAAGGTGAATAACTACTTCAACACCAATAGTGAGAACAAGCCGAAGGAATTGAAAGTTGATGGTTTCATATATGAAATCTTGATACATTTCGTTAAATTGGTGCATAAAGTCAAGCCTATAACTGGGCCCGAAATATTTATCAGCATTGTTAACGAGTTACAGATGCATTTGATGAAACACATTTTGGACTCATTGAGAAATGCCAATAATTTAACTATGATTGAATTGATATGCTTGAAACTCGATGTCAACCTTTTCATGCAGGTGTTTGAGTCATCCAACACGTTGAAATTCAATGATCAATCATTCAGATTGTTAGAAATATTGTTGAATACTATAGAGGAGAAGTCGAATGGCGAAGAAGGAGTTACGAAGCTGCAGTTTAAACAAGTATTAGAAACAAACTTGCATGACTCACAAAGTCAGTTTAGTTGCTTTTAAATGGAAATAACGAAATAAATATTAATGCATACTTGTAACCAATAGTAACTATACCATCAATTGAAGTTAAACATCGATACTATGAACTAATCGAAATTAAACATCTAATGGATATGAACTAATCGAAAATAAACATATAATGGATGAACCAATCGAAATTAAACATCATGTATACTATGAACTAATCGGAATTAAACATCTAATGGATACTTGTGACCAATAGAAACTACATCATTCAATTTACCCGGTTTATTGAAAAAATTCCCAAAAAAAAGACCCATTTATCAATGAAGATAAGGGCAAAAGTTACTCCATACTTTCCCCCTCCAAACGGTTGAGTTAGAAGTTAAAATTAAGATTAAAGAAGCGAATTTTAGTAATTGAGACGAAAACATGAACACATCCGAACCAGTCGCACAAAATATTTGTGTGTGTGTGTGTGTGTGTGTGTTTCAGGAACTGGTTGAGTTCATGCTTAGTGCTCCACCACTAACAGCTTGCTTTTCTTGTCCGAGTCCACAGGAATGACCTCCTTGTGGCTTTCGACGGAATCGGAGTTTTCTTCGATTTCGTCTTCTCCAATCTTGGTGTTTCTCAAGTCCTCGAACAACTTGTCTTGCTCGGCCTTGGTCATGTGCTTCTTCTTGCCCTTGATGTAGTACATGGGGTTGAAGTTGGCCAAGGTCATGCCCTTGAGGAATGGCAAGTGGCCGTGTCTCTCTTCGTAGTACATCAAATAGAGAGTGACGATAATAGCAAGCCAATAGATGTTGTAGGAGATGACCGAGCCGTAAGTGGCGGAGTTTTGCCAGCCCAATAAGGCATTGAAAACATCCCATCCACTGTCCTTTTCGGGGTTGCAGCAGTTGACGTGCCACACGGATTTGGAAATGTCGTAGGTACCTGGACCAGAACCGTTTTCGGCAGCATCACCTCCGGTTTGGCCGTTGTAGACGTGCATCTCGAAGTACCACACGGCCTTGGAAAATAAACCGGCCGAAATCAAGTACAAAATACACGTGGAGAACACCAAGAAGATCTGCATCGACACAGTGGATCCAGAGTAGTACAAGACAACTCCCACAAGGAGACCAGCAATCAAACCACAGACAACAGGAAGTGGGAAAGCAGTGGCTGGAGATGTCAATCCGACACCTCCAACGAACACCACGGCTTCCAAACCTTCTCTCAAACAGGTGATGAAGGGCAAGATGAACATACAGTACTTCTTGGTCAAGTAACCGATTTTGAAGCGGTCAGCTCTCTTTTCGGGCACTTTGGTCAAAGCAACCGCCAACTTGACTCTCCACTTCTCCTTCATCTTGTTGATCCGCAACATGGCAATACCCATGACGGAAATCAACATGGTGGCCAACACCGAGAACACACCTTCCCAGATATCTTCGGACTTGGCCCAGATATCGTTACGGAGGGTGTAGAAGGTGGCGATGAATGCGGCACCAAGAATCAAACAGAGAATGACTCCGGAGATTGCCCCAATCCACACCTGTTTTCGCAACTTCTTGTACACTAAGGGATCGTCAGTGGCACCTCCAAGACCTTGTTTCAAGAACGCAAGGAGGACGGACACCACAACGACCGCCTCCAAAGCTTCTCTGAAGACGATGAAAAAAATTTGAACGTTGAAGACGTTCACCATTTTGGAGGGGGAATTGTATGCCGAAAACCTAGGGGCTGTAGCATCTTATATATAGTTTTTTTTTTTTACCTTCTAGAGGGGAGAGGGGCATCTGAACTTTCGTTCCCGCACATGTGGCTATTAAAAAATATTCGGGTTAGGTTATCTATTCGATATTGTCTGTACTTGGACAGACAATATACGGTAGTATCATAATTTGCGATAAAATAGAGCACCTGTATCAAACATCACACACTAATAGTGGTCTCTGTGAAGTTACTACGGCCCAAGGCATCCCCTCCTCCAACAAAGGGCAGGGTTTTCCCGCCTGTTGAAAAGTTATCTGATAAATCTTCCGGGTCCGCGCTCGTAACGGCCCACGGCTCCTCCTCAGATTCAGCCAATTAAGTTGAGAAAGCGACCGGCCACGGCGATAGCAAAGCCTACACCACTAACCATTGGCCAGAACTGCCCGCATATGAGGCTCCTAAGCGACGTACAGTTGCAATTGTTCCATGTACTGCTTGGACTCAATTCTCAACCACCCAAAGTTTTGACATGTTTAGACTGTGCCAAGCTTCGCTAAGATTGTTGCCCTACAAAAAAGCGTGGCACGATGCAGAGATGGGAAAGATAATGTATGTGTCAAATACCGCGCCGCCAGGACGAGTATATGAAGACAAGCTTTGCAAACGCCAAGATTATGCATTATCGAATTAAGCCTGTAGTAGTAGGTCGGGATTGTCTTCATCCGAGGGAGAATCTCTGCTGAAAAGTCGACAATAATAAGCCCTACCTCATATTGGGGAATTTTGAGCACCGAGGTGCGGTAATTAGGTCCGTCACGTGAAATGAGAATAGAAGTCGCGTGACTCTGTGTCACGTGATACATGTATCACGTGGCAATGTTTCTTGTCACGTGATGTGCATTTATTCACATCTTGATCTAGCCTCTGATTACTATGCAACCCACCCAAACCTTCTCCCTAAAAGCACATGCAGCGGCCGTCACAGCGATTGACTCAGTCACGTGTGAAGCTACGGTCCTTGCTTCCCTGGACTCCGAAGGTTGGGTCGTTTGGTGGGATTTGGCTGTCAAAAGAGCCATTCGAAAATGGCGTGCACATGAAGGCAATATCATCTCCATAAAACTCATCAGCTCACATTCTTTATTGACTCAAGGAAGAGATTCAAAGATCAAGATATGGACTCTAAATTCCAAAACAGATCTGGATTTTGAGCCAGACTTTGTCATTCCCTTGAACTCCCTCAACTTCTGCAATGTTCAATATCAGCCTCCACTCCTTTTCACACCAGCAACCACAGATTCCAATAATTTCGATATCTACAGCGTAGAACGAACCGAAAATGACTTTAAATTTTCCAGATTACTCACAAATTATGACGTTTACGACTTATACTCCAGAACAGCGCCTATAGTGGAGATAGCACCAGATCCAGAAACTGGACGGTCCGGTTTGGGAATAATTATGAAAATGATTTATCTTTCTGAAAAAAAATTGTTGTTTTTAGGATTTGAATCTGGTCATGTCATAGGGTTGCGGATAACATTAGAGAATCCAACCATTTCTACGGATCGAAATGACAGAACCCTAATTAATAAAGATCCAAAGATTCAACTAGTTTACTCTGATGCAGCACATTATCCAAATCCGGTCATCTCCATGGTTGAAGGCAATGATTGCATTATTTCCGGTTCAACAAACAAAAAGGTTATCATCCATAATTATCAAGAAAATTCGAGCATAAGCCATTTGGTTTCAAGCTCTGGTATTCTGGTAATTCAGCCGTACAATGACTTTCATATATTTGGATACTGGAACGGGAATATAGAAGGGTTCAATCTTACTTCTGAAGTAAGTATATTCAAAATGAGAAGGGATTTGCCCAGGGTCGATTTGACTACTTCCAATGTGACTTCAATTAATTCTACACCTCTGGAAGAAAAAGGCTCAATTAAATTGACTAGCGTTCACGTAATCAATCCAAGGCTGGACCTAGTGGAAAAGAAATCATACAGACAATTGGTAAAGGCAAAGAGAACTTCGCAACTTCAAGAGCCACTAATTCTATTTGGATATAAGGACGGTACAATTCTAGCATATAGATAAGCATTTATAGATAGAAATGGTTACAAATAGATAAAGATCATGTCAAGCGACATGAGGGGTATTTGTGTATTCAAGTATAAACAAAAGCAGAATCGCTATTCTCTTAGGATTCAAATCACATGTATCTTAAATTCATGGCGGATGACGGTATTGCGATTGGATCGAGTGAAAACCTGTTTGTTTGATTTTTTTTTTGTTTTTTGTAGGAGTAAAGGTTTTTGTATGTTTTTTTTAGGATTTTTTTTTATATGGATACTTCTTAATTCAAATGTCAATAAGAGTGAGAGATAGAGTGAGTAGATTCAAGATAAAGTAAAAAAATAAGGATAAAGCGCAACTGACCGACAGACCTTCATAAATCATCGAACATATGATCTCATGTTCATGGATTAGGGTAAATATCAAAAAACAACATAACCAATATCGTAACATACCATGCAACAATATTCTCTAACCATTATAACCATTTAAAAAATTATTAGCCTATTCCCTTTCAATTTGGAATTTCCCAAGTATGTTGAATCGATAATCTCCGAACCTGCTAGTTTGTATCGATTAATATGCTAAATTAACATCCATCAAATGTTTTGGCAATTCTAAAGTAGTCTAGGTATTCAATGCTAGGTTCAAGTTGTTAGGTTCAAAAACTTGAGAGTTCCTCTTATTATGATTGTTATTGTTATTGTTGTAAGATCTTCTGTTAAACTTCTTGTTGTTGTTGTTGTTGTTGTTATTGTTGTTGTTATTGTTGTTGTTGTTGTTCATGTTTCCACTATTGCTATGGAAGTTGTTTTGATGTCCTTGATTTTGGTTGTTTCCACCGTGGTGAAATTGATTGGAGTTATTACTATTATTTCTAAAGCCTCTAGATTGGTTGTTGTACTGTTGAGGGTGGCCTTGTTGGTTGTTATAGTTTGAGTATGGATTAAACTGATAGTTTGGATTGATATCGTAAGGGATATCGTTATTGTTTGGATTTGTAGGTGGAGTTGGTGTTCTTGGCTTATTCTCATACAAGCTGTTATTCTTGTGGTACTGGCCTTGGCCTTGACCCTGACCTTGTCCATGTCCTTGTCCTTGCGATTGAGATTGACCTTGATTCATGCTAGGAGTAACATTTGGTCTCTTTGGCAATGTCAATTGGGTTGGGGTAGTTGGGGTATTAAAATTGGAGAAGTCTGGGCCACTCTTAGAATCAAATCTCAATGAGTTTCTCTTGTTCTTTCTTCTCTTGGACTGAACGGTGTTACTTCTAGAAATTGAAGAACTCTTATGGTGGCCAAGTGGACGACTTGGGGTATTGCTGTTGCTGTTATTGTTCGACGGAGACTCGATCAAATCGGGAGAATTTATTAATGTGGCCTCTTCATCGAATGAGCAGTTGTATAAAGTCTCGGTAGATTCGTTTAAGAATTCTTCCAAATCAATGTCGACCTTTTCATGCTGTGCAATCTTAGCTTGTAAGTCAGGATGCTTAGCCACCAAGGCTTGCACAGTTTGAACGCACTCTTGGAGGGTTGACTTGGACTCCTGGCCATGAATTCTCGAAGCCTTTGCCAATTTGGTTAATAACTCCAAAATTGTTTTGTTCTTGTTGACATAAAGATTGTCCATGGTCTTTCTTTTGTTGGATAAACTATCCAAGAGAGTATCCACATCCTTGTCGTTATTAGCTAACTTTTGGGATAATGTTTCGTATCTCTGGTTGTTGTCCAACTTGTAAGCTTCAAATTGAGTAGTTAAGTTTGCCACTTCCTTTTGATAGTGCTTCTTGTATTCCACTTGCGAAGCAATTAAAGCATCGTACGCGATCTTCAATCTTTCGTACTCGGCAGTAGATGATGCAGAAGACTCTTGAAGGTTTTCATATCTTATTCTCAATTGCTTGTTGCCTAATTGCAAGGAATCATTGGAAGATGACAACTCGTTGTATTGGTCTTCTAAGTCACTGATTCTACGTTCCTTTCTCTTCAACAACGCATTTATCATGTCGTTTTCATGCTTAGCATTTGCCAACTGGTCCACAAACGATTCATTCTTCTTGGAGGCTAGCGAGTACTTTTTCTTGTAGTCGTCGTTGGAAATCTTGGTGGATTCTAACTCATTCTTCAAATGGTCGATTTGAGAATGCAAAGAATCGATCACTTTCGAAGAAGTGTGCTTGGGCTTCACGGGACTGTTCTCCTCCATTTTTGAGTCTAATAGTTTATCTTCTAGACGTTAGTTATTGGCGTACTCCAGAGGAAGGATCAGAAAGGTGTTTCTTGACAGTTGTCTAGAATTGAATATCCACCCTGTAAAGGTACTTTGCTTGACTGATATGGTGCAGCTGGCTCCGGAAACTCTGGCCACGTTTATTATGGCACGTTGTTATGAAATCACACTGTTCGATTAAAGGCTTGGATCAGGGTAGACACCCCTAACATGTGAAAAGCAGACACGAGCACACGGAGAACCAATCACGAGGAACTAGACCTCCAAGCTCTCTGACCCTGTGGAATGCAATACTTACCACCTTGAGACCGTCTTTACGACTTGTTGTTTTGCAAGGCTTGAATCAACTATCTTGGTTGAATGTTGGAAAGAAAAATTTAGACGGTGACATTTTGTGTTTATCTGTTAAGAAAAGTAAACACCGCGACATTTGTCTGCCACGTGAGAGACCTGGAAAGCTCCATATACTACATGCACAAGTTCAAAGGGGACGGTGGTAGTGTGAAGGAAGGCCCTGGTATACAGTAGTGCCCCACCTGGGCTCAATAAGAGCTTATTCCGTGCATTCTTCGAATGCCTTTCTGCAAATTGCCGGTGTTTCCACCCACGCTAAAAATAGGTCACGTGACCAAGTCACAGATTGTGGAGAACTATTTGACGTTGTCAGCACAATTCTGTTCCTGAATCTTCGGGGCTGTGGGGCCATTTCGGACATTATCGGTTTAAATATGTTCTAAATACGGAATAATTCGACCGTGGGTCGCAACGGCACACCAATCCGGGTTCCGTATGGTCCACGGATGAAAAAGCTTGCGTTGACGAGCATATGTTCTGACATAGACGAGTCATCTGATGCGTCTGTATTTGGGGTCACACGCGTCTAAACTGCAAAAAAATGATTCTGCCCAGGATCGAACTGGGGACGTTCTGCGTGTTAAGCAGATGCCATAACCAACTAGACCACAGAACCACTTCTGGAGAATACGGATATGTGTAAATACTATCACGACTCCAATGTATTAGAGAGGTTGGTGGGACTCTTGCAAACTGGTTGGAGAGGTCCCAGAATGGGATATGGAGAGATGACGAGTTCTCATTAATGTCCCCACCAAAAGAACTAATTATATTCCTGTAAATTCTATGAGGCTGTCATCTATGTGGTTGTCACTATTCTATTGTCATCTTTTCATATTTTGAAATTCTTGTCAAATTACTGAAAAATTGCAACTAATCATTTCATGAACTTACATTTATCCATACACTCAGATCCACATTCGCTACCTATCTTGACAGATCAGCATGCTAGCACACCCCTAGAATAGCCCCAATTTTCAATAACATGCACTGACATTCGTCTGATGCTTTTTTGACATGCTCGTCGTACACCTCGTACCTGATGCGTGATGCGCGTGTCGTATTTTGATGCATATATAGTGATATGCAAATCTCACACTCCCATACTTGACCATGTCTCTCATTAAAGATGCCAAGGTAGCATTGATCACAGGTACCACGTCGAACCTTGGTTTGAATATTGGTTACAGACTCATGGAAGAGATTCCCTCTGAGGAAAACTTAACCATTATTGTCACTTCCAGAACCTTGCCCAGAGCCAATGATGCCATCAAAGACTTGAAGACCTATGCCGAAAGCAAGAATTTGCGCAAAGGCCAGTTGGAATTTGACTATCTTCTCTTGGATTTCGACAACATGGTGTCCATTGTGTCTGCTTACCACGAGTTGACCAAAAGATACACTCATATCGACTACTTGTTCGCCAATGCCGGACAGTCCATAATAAAGGGGTTGGACTGGCCAATGGCCATTAAGTTGTTGCTTACCAACTATCCTGTTGCAGTCAAGGAGGCGCCTTATAGAAAGCAAAGCACTGGTCTTGTCTCCAAGGACGGAATGGGGTTGATTTTCCAATCCAACGTATTTGGTCCATACTACCTTGTGCACAAGCTACAGAAGTTGTTGAAGGGCGGAAAGGTGATCTGGATTCTGTCCTTGTTGGGAGAGAGCAAGTACTTGTCCATGGATGACTTGCAGGTGGTCAAGTCGCATGTGCCCTACGAAGGCTCCAAGAGAGTGCTAGACTTGTTGGTCTGCGGCAAGTCCAAGGAATACGAGGCGAAGGACATCAAGATGGCGTTGGTGGAGCCTGGAATCTTCATATCATACGCCTACAGTGCCTACTTGACGCTTTTTTCCTATTTTGGAATGTGTATTCTGTTCTACATTGCCAGATTACTTTATTCCCCCAGTCACACCATCTCCGGCTACACTTCGGCCAATGCTCCGATCAGCGCGGCGTTCCACGACGAGCCAGCGTCAGTGAAGCTCGGACTGGCCAACACCCGATTCGGAAAGGAATACTTGATCCGCCACGAGGTGGATACCACGGGTTCGCAAGATGTTGCTGCCTACGTGGATAAATTAGTCCTAGAATGGGACGAAACTCTCTCCAACCAAATCCAAAACACCAGGCAGCCTGGCATTTAATCTTGTGTATCGATAGTGTGACGGTTCTCTGCTACAGAACAGGATGATAGGTAAATATATCTCCCCATCTTTTCTCCCCTCTAGGAAATGTGCACATAAATCCACATGAATCGTAGGGCATCCACCTGCGTTGGTTTACCAATGCGGGCAACTAAGTACGTATGTTGGCCGCAATGAAGACGCGACGTGCTGAAGCAGCCGCTTTGACCAAGGATGTAAACACCTTTGGCTTGCTAGTTATCCGGCGTATTTTCGTCTTTCCTGCCACGTCGTAACCTAAATCATCCAACGATGCACCAAGTGCGATGGCGCGTCACAATGTTTTTAGATTTGTCTGTATTTGTTTCACATTGGCATCCCGTCACGGTTTGTGTTTGGCATAAGTACAGGATGTTTCCCCGGTTTGGAGCTGTCTCCAACTATATGTGCACAGGGGCGTCTGGACATAATAAACACCAGTCTTCTTCCTAGTCTTCTTCCAGCTCAATTCCACTACACGTCCTCTCCCCTGCAATCAGCAGTTTTCTACTCGTTAGATCGCTTTCGGAAATATCTGCCAAATTTGCATTTTGCTACATACCCCGATCTGTCCCCGTCTCCACCAACCCCAGCACCTAACTACCCACCACCTCCTCTCTTTCTCTCCTTCATTTCTTCAACTTATCGTTTCTTCCAACGGTAAGAGCAATGCTGTCCCCATCCATGGTCTCCTTATCCACTTTACATGATCCCAAAGCGGCACTAGTCATAGGCGCCAATTCCAAGCTAGGCTTGAACATCTGCTACCGTTTTCTCCAGCAACTCCCCGAAAACATCGACATCACCCTTATCGTCACCTCCAGAACATTGAAAGGCACCCAACAGGCCATTGCAGCCATCGAAGACTATGCGCTCAAACACCTCAACCGCAGCGGCAAGCTCGAATTCGACTATCTCGTGATGGACTTTGTCCAAATGCAATCAGTAGCAACCGCCTGCTGTGACTTACGAAAGAACTACTCGAGAATCGACTATCTCTTTGTCAATTCGTGTCAAACCGTGGACTCGGGCTTGAGTCTCTTCAAATTCACCATGCAAACCCTCTTCCGTCCCACGAAATCAGTCAAATTCCCCCTGTACCGATCACAGACCGTTGGAGATCTTTCTCCCGATGGCTTAGGCTTGGTGTTTCAAGGCAACGTCTTCGGCCCTTACTACTTCGTGCATTGCATACGGTCGTTGTTGCAAGACGGCGGCCGTATCATCTGGATATCATACGCCACGTCGGAATTGGACTTCATCTCGTTTGACGACCTCCAATTGCTCAACTCCTCCATGCCCTATGAGAGTTCCAAACGCTTGGTGGACTTGATGCATTTCGGTACGTACGAGCCAATGAGTAAACTTGGCATAGCACAATACTTGGTACATCCGGGTGTGTTCGCCAAGCATTCCGTTGATCCATTTGTGGGGCCTCTCGGGTACTTATTTATCTGCTTCATATTCTGTCTTGCCCGGATGTTTGGTTGCAACTATTTTGTGAGCTCAGGGTACGCAGCTGCGAATGCCCCGGTGCATTGTGCCTTAAACGGCGCTAGACCCGATGCTAAAATAGGCTCAGCCAGCGCCAGGTTAGGGGAAGAATATCGAACAGACGAGGAGATACAATCGGTAGGTTCCAGTGACCTAGTCAGTTACCTCGATCTGCTCTGCAATCGGTGGGACATAATATTGGACCCAGAACTTAATAGGAGGTAACTATGAGGGGTTAATGTACGTATCGTAATAATGGAATAATTCTTAATGCCGCAAATCGAAATAATTGATAAAGTTAACGCTGCAAATGCTGCAAATGCTGCAAGTCATAATAATTGATATTAATGCTGCAAATGCTGCAAGACTTAATATTGAATAATTATAACGCAAGTCGTAATTACAATTAGTCCTAATGCTGCAAATGCTGCAAGTCGTAATTACAAATAATGTTGCAAATCGTAATATTGACAATGCTATAACTAATTAATTGACAATGCTCTTTTAGTAGAGACAGTAATATACTAATTGCCAATTTCCAGATTTCAAGTGTTCACAACGTATGTTCCATACAATTGCATCCACATCCACTAGGACATTCTGACGGCAGAGTATCCAGACCTGTCCACCATTCGGACGCACAGTCAGCATGCAATACATGCTCGCAATGGGTGCAAACAACAAGATTCTTGGTGACCATCAAATTGCAATAGACACAATACTTGAGCACGTTTCTCTTCGTGGTGTTCCACGAATTGTTTCGAGAAGACGCAATCAGCGTAACAGAACGGATGAATAGCTGGTTGTGCACCTGTCTGCGCTTGTTTCGTATACCAAAGTCACACAGATGCACATCAAAAGGTGATACATACCCTTCGAAGTTCTTTTCTTCAGTGTCTGGATAGTTGAATTTCAATATTTTGATCCGATTGATGGGCAATCCCCACAAGAAAAGCATGTTGGCATACAGCTCTCTGTACTCCCTAAGCTTCTCTTCATCTTGAGACTGTAACAAAGGGGACGAGTATATATCGTCAAATAAGTCCAATTCCTCAGTATTGCACATGTTGATGGAAATGGAAGGAGGTGCCCTTACTTTGTATTTTCCAGCAGGCTTAATATGCTTCACTTGCGATGGCCGCTTTCTGTCGGCATATTTGTTTCTTGCACCCTTTGGAATTGGCGTAGAAAGCCTGGAATGTGAGAGTTCCACTGGCGTGGACTTGTCATAATGCAAATATGATCCACTGGGTTGTATATTTTTTTTCATCGAGCCAAAACGTTCAGGAGAACCGTCTTTCAAACTAGCCACTTCGATGGAAGATGAAAGAGATTTGGCGTAATGAACTCCTAAAATCAGCAGTTGATCCTTCTTAAATACCAGCAAAGAAGAGTCTCTATGATTAGAATTAATATACTCTTGAACTCTATTATCAGTGCTGAATGACTCATGAAAAGATAAATTGAATTGGTCATGACTTTTTGAAAAGATCTTTTGTTCTTGATTCTCGTTGAATTGCCTCATTGCAACAACCGACGGTGGTAAAGGTAGAACGTGGTACGGGGTGTGAACTGGAATATTGAATAATTCTGAATCCTTCTTGACATTAGCCGAGTTTTCATATAAGATACAAGACATCATAGCAAGCATTTGAACATTTCCTCTTTTCTCAAAATACTCAAATATTTCCTTAATTAACCAAGCATGTCCCAATGGGTGGGCCCCCCAAAAAAATCTGTGATTTTTCTTCTGCATGTAATTTTTCGTGGCTTCTGAAGTTTGTCCCAACTTTTCCAAGAATGCATTAGTCCGTAGGCCTTGGTGTACATCCATATGCGGTAAGTAAAACTCAGGATTAACATTATCATTTCTGATTTCTTTAACCAAAATCATTTCCAAGATCTTCCAAACTTCACTTATCTCAGGAAGACAATTCTTAAGCGCAATTTCACTGTTATATCTTGCTAAGAATTCTGGAGAGTCACCCAAAACTCTGTATTCACATGCTAGCTCATATTTATCTGGGAGTAAATGGCTAAAGTCAAATATTCCAACAATATTCTTATTCTTTTTATCCCTAAATTTCTTTCTCTTGCCGATACTGGCTTCGGGTATAGAAGATTTGTAGTTGGACATGGTCCCACCGTGGCTTGCTGGCCTTCTGAAGGTGTCCTCTTGTCCACGACCAATATATCTATTACCCAAACCAACCGAAGTCTTGAAAAGCCCAGGAATTCTTGATCTTGCACCCGCATCATCTTGAAGAATTTCATCCCAATCATTAGCAAAGCTGTCATCGGATGAAGAAGATGAAACAGAGTCAGAATCTTCATCAGAAAATGAACTTATAGAACCAGCTCGGCTCTCATCATCCACATCGTGATCTGCGGCATTATGGTGGTGATGGTGGTGATGGTGGTGATGATGGTGATGATGATATTCGCTTTCAGGGTTAATACTGAATCCTTCATCAGTAAATTTAAATATGTTGAATTTTTGCTTGCTTTTAGCTTCTTCTTCATCGTTGTCTTTGGGAATAAAGAAGCAGACTAATTGACCAGTTGGAGACCAAGTTGCTCCACAACCCTTCGGAACAGGAGTTGAATCAAAGAATGTCTTTTGTGCATTCGAGTTGTCCATTTCCTTCTTATTTGCTCCCGAGTTATGAATTAAGGAGTCTATGCTATTCGCCAAATCATTCTTATCGTTCACTGCAGGGATTAAGTCATTGTACTCTGCGTCTTCTTCACCAGATGAATCATCTTTCATGGGCTCTTCAAAATCAGGTTGCTGGTTAATCAAATCATCAGCCCATCCTTCATTGCCCACTTCTATGTACCCTTCTCCATCCATAGAATCTTCGTTATTATCTAAGTGAGATTCTTTCATCAATTCTTCATTGAGTTCGATTTTGTCTCCCATCAAATACCGAAGGCATGGTTCCAAGCAGAACTTTTTGTACTTATTTGAGAAGAATTGAGAAATTTCACTCAAATTCTTTAACATTTCATCACGCAAGGCCAGATTCAATTCGTAAGTTTCTTCGATATCAAATTTCACGAGATTTTGCTTTTGGAACTTTACCAACTTTTTAGTTGGAATGGGAACAGCTGAATTAACTTCTTCCAAGTATGGGTAGTCCTTTGGAAACTTGACTATTAATCTGATAAATATTAATTTCTGTTCTGGGCTAGGATCTTCGCTATTAGAAGAACCAACATGGCTGGTAATGGTTACGTTATTGACTTCCTGAGCCGCTTCAGCATCGTTATTATCATTACTTGCCATACTGGCGTTTGCCAAACTGAGTCTATTTTTCTCAGTGTGATCCTTTTCTGAGGCGGCAATGGTGCTCATTTCATCATCATTTGACTCAGAAGAGATTTCATTGGACTTGCATTCAATTATAGGTGCTGGACCTCTCAAACTTATTACTAGTTCACCAGTTGACACAGATATCTTTTCAAATCGAATTTTAGGAAACTTATGGCCAACGATACTTACTTCTTCACCTAGATTAGAAGGACCATCTTCTTCTTCATAACCAGTGATGCTTCTCTTTCCATTATCTTGACTAGTTCTGTGACCCATTCGCACACCTGAAATCCAGTCCAAGTGATTTAACTGATTCACATGGTGTCCATTCTGCAGATGTTTCTCAGCTATGCGATATAGAGCCATTGAAGACAACTCATCACCATTATTTCTTCTTTTAATGTCCTCAATTGTCACTGGTGGCTCAGTACAATAAGTTTGATAATTGTATGTAATTGGAGTCTTCACTTCAGTTTCCGGTTTGGATGGAGAAAGAGACCGACCTTCTTCATCCAGGTCATCATTTTTAAATATGGACAATAATTTGTTATATGATGGATTGTAATTTACCTCCTTGTAAAGTACTTCTTCGTGTGGCCACAATTTCAAATCGTATTCCTGAGAAGACCAAGTGACCAACTGATAATCCTTCCACTTATTTTTGGATTCAAAGCCTTGGTAAGATTCATGCTTCGTTCTCCATAAGAAATCTTTCATTGGGCCATTATGGCCTTTGAATTTGTGAATAGAATCTCCCGTTATTATTTGTGTTTCATTAGTTTCTAATGCCCGCTGATATGCGGCATCATAGTTGACTATATGAATCGAATCTTCTCCACCCCTTAAGGGCATTATTCCACATGATTTATCTGTGCCGAATGGAAGTGAGCGTGCTCTAGAAATTGGATAATTCGTTTCAATTACCACAGATGGTTTTAGAGATGATTCTCCTTTGCTGTTGAAGAAGTTGAAGCTATCCATAACTGTCTCAGCTTCTGGTGTTTTTAAATTCCAAAACTTCACAGTGTTATCATTAGAACAGGTAATAATATTAGATGCACCGTTGCTGAAGTCCAATCCGTTGATTTTGCCATTGTGAGCTCTTGCAACTTTAATCAAGGGTAAGGAACCCTTTCTGGAATCCCAAATATAAAAGGCGTTATCATGACTGGATGCAATTTCGTAAGGATTTTCGTGATTCCACTTGACTTGAGTTGTTCCTGCTCTCCATTCTGCCCATTGGGCAACAGGTTTACGGGGAGAACGCATGTCCCAACTTAAAATGAACGTATCAATGGAGCATGTTGCTAAAACTTCAGGATTGGAAGGATGGAAATTGATATCCGTGATGGCACGACTGTGACTATGCAATACATTGACAATTGCATTATTTGAAGGTCTTGCCAAATCCCAGAGTAAGGCTTTCTGATTGGAGGTTGAAATGCACCAAGAAGGTTTTGCATAGTTTGGAGACCATTGGACATCTGCCACTTCCCAAGAAGTGATGTGGTGAAGCCAACGAGGTGTGGTGAACGGGTCATCTAGATCTATAATGAAGAGTCCACGACGTCCTGCCAAGACAGCATCTCTACCATTGGGCGATAAGGACATCGCACCAATTGCATCATCAACTCGCAACAGAAGGGCATTACCAAAGGTTGTGGATTCGTCAGGATTGTGTATTTTCATTGCTTCATATCATAGATGAACGTTCTTATTGGAAATATAGATGATGGACTTGGAAGTGAGCAAAAATAGTAGTTCTTGATGGATGACAAATTAAAGTAATCAAAACAGTCAAGGTCCTCACCCTATTCACTTAGTCTGAACCTTTGACTGAATTGCAGACAGAGGAGGTGTTCTGTACGGTAAAGTTCAAGGCCTATTACTTGTATGTATGTAAAATTGGTTGACACGCGACTTGCAATAAAGATATCTACAGTTTTCATCCAGATAAAACAAGCAAGACAACATGAGTGAAGACAATCAGATCAACGACGAAGAATTAGACGAGGAATTCAACGACATAGAAGAAAACATTGAGGCCAAAGATGTGCACGCAAAGAAAGTCCCAAGCCAACAAGCTTCACAACAACCTAAAGACAATGCAGTTTCTTCAAATTCATCAGCACCAATAATCCCAGATCTTCCAGAGCTTACGAGAAAAGACAAAACACTCAAGGAGGTGCTCAACTTGATGGAGGGGGACTTTGCGCCAATCATCCCAGATGCCGTAACAGACTATTACTTAGCCAAAAATGGCTTTGAGTCCTCTAATGTCAAGATCAAAAGACTACTTGCTTTAGCCACCCAGAAATTTATTACAGACATAACCCAGGATGCCTATGAGTACTCGAGAATTAGGAATTCTTCGGCGGTTTACAATTCTTCAAATCCTCAAGTTAGAGCAAAGCTTTTATTACAAGGACAACAATATGCTAATCAACAACTGATGACAGGAGCTGGTTCAGGAGCTGGTTCTACTATCGATGGCCAATCTGAGCAACAACAGCCTTCACATTCCGGAAGTAATGCAGGAAACCAACAAGGCAAGATTGTATTAACCATGCAAGACTTGAGCAGTGCATTAGCTGAATATGGGGTCAACACTTCCAGACCAGACTTCTATAGATAGTATGTAAAATTACTTGGGATTCGACAACATCACATTAGCCTGATGCTGAATTTGTACTTTAAATAAATATTTACAGGGTAAAATAGATACTATGGAAATCGTGACATGCAATGTGTTTAGTATACAAATATTTACATACCTCCCATACCGCCCATGCCACCCATGCCACCCATGCCTCCGAATTGACTCATTAATTTTTGCATCATTCCTGGGTTCTGCATCATTTGTTGTGCCTGTTGCATCATTTGCGGGTTTTGTCTCATCATCAGTTGAGCTTGCTGTATCATTGCAGGGTTGTTCATTAAGGAAGCCATGTCTGGCATTCCACCAGCACCGCCAGCACCTCCACCCATCATGTTCATGGCTTGTTGCATAAAGTTAGGGTTGGATTGAGCTTGTTGCATCATTCTAGCCATTTGTGGGTTTCCTGCCATACCGTTTGGTGCACCACCAGAGGCGGCCATAGCACTCTTGGCCATAGAACCCATCATTCTATGTTGCTGCAACACCATTTCAATCTCTGCAGCAGAACAGCCAGAGCCTTGAGCAATTCTAATGATTCTGGATGGTTCCTTAGTGAATATTCTTCCATCACTATCCAATTCTTTTTGGGTCATCGAGTCCATGATGTAAATCATATTCTTGATCTTCTTCGAAGTTTCCTCTTCTCCAACCTGAGACATGATATTAGAAAGACCAGGTATCATGGATGCAATATTAGTTAATGGTCCCATTTTGAGGAAATTGTTCATTTGATTTTGAAGATCTCTAAGAGTGAATTTACCCTCTTTGATGTTGTCCATGGTCTGCTTATGGTTTTCGTCATTTTGCAAGTCCAATGATTGGACGTGTTCAATCAAAGATTGAATATCTCCGATACCCAAAAGTTTCGATATGAATGTGGTTGGTTTAAACGTCTCGAAATCATTGACGTGTTCACCAGTACCGATGAATACAATTGGGGTGCGTGTAGCAGCCACTGCAGAAATAGCACCACCACCCTTAGCGTGGCCATCCATTTTGGTCAATATAATGGAACCAAAATTGGAACTTTCTTTGAATGCTTTGGCTTGAGGCTCTGCGGCTTGACCGATGGAACCATCCATGACCAAGATAGTTTGAGTAGGCTCAATGGCCTCAGAAATTTGAACCATTTCGTCGAAAAGGGATTGCTCCTGCTTGTGTCTACCAGATGTATCCACAATAATGATGTCGAACTTCTCGCGTTTGAATGTTTCTACACCGCTGTAGGCGATATCCACAGGATCAGTAAGGTAATAGTTACCATAGAAAGGAATATCGGATTTGATAGCGTTTTGCTTCAATTGATCGAAGGCACCGGCTCTGAAGGTATCGGCACAAACAAGACCGACTTTGAATCCTCTCTTCTTGTACCAGACAGCCAACTTGGTACAGGATGTCGTCTTACCTGCACCCTGAAGACCAACAAACATAATGACATGAGAGTTTGCTGCGCTGGACTTGACGATCTTGGTCTTCTTACCATTTATAACCTTGGTGACCTGCGACTTGGATTGGCTTATCTTCTTTGGCTTGGGGGGTTCTTCATGTGAATCCACCAATCCACATAATTCGTCATAGATGATCTTTTGAAGCTTTTTGCGCTTATTAGCAGCGGTTTCGTTCTCTTTCAATTCCGAACTAACCTTTGCCTTGATATTGTCTCGAAGTTTAACCACAAGCTTGATATTAACGTCTGATTCAAGGAGTGCGGTGCAAATGTTTTTCACCATGGCGTTGATCTCATCTTCGGATGCAGAATTTACCGAAGAGATAGCTCCACGTAAGCGCGATCCCAAATCTGCCAACACCATATTGTTCTTGATGTATTAGTGTAGGTCTTGCCACTTGATGAAGACAACTGGTGTTGGAAAATTTTCGAGACACTACTCACGTGTAGTGCACGACTAACTCGCTAAGATAGCTTGTTGGGATATACTGTGGGGAAACAATCATATTCATGTAGTTAATTAATACCTGAATGGTTATGGAAAGCCGGTCAGGTCGCAGCAGTTTCATGAAGATGAGGGGGCTGGGTACCCGATGTATGTACTTTCTATTGGATATTGTTGTGAAATTGGTGGGATAGATAAATGCGCTTCGAAAAAACAGATAGGCTAAAAATCATCTAAACTTTACGTATGATCAAAAAAGTCGCCACAGTCCGCATTCGGCTTAGATATGGTTCTTCACGAATGTCCTGTAGTAGTTATCTAACGCGTTCAGTAAGCTCAGATAATGTTTGCGGACAATTGCGATAACTAATTATAGTCAAAAAGCTGGGCAGTATTCTACATGGGTGAGAGTCTCAAAAAAATCTTTATTGAATGCAAAACCATAACCGAGTTGAAGTAAAATATGCGAGCGAATTAATGGAGCAAGACCAATCTGTCTATGAGATTCAATTCTTGCTCCAAGTTTAATCTGGAATGACGGCGGTCAAAATCAGGGTCACCAAGATCAAAATCTAAGTACAATGCAGGTGTTCTGGATATGATCGATTTGGGCTGGAGTGTCTGCCTTTGGCTGGGAAGAACGGGAACCAGATTCTTGGTACCGGTCTTGACGAACGATACGTCAGACTCCGATGACAGAACTCCCGTGGAACTTTGAATGGGCAAGAAAGACATGTTTATGCAATCGTAGTTGAATTTTCCAGACGCTTTCGTCTCAGGAAGATATTGGTCACATGAAGGACTTCTTGCTTTCACCGCCTGCGGTGTTCTAGCGTGTTCGGTAGTAAACATCTCCTCGATGTCCTTGATGCTTTTGGAGAAGATTTCATTCTCCAACTTGATTCTCTTGAGTGACTTCTGGGATGCGTAGGTGGTGGTGGGTGAAGTCAAGGTGCTGGAGGAGCCGGTGTAAAGCGACAAAGAGTCCTCGGTGGAGCGCTTCATGCTGGGCAACAAGAAAGAAAAGATAGTCCAGTCAGGCTTGCCAGTAGTCTGTCGTTGAGGAAAGAAAAGATGGGATATGTGTAAATTTCTAGTAGATAAACTGAAAATCTAACAACATATTCTGGAATCTAGGTAATATATTAAGTACGTGTATAGGACGGCAAAAAAAAAAAAAAATAAAAAGCGATAGTGCGCAATATGATAAATAGTGAAAAATGACAAAAAGAGATAATCTGAAAATGAAACAATCATCCACACCTTGTACAATCAGACACGGGTTGTACAATCCGCGAAATTTTTGCTTTTTTATTGCGGAGCAATGACCCACACTTGTAGTCTAGTAAATGACGCGGACGTACGTAGCAATAACTGTGCTGTTTTGAGAATAAGTCCTTCGCCAACCGTATGCAACCTCAATATTTTCTCTCAAGATTTTCGAGAACATATTCCCCACCTGGGTGAATTCCCCCACATCACAGGAGTATGTTCCAGTCGCTACCCCCCACATCGATCTTACTTCTCTGCAGCATTCATCCGCGCTATCCACAACAGGTGATGACCGTGGCGGGAGGTGCGCAAACAGGCAGCCCAACTACCTCTTGTGGGTGTCAACAAAAACCACACATGAAACTTGCTCGTAGATAAGAGCATTAATTGTGATATGAGCCTCTCCTACACACTGCTCCACCACAATAGTTTTGCAGGTATTTCACTCTGGCCTATAGGAATTGCAGCCTGTGTACAGTTGGAACTATCACTTGTTCTGTCCATCCCAGGCCACATGTGGGGAAATTGTTGGTATAGCGAAAAATTGCTTATTTGGCATTTGGCGCGATAAGGATGTTCTTGCCAATGCTCCCACCAGATTCATTTCCGAGTCCGCCGTAATCAACATCTCTACAGCAACAACAGAGGGGTATCCTTTGTACTTGAAAATCCCATGCGTTTTGCATTTTGACAGACTTTTGGTTGATGTTCACTTGGCTTGACTTGACTGGATTCACACTAGTCAGATCCTTGCTTCTAGTTTCACTCTGAATTGCGCCCTCGCAACATCTTGCGCACTCGCATTAGATATCTCCTTCTTCGATTCCTACACTGAGTTTAGTTTATTTCATCGTAATACGGTATTTGGGAAGCTTATCGCGATTCCACAAGCGTGCCACAATAGTGAACAATCATTTTGTGGCAACCGATGCCTCTTTTGACGGAGAACAAGTGTCATCATCGCAGGTGGGTAAGCCCGGTTTAGGGTAAAATCCCTCTTCTAGAATTGATGTCAGCGACTAGTCCTCATCGCTATACCATTCGGTAACTGCTTTCGTGAGGTCTTTCTTGATAGACGTGAGATCCATCAAAATTTCTGATTGGTCAAGATCTTCCTCGTTATCCGAATTGTCCGAATATGCCTCTTGTCTATATTCCTCGATCAAGAAGGTATCATCATCCTCTTCCTCATCATCGGAACTGAGCATTTCATAAACTACGCGTTTGAGATAGCCAGGACCTTGACTCACAATTTCATCAATATCTGTGTCATCTGTGGCGTCACAGTCAAGTCTTTTCTCTTCAACCTTGTCAATCCATTCATCCAAGGAGTCGTCCCCTGAAAAGTCGTAGTCCGAGTCAGACTCTTCTGCCTCAATACTGTCGTATGACAGTTCGTCAAATACCTTAATACTTTCATCATACGAGAGAAGCTCCTTGATCTCGCCCTTGTAGGCAGCTAAACCTATCATTGCAGAAAGCATTCCAGGCACCGTGACGAGCAATTGCGGATATCTACTTCCAATATCATTCAGGATCCACGACGTACTTACCAAGCCTACCAAAAAAACGAAAACACTCGTCTTAAAGTAGTGTTTTTCGAATGGTGCGAGGTGATGAAATGCAGCATTTTGACGCTCGTGGTGCCTGAATAAATCGAAACGCAAAGCCAATGCAATAATTGCACCCGGAATAAATATTTCATAAGCCTCAAGGATACTGAAAGGAACTTTTGGTCCCTGAGGAACACCTGGAACTGAAACAATCAATGATTTGCACACGCCACTAACGAAAGTAAGATTTAAGATGGACTGCTCAATCAAAAATACAAATATGCCTTTGAACGTTTGAAGTTTGAAGCTTTTGACCATGTAAGCAGCTATGTTAAGCGAGGCAAAACCCAGAATTATCCAATTTGTTTCCATTTGTTTGTAATTGGTATTCAAAACAGGATTATGCAAGAACAAGAGAAAGAGGGTAACAAGAGTGTATGGAATCAACAATAATGGTTTAAAATCAAGTACCACACCAGAATATTGATCAAATCCAATAGAGGGTGCATCAAGAACAACGATTTTTTCCTCTATGAAGTATTGGCGTAATTTCAAAATCCATGATTCATCATTTCTCAAGTTCAACAACTTTTCTTCACTGATATGCTCCAAGTGTCCAAGTGGAAGCTTATCTTCTGAAGATAAAGTAAGCTTATAACGCTGAAAGAACAAGGTCGAGTCTCCGTTGAAGATTTTGGCCAAACGACGCGTCAAACGAGTCAATAAGAAATTACCATTATGATAAATGGAGATGGAAGATAAACCTAAAACAAACACATCACGAGCATAATTTGCAACTTCAAGTCCATGTTTTTGAAGAAGGTAATTCCAAATTATGGCAGAAATAACAAGAACCCCGGTCAAAAAGTAGTGGCTGGGGAATAAAGTGGACCATTGGAGCAATTTCAATCCCCGCGTAGAAGTGATAACGTAGTTTGAATTGTCGATATCAGTTGGATCATAGTATGGACTGTCAATGTCACTAGTGGGTAATTCTGCATTGCGAGGAGATGAAAGTGATGAGTGCGCTCCAATCAAGATGCAAAACAAGACAGGGAAGATAATCAACAATTGTTTTGTTAAAGTTGAGGAAAGGTAGCCGTTGGTGTAGAGATCAAAAGGGATATCATCAGCCAAACCATCAAGCCAAGTTGTCGAGAGACCGAAGTCGCCTCGAATCATTAATGAGTTGTTTGACATGTATCTACTCAAAACGTTGTTGAATGGCTCAGTGACACCAGCAGACATGGCAAAACTTGGAGTGATGAAAGGAATGTTTTGATAAAATAACAACAAATCCAAAACCACGACAACACGGCACGTGAGTAGGGGATACATGCTGGCATACTATTGGTCGGAATGATACTACTGATTACATAATTCAAAATGGAACCTATGTGCAGAATCCTTACATTCTTCTAGCATCCTTGGAGTAGGTGGTAACATAGGCTAGGTGTCATATGTGAAATAACCCGCACCATTATTTGGTTGTCGCACGACCGGTGCAATTTATCACTGGGTCTATGCAGGGAAGTCGAGGGGTAACACTACTTGAGGTGGAGAGCAATACTAGAAGGGGTATAAAGCCAAGCATAGTCACTCATTTGTTCGTTCACCAGATCCTGCAAGCTTCACCTGACATAGTTTCACCATGACCAAGTCTCGCCAACTTGCGAAGCTGGACAACTTGACTTTAACAAGTATCACCTCATTCGATCATTCACCACCGTAGTTCTTAAGCACAACAACAAAATCACGTTATTTCCATAGCTACTTTTTGGGATCACCCAATATGTATGGAAGCACATTTCCGCTTCCTCCTATTACCTAATTTGATAAATGCGTGGTAAATTTTTGTTTTGTGTAATAACCAGCCTGATAGAAGTGGCTAATTATCCCCCACTGTGTCACTCGCCGAACACCCAAAATCGAGTGAAGTAGTGGGTGATATAAATTTCACAAATCCGTCAACCTTCATAAAATAACCAATGAACCCAATCAAAGAAGGGAGTAACCAACTATCCACGTCCATGAAGTCCGAAATACCGGCACGAGGTCCAGCAAAAGCCTTACACACAGCCCATAACCAACACAAATTGCATAAGTTCTTTATAAAAACACTCCATAAATTCCAGCCTCCTAAGTTAACAAGGTCGGTTTCAGCAAGCACCAGCTCCACCAGTCCAACCTCAGAGAGGCCGCACATCGACATCTTTGAACGTTCATTGGAAGCAAACGCAACTTCTATTTTGACCAATTCAGAAACACCAGCGCACTATACTACAGAAAATTACACGAGTCCCATCTTAGACTCATCTACTGAAATCTTGAATAATCCCAGGCTCAACCTCAGAGATATTAAGCTCAACTGCTACGGTGACGAGGCGAGCATCGATTCTTCACCAGAGACCACCATTTTCGATGGTTTGAATGGAAATGTTTCCACTAAAGCTCTGTCAAACAAAATGCATGCAAGTGAAAACTCCCTAGACTTTAGACCTCGATCTCGCTCGCGCTCGATCATCAGTTTGTCGCTCATGTCGTCCTTAGATCATGATCACCGTGATATCGAAGCTCTAAGAACTCATCCGGTAGCTTCAGAAAAGCCAGATCTCCATCCCATAGAAACCGGATCTTCGAGACCAGGAAATGTCGAGGATGAAAACGAGGAGGATAACGCAAATACCATCGAGTACTACTCTTTTGCGGATGTCATAAACAACGAAATGGATCAAGACGATCCTATTAATATGAAGTCTGAGACTTTTGATAGTCCAACTTCGTGTCCTTCGCCAAGAAGGAAAGGTAGTTGTTACACTATTAGCCTCAAGGACTACATCGGAAATGTCTAAACTCCCTTTCGTTCTTCTCGTGTAAGCTTCTCGGGAGTCAAACTTCACATTTCTACAGACTCATGGGTTTATTTCTTCCAAATAGAGTGACACGTGACCAAAATTCCCTAACTGGGTCACGCGTGAAACACATTGATGCCCCTTTGACCCTGCGTTGGCCGCTCTCTAATCTATTATGTAATTTCTAGAAAAATTTTCAAATGTGACGATCAAAGTGACTCGCTCTAGTTAGGACAATTGTTAACGACATAGATTGGCCCATCCAAGATATAAATTCATCTTTCAGATTAAGTATTCAATCCATTTGATTCTACAGTATACGCATATCTACGTCACGGTTCAATTACTCATAGTCCCAAATTAAATCACACGCAGTCTCACCCGCAACTACTCCTCATTCACCCACTCACCCTCAATAAACACCAGTGTTCACTTTCCTACTTCCTTTGACAAACCAACAATTTGCAACAAATCATTTCCATCATCATCAATGACTGAATCTTTATTTGACACCAAGTTTACTTCTGAACCAACCACCGCAAACACAAGCATTGGCGGCGCTTTACTCACCTCCTCTGACACATCGATTGTTTCAGAGTCCACCACACCAATTGACGTGTCGGGATTGAGTTCTACTACCAACAGACCCGAAACTGCAGATGTTTCCGAGCATGAGCAATCCACCTCTTTGCCATCCTTACATGACAAGACCAACGCGTCCGCATTGATAAACTTTAGAGTATTAGTATCCGCAAAGGAATCCGGGTGTCTCATCGGTCAAAATGGTCAAGTTATTGACTCAATCAGAGCCGAAACTAACACCAAAGCAGGTATCTCAAGATTGCAACCTGGTTCACACGAAAGAATCTTGACAGTAAGTGGTACATTGGACGAATGCGCCAAAGCGCTTAGCTATTTTGCACAAGCATTGTGCAATTCTACCGTGGAAACTTACAGCTTTTTCCCACTCAAACAATTATCCGCCAATCCATGCATTGAAAACGAAACTACCATTCTCAGATTATTGATACCAAACAGTCAAATGGGAACTTTGATTGGTGCTAAGGGTTTAAGAATCCAGCAAATCCAGACCCAATTTAATGTGTCTGTGATTGCTTCTAAATCATTCCTTCCTGGCTCGAATGAAAGATTGGTTGAATTACAAGGTTCCGTTGACAACTTATATGATGCTCTCAGAGTGATTTCAAGATGCTTGATTGAAGACTTCTCGAGCATTGTTGGAACCAACTACTACGTTCCAAGAGGTAGTAGCTACACTGGCACTGTCCCAGGCGTTAAAACCACTTCACCCTTCAGAAAAAGCCAACACCTGACCATAACCTCTCTTAGTTTTCCAAATGATATCGTTGGAGCTTTGATTGGAAAGAATGGATCTAGAATCCAAGGAGTAAGAAAAGTTAGTGGTGCAACTATTGGCATTTCTGAGGAAACTGAAGGTAAGGATGAGAGAATTTTTACTATCTCAGGAACTTCTCATGCAGTAGAAAAGGCCAAGGGCTTATTGTATCATAACTTGGAGAGAGAAGAGCAAAGAAGAGCTGAAGCTGAGAAAAATTAGAAATGATTTTCAGTGTGGTATTTTCTTTGTGTTCTGTTAATGCATAGACCATGTCTTTTTATTGAATTCTCGATTGCTATTCTTTCATTTCCTAATATATCTGATCCATAACGCAATTTCAATAATTACTCATTTTTCTTTATCATTTTTGTTTCTTTGAAAGTTAAGTTGGTTTATTAAGGGTTTTTGATTTTGACATATTTTCGTCCACTTGGTTTGTATCAAAAACTGTTGCTCTCTTCTCTTTTTTTGTCTATAACGAAAATTACTGTGATGTGAATGTGAAATATAAGTAGAGCAATATCTGCTCTATGAGGCAATATACGAATAAATGCATTTATTATAGTTACAATGGTTCTGCTAGCTTACCATTTGCACGATTTAACTAATGACTCTGCCAATTTTTCCAAGTAAATCTTGTCGGTTTCACCAAAACCGTTCTTATCCAAGCAGTCCAAATCTAACACACCAATGGTTTTTCCATCCTTTACTAACGGCACAACTATTTCACTCTGTGTCTCTCCATCACAGGCAATATGTCCAGGGAATTTTTCAACATCTGGAACTACTTGAGTTTCTTTTGATGAGGCAGCACTTCCGCAAACTCCCTTTCCAAATTTAATTATTTGGCAAGCGACTTTTCCTTGGAAAGGTCCCAAGATCAATTCACCCTCTACTTCTGGGTTCAATACGTAGAATCCAGTCCAATTCACTGGTATATTAAGTGATGTGTATGCATGCCATAATAATGATGAACAGTTCGACAAATTAGCCACCCAATTGGTAGTATCCAGTGCTAAGGCATCATATGATTCAATTAAAGTTTGCAACACTTCCTCCCGTGTAAGGCCATCAGCATAATTGCTGTAATCGGCGTGGTTACCCATTGAGTTCAAGAGCTGGTTAACTGAAGTAGAACGAAAACAATTTTTGTAGATTGAGTCTCACACATCATAACCATTCCCCTCGTACGTATGCACACCTCTAAGCGTCTCCAAGAGTCTTTGAAGACTAAGGGGTATGGAAATAACCTACAACGATTAAAGGATCCACAAAGACGAAGAAGTAACATCATGGATCACGGTATTCACATGCTTGAGCAAAAGTATGTTGATTTCTTGAACTTTCGAGGGATCAAGAGAGTGAAGAACAATCAGATCATAAAGATACTGCCAGCCAATAACACAACTCAACAGCAAGAAGCCATACAGTCAATGGAAATGTTAGTTCAAGGTTTACTACAAATGAGAAGAAGTCGGTCTCGATCTAATCCATATGAAGTTCAGGTCGATATGTATTCAGATGAATCTGATTTTTTTCTGGAGGACGATATGTACATCATCCGTGAAGAAGGCGAAGAACAATTAGACATTGGATCAGAAGAGAGAGAGACTTTTCTTGACGACGATATTGCTAGTGATGATGGTTTCAATTTAGAGGAAGATGACATTTCTGGAAATGAGGACTCGACTACCAACACAAGTGACACTATGGGCATCAATGACCTCGATGCAGATGAATTTTACGAGAATAGATTAAGTGAGTTTGGACATGTGGTAGATGTGCCGTTGTCTGCCAAAGTGCAGAGAATACGCCGTGGAGAAAGCAAACCCTGTGAAAATACAATTGATTCAAGTGATCGGCCATTTTCAATATTCAATGATTCAAAGGTGGAGTACAAACTTGTCAGTAGAAATAAAAGGTTAAATAAGGAGAGTTCAGATTCAGTCAAGAATTCCACATATGAACCATTGCATAACCACAATACTTACTTGAATTGGGAAGTATTTGACTCTATTACATCCCACGAAAAGGCCACAAATCGGGGAATTTATGATAGTTCACACGCTGATCTTACTACTCTTGAAATTAATGATCCGTCAAAAATAGTTAAAATGGCCCCAGGTGAAAAGTACAGGGACTCCTTGCACCTCCAACATTTGAATATTAAAAGATTAAACTTAGAAAGTATTAAACGGTTCAAGAACAATATTTCCACCATTATTAGTGACGAAGAAGGAAATGACTTTTTAATTGTTGCTTGCAATTCTGAATTGGTACTATTTGGATTTGAAAAACTAACACATATGCCTCTGCCTCGACCTCAATTACGATGGGAAACCAGACCCGATATGACTACAACCGCGGATAGAATTGTCTCTACATGGCCTCAATTTCCCCATACAATCAACTTCATCAAGACTAGTGATAATTTTCTTGGAAAAAGTATTCTTGGTGCTTGTGCAGACAATGGTACTGTCATGATTTGGTATACCGAAACAATTGTGAAGTTCATGAAACAATTCAACTCGGCAAGTGGTTCATCTGTTCAGAATGATGATCTGTATGAAGATGTGAATAGATTTTATGGGTTGAAGCTTAAGCCTGATTTCACCATCAAATTGGAATCATCTGCTTGGGGTTTAGACTTCCTAAGTTATTCGGATGATTCTGGAAATGCTCATAATATCATTGTCGCTTCAGATAATTCACAAAGTCTTACTTTCCTATACTTTGATTTGAATGATGAGGAATTCTATCATGCAAAAACGCATCAGGTGTTGCATAATATCCCAGAAGTCTCAATTCTAAGTCATGAGATAAGTTCTGATTCTTCGCATATTATTCAGGTTGCTTGTGCATCTATCTCAGCTGAATTGCTTGTGTTCAAGTTTCAATTCAGGTTTATTCAAGGCCCTGTTTGCCAAAGTAATAAACCATACTTCAGGAAGAATTGGCTTTATTATGTTGATCCTTCAGTATGTCCCATGGATGAGGAGGAGCTTGGAGAGTTTGAGATGTTGTATGAAATGAGATTTTACAGATTAGAGTTTGATACACCAAAGGTGATTCTTCGGACTTTATTAGATGAAGATTGCTGGACTGCGAAATCTATAAATTCATCTTATTTTCATGAGGTTCCTTCAGTCTCTGCTGTTTTTGGCGACTCTTCGATAGACGAGAAAAATGAAGTAAAGAATATTCACTGTGAGTCTGAAATACTTGGTATGTCTTTCGATCCGCTCAAAACTAGTCACTTAGGGATAGCAGCCAACTTTCAATTCTTCAAGACACCGGTGGTTCATCTCTCGGATGAACAATCGCCAAGTCTTGAGTCTGCAAAATTCACCAGCGTTGATGATGAATATCGCAGGGTCAATAAGGGATTATCGCTCCTATACAAACAAGCAGATAAGAAGTCTTTGAATGGGCCAAAAATTCTGGCCAATAATCTTATCAAGCAACGCAACAAGCCCATTGATTTTCTAGCTGTGACAACTACAAATAGAGCTGGTCTCTTTAGACAGGACACTTTGTTCTGTAATGCAGCCACAAATCGAATTTTTGATCTCTCAGTTCCATCCAATGACGAAAGCAAGTTCACCAATCGGATTTCCATCACCAAGATCCTTCCTGAGCTAAGTTGCTTGATTGTGGTCTCGCAACAGGGATTAATATCGATATTCCGATTCTGTCATCATAGGGGAATCTATGGAATGAGACAGGAGCAGGTATTTCCCAACGCCATTAGCTTGGCCTGTGGACATAATGGTTTTAGAACTATAGCAGGAATAGCAGTTCGCAATAGAACCATAGTCGAAAATGACCCACGTTATCAGTTGTACATTGTATATACTGACGGGGTTGTGCTTGGGTATTCTTTATCGAGAAATCTTACCCAAGGAATGTAAGGAAGACTACATCCCAAGCCAATATAAGGATCTACAACTGGTATTGATTATTCTCATGTAAGCGATGCAGCATACTCAACTGTACTTCTCACGTGTCGCGCGTGGTCACTAAAATAAGGGAGAAGTGTTATGCGCGTTTTGTGTTATCAACACGAATAATAACAAACAAGTGTATCCCATATCGTCATTATCATCATCTTCATCATCAACTAGGTTACTCTACATTGGGATCCTCTGGCAAAGCTATTACTGCAAAATGGATTTGTTAAATTTGGGGAATCAGTCCCGTAAAACAGGTATTCGACCTAAGGAAAACTTGACTAAAGACAGGTACAACATGGAAGATATCGATGAGTTCTTTTCAGATGAAGGTGATGTGAGCAGCAGAAGAAGAAGACGGGACTATGACAATCAGAAAACTGATTCACACGTTATATCTCCTGGAAGAAGTGGTCAATATAACCTGAACGTTACTCCCAAAGACAACATAGATAATGTGGCAAGAATGATAAACTTTACAGATGCTGAAGCCGCTTCTTTTAACTTATCTCCAATACTGATATCATCCAAGTATTCATCTAAAAAGAAGAACAAAAAGTCTCCTTTACGTTCTCCTTTACCAGAAAGAAGAACAGAGACAGTGGTGGACAATGATAACCATGACGTTACCTTAGGAAATTTTGACGACAACGATTTTAATGATAATTTGCATGATGGTTTTGATCAATCCAACTACTTTGACCCTGAGAGTGAAAGCCCTTCAAAAATAGTCAAAACTAGGAAAGAATCGAATCCTACTCTCTCTAAAACTGCATCTACTTTAAGCAAAAGAATGGTACTTGGACTGAGGTCGAAGAGAAAAAAGCCTGCTGTCATAGAAGAATCTGAAAACGATGATGAAGATGATTCTAGAAACTTAAATGATGAAACAAGCGATCTACTTTCACCTCCTCCTACTACCAAAAAACCCAACAAGGGATGGAAATCAAAGGCTACCCTGGAGAGCATCACACGGCCTTCGCCACTCCCTTCGCCACCTCCAGATGGACTTAGAAGGTCAAAGAGGACAAGGATTGCCCCATTGGCCTTTTGGAGAGGAGAAAGAATTGTATACACTAGGGCATTTGAGACATCGCAAGATCCAGATACGACATTGGCTAACGATATTAAGAAGGTTCCATTGCAATTAATAAAAGAGGTTGTGCATATTCCAGAAACTCAACTAGATGTGAATGGAGCTGCACGTAAGAAAGTCAAGTCGAAAACAGGCAAGAAAAAAGAAACAAAGCAGGAACTTTACGACTATGAATCAGATCCTGAAATCTCCGGTTCAGAATGGTACAAGGACAAAATGCTATCGCTAGAGGTTCTTAACAATGACCAAACAACTACGCAATTAGTGGCTATTGCACCAGATGGAGGAAACTTTACAAATCCACGAGACGTGAATCCAGGTATGGATAATTTTACTATTGCCCCATTGTTCAAGCACGAAAAGGAATTTAACGCCTCAGGTTTACTAGAATTTCCTTTAGAGGGTACGAAACTGTTGCGAGACTCTGGTGATGTGATATATAATTTTCATGTTATCAAAGGATTAATTGAGGTGACGTTGAATTCAAATAAATTTGTCGTGACGAGAGGGTGCTCATTTCAAGTGCCAAACAAAAACACCTATGGTTTTCAAAATATCGGAAACAGTTCAGCCAGACTTTATTTTGTACAAAGTAGAGTGCCGTCGTCTGAACTGGACGATGAGAACTGGTGAATTAATTCAGCATAAATTTTTGCTTTAAGCATTACGAATAGAAAGATTTGCGAATTTTGTTTGTAGATCGTAAGATACATTTTAATCACATAATGTACATATTTTATCTATCACCAAAGGTAATGGGGTCTGCTTTTACCCCAATGCAGGAAAAGCTGTAAAGCACAATAAAAATAACTAGTTTTCTTTGACTTCAGTAACCTCTGAGTCTTCATTGTTGTAGTATGCTACTACCTTCACTTTAAATTCAGAAGCGGCAATACCAAATTGCTTTAAGATCAAAGCCTGTCTAACATCCAAAGTTTCTCCTTTACGACAAACCAAGTATGGCTCATTGATATAAATTTTACCAGACTTGATTTTTGTGGGAATTTTGAACTTATTTCTCATGGTTTCTTCCAAAGAGTGGGACATTGGAACATCTTCTTCAATTGCAATTTGACCACCTCTGGAATAAACAATACCTTCTGGGATGGTGAAATCTATAGGAGATTTTGACTTGGCTCTAGAATAATCTTGCTTGCTGTAAGATGAAAAATAAGCGTTGACAGTTTCTGGAGATTCGTTTGTGAATAACAAGCCTGGAAGACCAGTGCAAGATTTAGACAATTTGTGCAAGTTATCCTTATACTCTTCCTCTGGAGTGTCACCGAGAGCTTTTTCTAAAACACGTCTCTTTCCTAAGATCAACTTAGATCCAGTCCAATCTGATCTAATGTCTTGCAAAACTGGAGTACGAACATCATCGAGTTGGAGAACCCAAACATACTGGAACTCATCCAAAGCAGCCCTCACTTCATCGAAAATTCTGGTCTTGTTCTCCTTTCCCTTTTTATCGGTCTGAGCCAAAGTGACGAGCTTGGAACGTTTAGATCTAGGCATTGTATCTTCTGTGTGTGATAGAGATGAGATGCTAGATTTTTTCAATCTACTTGCACCTCATCGAGTTGAAAAAATGTCACGTGACACATATACTTTATGAACCCTATTAATATGACTAAAATCAACTAGATAGAATGAGTAGCTTCGAAATTTAAATAAAACATCACTATCCATTCGAGGCTCTTCTAGATTTCGAATTCGATTTAAGATAAAAAAAAATTCAATATTTTTCAAGAACCGAAGAGACTATGATTCCGTATGTGCGAGTGTTCTACTTACTTCTTTATTATCCTAATTCCCTCCATTTCAGGTAGTTGAACATGCTCTAATGGTTTCCTTGTAAAGTGAAGTTAGTTCCATCAATGTGAGCCCTATTATATAATAATTAATGAACTATAATTCGTGGATGGAAGGAATAATCTCATTCAGGGATTTATCTCTACATCAAAGCTACTTTTTTCTAAATATGTCTTTTATAATAGTGTAGAGTACATGAAAATAAGCAGTTAATGGTCCCCAAAATACAATAAATTGTTGGTTGTATTGTGAAACTCCAAAAACAAATGTATCGGGCTGACCAAGATCGCACAATCGACACCCAGCTAGTTCATTCGTCATGAACAAATTATCCGAAAATTGATCCCATTAATGTGCTTTTATGCGAATTTGTAGTATTTGCAATCATTGCTTTGCAAATACAGCAGTTCACCAATCTCCTGGAACGACGGGACCTCTTGCCACGGGAATGTTTCTTTGGTATTTGGTTCCTCCTGGTCTGCATGGAGTGATATATGGGTCTGGATGCTTCCACTCAGCTAACTTGAGTTCTGCATTCTTGATGACTTGGTTCAATTCGGTAGGGTCTTGAACAGTCTTGTTGGCCTCAAATTGTGCTCTGATTTTTATCGTTTCTTTACGGTATGCATCGAATTTCAAAGAGCTGTCAAATGCAGTTCTCAAAGCTTGTCTGAATAAAGATGCTACTCTTTTGGAATTAGCTTCAGTGAAAGGTAAGATTGGAGCGGACATATCAACTAATTGAAGTGTTAGACTGGTTCACCGCGATTTTGAACTAGAAAAGTTTGATAAAATCTGATACTTTTTATTGGTTGTGTTATATGCAGGATTTAACCTTTGTCATACTAAACTATACACCTATATTCAGTCAAATACTGAATTGTCAGGTTACACTGTTATTTCTGTTGCTCAACTGCCATCAAGCTACCAATAAATGATAACACTAATCTGCTTCTGACTTCATTGATATCCTCTGGAACTAGCCAAATCAATGCACCAAGCTTTCTAGCAATTGAAATTGCCAATTTTGCATTCGCATACTTTTCCTCCTCAGAAGTGCCGTCATACACCAAATCATAATCGACATATCCTGGTTTTAAGCCGTTCAATACATCTAACAAGAAAACACCCGTAGAGATGGATTGATCTTTAAATGATCTAATTGTAGCGGGCTTACCTCCTTTAGTAACTTGAGCATTGGCCCATTTCAAAATGTCAGCGTCAGATAAGTTACTATTGTTGCTCAATTTGGAAAAAGTATTAGTTATATTCCGTCTCATCAATTGCCAGACTAATCCCAATGTCAACAACTTATTTCCATCAACGATATCGGATCCTTCAATACCAACTAAGGAAAACTTGTTAGCCTTACCTATTTCAACTGAGTAATTAGTATTCTCCAAAGCCTTGAAACGAGACAACTCTCCGCTACTAGGCATCTTATTAACATGTTTGAAGGATACAGAGCCTGGCATAACTTTCTCAAAAGCTTGTAGTAAAACCAAGCCACTCTTCAAGTCTTCGAAGAGGGATACAATTGGGGGATCAACGTCCAATGAGTTTAACCACAATGTAAACACTCTAGCTTCTCTCTCTCCTTCGGCATCGAATTCTTCGATTTCGACGTGTTCGCTTTCTTCAATTGGGTCAAGTCCTGGATAGGTGTTAAATAAGTGTGCCACAAAAGCCAAATTTAACTTTGGATTACCAGAGACCAAAGAAGATGGAGTTAAATACTTTCTGCATCCAATTTTTTCAGCATTGTCCAAAACAAGCTCGGCTCTTTGATTTACATTTGAAACTTGTAACGGCGAAAGATCACAAAATTCTGGTTGCAATTGGTTTAACAACACAGTGTAATTCTCACCATCGCTGATGTCCTTCGAGAAATTGGTAACAGTTCTTTTAGAGCCAGCATTTTTCAAATGATAGTTGAACCAACGCAATAAGATTTGCTCTGGAGGAAGTCTCAAGAACTGTTCAAGTGTCTCGTCTTCTTCTAATAAACGATATAATTCAGGGTGGTACTTGATGTCAACTTTGGACAATAATCCTCTCCTGATGATTTGCCAAATTAAACCTAAAATCAAATGTTCCTTTCCATCAATAATGTCTTCGGAGTGAACGTTAATAACCACACACCCAATGGCCTTTGCTGAATTAATAACGATATTTGCGTTTTCCGACATTTGAAAGTTGTTCAAAACCTTTTTGTTCTTAGGAAGGTTCAAAACTCTCGTGTCAATGGTGTCAGGCACGGAATCATTGATCAATTTGGATAACACCAATCCATCTCTACATTCATCAAAGATTTGGAAAGTTTCTGTGTCAAAAGGCAAACGGTTTCCGATATCAGCATCTCCTGATAAAACTGAATTGATATGGCGAGTAAATTCTGTTCTCTCTTCGTCATTGATTGTGTGAGTAGTACCTGAAGTTTTGCCAGTAAGATACGTTTTATGGGCAGCATTCGAAGTTGGTACAGGTGGTGCAGGCTTCTTGCCAAGTCCAGGAGCTTGAGGTTGAACAGATGATGTTGGGTTATCTTCTTCCTTCAACTTAGCAATCAACTCAACGTAGTCATCCAATTCAACGTGGCCCGAGGCATCAAGATCCACCCGCTTCAAAGCTTCTCTGGTTTGATCATAAGAGTACGCTCCTTTCAGTGAAACAGAACTAATAATGTCTTTCTTCTCAATCCATCCATTATCAGCAATATCAATGTTTCTGAAATCTTCAATAATAGTGAATATTTCAGATTGATCCAATACCGGATACTTCTTTTGATACTTCAAGACATTCATCTTGTTCGAAAATAGATACTTTGATTCCAATGGACTCCAATTGCAAGGTCTAGCTTAGGCAATTGTCGAAAAGCAGAAATTGATGTTTGCCTTCGTATAAAGGGGCATCCACCACCGCACCCAAAAAACGTGACTTCATTTGAACTCCGCCATTTCTAATTTATTTAATGCTCCACGACACTTCAATAATGTGTGGAGTTAAAGCAAAAGGCAAACCTCTAGCTTGATTTGTGTAGTTTGGAACAATTGGCCAAGCTCTAGATAATTTACTCGAACTGATTGATTGGGGCTTTGCTAGGTTCCGCCACTACGGTTCAACAGTCTAGCGAATGAACGAAAATGCCAACTAATAACTAATAGAAGATACAAGATGCTATCGCACAATTGCTATTACGATTCTATCGTAAAATGGACGTGTATTATTTATATCTAGCTAGCAATGATTAATCGTTTTGATTAATTTGGCATAAATTTTTGTGTGCAGTATTCCAGTATATATATTTATTATTTACTTACGATTACACTATTTGTAATGGACTCCACCCTGATCAGAGATCTGGGACAGAAGGATACTTTAGTACATGAGTCAAAGCAAATTATCAATAATGACGATGTCGGAAGTTCAGATCTGCCCGATAATTACGTTGAGCTTCCATCATTTGTTATCGAACATGTGCAACTTCAATTTAGCCTTGACCACCAATTACAGAGATTAATCGTACAAAATAATCAGATGTATATCCTATTGGACAAAGAAATCTATCGCATAGATTTGGGCAATCCTTCCATAGTGAAAAAGTTCAAATTGCCAACATCTCAAGGAAAATTGATGAATTGTTGGTTACATCCCACTGGAAAGCATTTCTTTATCAAGTTTGGTAATCTCAATTATTTTTACCTTCATGCAACATACACATCATTCAAGTTATTACCAAAGTTTAAAGGATTAAACATTGAGACATTGGCTTTCTTTGACAATATTTCGGATAGTACGATTGAATTCTTGATAGGAACTTCAGAGGCCTCACTATATTTAGCGCAGGTAAAATCACATAATCCAATAACTCAAGAAAATAAAAGAGATGACAAGCAAGTTAAACTAGCATTCAAGCCCAATATGGATTCAAAATTGAATGCATTGATATTTGACCGGAACTTGGCTCAGATTAACCTTTTTACTCATACATCATTTTACTCGTGGAATTCTTTTGACACATCATTTGGCGAAATTTTGAAAGTCCTCAAATCTAATTCTGTCAAAATTGAAAATTTGCCTAAGTCTGACTATGCAAATTTTGCTTGTACTGGGAATCAATACGTGTATCTACTTTCACCCTCACACGAGATATGGTCAAATGATGAGAAAATCAATATTTCGCAAGCTAAAACCTTTGAGGTAAGTGAAGTAAATTTTTCATCGACAAATCAAACTGCTATGTCGTCGCACCATGTCTTGATGTTGGACAAAACGAATTCGTTCCTAATGATCTTCAATAAACTAAATGTGGACAAGCCTCCTATTAAACTAGAAGTTAGTGATTATATAGGGAAAGATGAAATCTTATTGGGGCTTACATTCGATGAAATATGTGGAACATATTGGTTGTTCTCGAGAAATTCAATTTTCGAATTAGTTCTTCAAAATGAGGAAATATCAGCTTGGCATAGTTATTTCAAGTTAGGGAAGTACGAACAAGCATTGTCAAGTCTTCTTGAAAGCGAACAAATATCTAACACCGCCTTCAAAAAGGATATGGTAATGATTAGACAAGGATATCAGTTGCTTCAAGAAGGTGGCTTTGGGCTGGATATTTTCACTGGTATGGAGCACAATGAAACAGCTTCAAATTCTCATGACAATTCAAAGAGCGAGGAACTTTTCCTCTCACAATTGAAAGGTGTTAAAATCTTGGGTAATCTGACAGAGCCATTCGAAAAAATTTGCTTAATGCTTATGAACTTCTCATCATTCTCGGAGGGTGCAAAGGGGTTGAAAACTCCTATTTCTGCATCTTCCTCATCTATTCAGCAGATCCTTGCGCAAAGACTACTTGTGGAGTATTTATTAGAAAAGCTTCAACTTGCAAAACATTCGGAGCAAAACAAAATACAAAGAAGTATTTTATCATCATGGGTTGTTGAGTCTATACTTAAACTAATTTTTGGTTTAGAGTATGACCTCAAGGAATTTCAAGGTATACTGGAACTTAATAATATTATAACCTTCAAGAAATCGTTATTGGATTCTGTTAATGAATTGTTTAAGAGCTTTATACAAGAAAATTTTAAGCTGTTTGATCGCAAGACAATTTATCAAATAATTAAAGAATTGAATTATCCATCAAAGTTGCTCTCCTATGCTGAATTGATTGAAGATTACGAATACATCATTACTTTCTACATTGACGGTCTTAATTGGAAGGGGGCATTATCCGCGTTAACGCGGTTGTATTTTTCTCAGAATGCAGATAAGGAAATAATCTATAGAATTTCTACTGTTTTGATGATAAATGCACCTAGGTTAACTGTTGATACGTGGCTCAAACTTTCAGCAGACTTATCGTACGAAAGGTTACTACCTGCACTTTTAATTTACAATAAGAATAATAAGGAAATTCCGTTGAATGAAAATTATTGCATATACTTCTTACAGAAACTCATCTATGACAAAGGAATAAGAAATAAACAAATCAACAATTACTATTTGTCCTTGTTGATTTCATATCCTGAAAAAAGCGGCCAATCTACCAAACAGATAAATAAATTTTTGAACCATATGAAACTTGAAATGCCCAAGTCTAGTACCAAAAAGAATATTCAATACGATCCTCATTTCATTTTGCGTTTGTGTTTGTCTCATAAGCAGTTTCAGCCAGCTGCTCTTATCTTGTTGAATGACATGTCCTTGTTTGAGCAAGCCCTAAATTTAGCATTAGAAAATGATCTTATGGATCTAGGAGAGTTTGTGCTAAGAAAATTTGATGAATTCGTATTAAATAATGGCGAAATCAAAGTGTCAAGGTATGATTCATTTCCTGAAATTAATTCTAATTGGATGCTTGACAAAAGGACGGATTGGGAAACAGAAGTAAATCAAGTAAGTCGAATTAGGATGGAAGAAGATAACTACTCATTAAGAAAGCATTTATGGGTGACATATTCAAAGTACTTGATTAATAGGGTTAGAGATGGAAAAGAAGTGCACTTTTTGGATACTTTTCACGAAAATGCAGCTTCCAAAGAATTTACTGTCTCAAAAAACTCTGGAATCGAGAATGTCACAAATGAAATAGCTCGATCGATTATTGCTGATAAGCAGGAAGTACTTCAATATTCAAATCTGGAAAGGTATAATCTTACACTAAATTATCTAATGAATCTTTCTAATTCGAATTCAGATGGAATTTTGAGTCTTAATGATTTGTTGCCCTTATTTCCTGAATCTGTTACAATAAGCAATTTCAAGGTCGAAATTGTCGATTCATTCAATCAGTATAATTATAAGATTAATCAATTGTCACTTGAAATGCAAGAATCACTAGAAATTTCAAAGAAGCTTAAGCATCGAATAAAAGATTTCCAAAAGGAGCCATTAAATGCAAAAGTCCTTTCAATTATTCAGCCTGGAGAATCTTGCCAAATTTGTAACAATTTGTTGATAAGTAAAAGCTTTATTTACTTTCCAAATTGTCATCATGGAATGCACAGGGATTGCTCCATTCGAAGCTACCTAAAAATGAAAGGAAACTACAACTTTAAAAGAATATTTCTGAAGTTCAGATCAAATGAATCAAGAGTAAACAAACTAGAGTTGGACGAAATTCTCAAGAAAGAATGCATATTGTGTAACCAGGGAAGTATTGATGGAGTTGATGATGCAATAGTCGAAAAAGAATTGATAAGTACTGATAATCTGTGGACTCTTTAGTGTGACCTGCATATATTTTTCTGTTTTGTGTAATTTTGAGCATCCTCATCTCTTAGAAATTTTGTAAATTTTATTGTACATTTAAAACGACAAGATGGGTAAAACACAGAAGAAGAATAGTAAGGGTCGTTTGGATAGATACTATTTCTTGGCAAAGGAAAAGGGATATCGTGCTCGTTCGTCCTTCAAAATTATTCAAATAAATGAGAAATATGGTCATTTTTTGGAGAAGTCTAAGGTGGTGATAGATTTGTGTGCTGCACCAGGTTCTTGGTGTCAGGTAGCCTCTCAATTATGTCCACTTAACTCCTTGATTATTGGAGTTGACATTGTACCTATTAAACCACTTCCAAACTGTATCACTTTTCAATCGGACATCACAACGGAAGATTGCCGCTCTAGATTAAGAGGACATATGAAAACTTGGAAAGCTGATACCGTTCTCCATGATGGTGCACCTAATGTTGGTTTAGGCTGGGTTCAAGATGCATTTACTCAATCTCAGTTAACTTTGCAAGCATTAAAGTTGGCAGTTGAAAATTTAAATGCTGGAGGTACCTTTGTGACCAAAATTTTCAGATCTAGGGATTATAACAACTTGATGTGGGTCTTTCAACAGCTTTTCGAAAAGGTTGAAGCGACTAAACCACCAGCTTCACGTAATGTTTCTGCTGAAATCTTTGTCGTTTGTAAGGGCTTTAAAGCACCAAAAAAATTGGACCCTAGGTTGTTGGATCCTAAGGAAGTATTTGAAGAATTGGCTACTTCAACGGTGAACAATGAAGCTAAGATCTTTAACCCTGAGAAAAAGACCAGACATAGAACTGGTTATGAAGAAGGTGATTATCTTTTGTATCATACCATGCCGTTAATTGAATTTGTCAAAAATGAAGACCCGATCAATACTTTAGGTTCTCTTAATAAATTGGAGGTTCCAGAAAAGGATGATCATGAGTGGAAAATTTTGAGAAAACTAAAATCTTGTACTCCAGAACTTTTAGAGTGTATCAAAGACTTGAAGGTTTTGGGGAAAAAAGACTTCAAGTTAATTTTAAAATTCAGGAAGCAGTCTCGAGAAATATTAGGAATGGATGAGAGTGAAGAAGATAAGGTCACAGTTGATGTTGAGCCTATGACTGAAGATCAGTTGATAGAAAAGGAATTGCAAGATTTAACAGACAAAAACAAGCAGAAGACCAAAAGAGAAAAGAAAAGAGCAAACGAATTGAAGCAAAAAGAGATTGTTAGAAATCAAATGAATATGCTTACAGATATGAATATTGGTTTAGATGCTGCTCAAATTGGAGCGGAATCATTATTTAACTTGAAAACAGCTGAAAAAACTGGAGAAATTGATAAACTATCGAAAGGTAAAAAGAAGATGATATTCACAGATGAGCTGATGGCCAAGGATAATGAAATCTACTTTGAAGAGAATGAAGGAGACTCTGCTGAAGAATTGGATGACTTGGAAGCTCAATTGGATGACATGTACCACTCTTATCAAGAAAGGAAAGCACAGCGGGATGCGAATTATAGGGCTAAACAAAGCAGAAAAGATGTTGATGATGAAGGATGGGATGGTATTCAATCAGAAAATGATAGTGACGAAGATGAAGCAAAAGATTATGAAATGGAGAATGAATCTGAGCTGGATTCCGATGATGATGAGCATATTAGATTAATCGCAGAAAAGAAGAATAAAGATGGCTTGTCCAAAACTGCCAAGATGTTCTTTGCTTCGGATTCGATTTTTGGTGAAATGGGAGATGGAGATTTGTTAGAGGAAATGGAAAAACTGCAAAACAGAGGAACTGAGAATAAAGAACTTGTCTCGCCAGAAACAATTGAAGACAACAGCAGTGATGAAAGTGATTTTGAAATTGTTCCTTCTCAGGCCCAAGATTCAGAGTTGTCAGACTCTGATTCTGAAGAAGAAACCTTGTCTACGAAATATTCAAAAGCTAAAACCCAAAAAGAAAAGGTCGATATTGCTACTGTTGAAGCTATGACTTTAGCTCACCAAGTAGCTTTGGGCCAAAAGAATAAGTATGACTTGATTGACGAGGGTATCAATAGATACTCCTTTAGAGATACTGATAGTTTACCTGATTGGTTTATTCATGATGAAAAGAAGCATTCGAAGTTAGTTAAGCCTATTACAAAAGAAGCGGCATTAGCAATCAAGGAAAAGGAAAGGCAACTTAATGCCAGACCCATCAAAAAGGTGTTAGAAGCTCAAGGGCGTAAGAAAATGAGAGCATTGAGAAGATTAGAAAAATTGAAGAAGAAATCTGATTTAATTAATGAGGATAGTGGAAAATCTGAAAGAGATAAAGCAGAGGAAATTCAGAAGTTGATGAAGAAAATGACTAAGAAACAAAAGGCTAAGCCTAAGGTCACCTTGGTGGTAGCTACTGGATCAAACAGAGGTTTGAGTGGAAGACCTAAGGGAGTTAAGGGTAAGTATAAGATGGTCGATGGAGTAATGAAGAATGAACAAAGGGCATTGAGAAGAATAGCCAAGAAACATAAAAAGTGAGTAAGAATATATGTTTACTGCCGTAATTTTCATATTCGTAGGTTGTGCACAGAATTTACAAAATTTTACGAAAATCAAAAATTATAAATTAGATCCGTAATTACTCGTATAAAGAGATACAATTTCTGGCATTTTTGGAGATTTGAAGTTCACAAGAAACCATGGCCTTATAAGTATTAACTGCGTAGATAAAGGAGCTATTTTGCAAAACTTCTCATAAAAAAAATCATTAATTTAGCATAAGGGGACTTTACAACGATTTTTTTTTTTGACATAATATACTATGTGTACCATTAGTATTATCTTCGAAGATAAGGTGTTCATTCTTAATTCAGCTGCTTTACTATGCTTTGCAAACTTTTTCACTAAGATTTATTCTCATTTTTATCCTTTTTTCCTGAACAGTGCTCGTTCGCATTTACACGAGTTTTGTTGATAAATTTTTGGTATTATTTAGATGCACTAAGGACTTCATAACATTATTGACATCTTCGAAGCATAGCGGTATTTGAAGTATACTCTCACAGTTGACCTGAACTTTCAGAAGCTCTCAGCTGAAGTTTCTAGGTGAGAATAATATTCTTACCTACTATCGATATCACAATTCCAACGATTGCTTGATATCAACATTTCATTTTGGAAGTCGACTTTGAAAGCAGAGTCCCATAGGGGTCACGCATATTTCACTACGACTTACCTACTAGTTCCAAACTTCATCTTGTTTATATCTTGAACTTACCAACAGTTATCATCAAAATATTACTTTATGCATTATTCCCTAAAATATGAGTTCACTCCCTATCCAATCCAATCATTTATCAGTCACTCCAATAGCAAGCCATACACATAGGCATAGAAGGTCAGCTGCTATTTCTGGCGACTTTGACACTATGGGCTTAGGTTTGTACTCCCCCTCACCTTCCTCGAAATCTTTGAACAATGTCTGCATATCCAATGCAAACAAAACATCAGATATGGAGATGGAGAAGCATTACAACTTCAATAATCTGGACGATTTTGTTAACAAACCAGTTGCAGCGGAGTTTTCATTTCCAATGAGCACACCAGATCTTGCAAGACCACCTTCCACAACATCTCCACGCTATTTCGGAAATCAGTCACCAGCTCGAAAGTCCATGTTTCACAGTGCTAACAGTTTAAATTCACCAATAAAACTTAATCACCGACGAGCAATATCGTTTAATCTGACCAATAATCCAAGCTCTAAAGCCAGAATGTTTCTTAGTGAAGAAACTAATTTTAATAATGAAAACGTACCAGAGGCTATGATCGATCTTGATGAAATCTTAAACTCAAACTTGCATATCGGGAATGGATACACAGCGAACAATGATTCAACTGGCAACTTACACCAAAATAATAGCAGATCAGAATTATCATCTGGTGATGTATATTCGGATGACTCCTTTTTAGCTTCACCTTTCATCAAGCAATCATCTTCACCTTTTGGGAACAGTTCAAATTCGTCCTTTCCTATTAGCAATGTACTATCTACTCAGCACAGCTTGAACAACAATTTGGGATTGTTCAATCAGCCGATTATAGAAAACAGTGATGCCATTGAAGAAGAAGATGTCGATGAAACCGAAAAGTATAAGAATAACTCAGAGGAATATCTCAACTCAGATTCTGAAAACTTGAATGAGATGTATAGTGGAATACCTCCGAATCATACCTTGGGAAACAACATTCTCTATTCAAGTATTTCGGCAAGCTCATCTTGCTCAAGTCTAAGAAGCATAAATAACAAGCCCCCTCAATACCCCATTGAAAAAACTTTTTCAAATTCATCCAAAGAATCTACAAATTCTACACATAATTTCAGCAATTCAAATACTTCTAGCATTAATCATTTGAACAACTTGACTCCCACAGGAAAAAGGGGAGGCGCAATGGCCAATAGGTACCAGATATTCTATGATCAGTCTAATCGAATTTCCAATGCATTGAAGGTATCATCCACAGAAAGTATTAACATTGTCAGATCCAACAGCAGTGGAACTAATCTTACTAATGCGAGCCCAATGATCAAAGAGACGAGATCATTGGGACATTCATCAAGTTTACCCAGTTTGAAGTCTAATCCCAAAAGAACTGTGCTTTTACAGAGTAGGCATTCTACACGTTTCAATGACTTACGAAACTCCACTTTTGATTCCAAGAGAATAATTTCTATGCCTTCTACATCTTTCCTGGAAAAGACAAGCCATTCACCGACAATAAACAATGATATATCGGACTCGCTTTTACAGCCCAATGATTCAAACATTAAACTTAATTCAGTGAAAGAAGACCCGAACGGAAATGGTACTCAAGCCGGCTTAACTGGACCAACTCCATTATTGCAGGGTAAGAATGTATCAGCAAGCCCAATTAGTGTCAATTCTGAATCTTCAACTGCAATTTCTGTGAATGAAACTATTCAATCTACGGAGAGATCTTCTTTGACATCTCAACATGATCTCGTGAAAAACAAATCTGTGGTAACAAAGGCTGTTTCAAGGAATTCGGTACTTTCAACTACTTCCGGTCCGATACTGTACAACAATGAAGATGGAATTCAAGCTCTTGATGTACATGAAATTGCAACACCTTCAATCGTTGTTAATCCAGGTTTTGAAGCAATGTCGTCTCCTTCAACTAGTTCTACTTTCAAGCAAGGATACTTCACAGATGATCAAAACTCTCCACCCAATTGGACTCAGAATCAAAATTTTGAAGCATCTGGGCTTGCATTATCTGATTCAGTCTCGCCTGACTCTCATTCCATGTTGGCTAGTCCAATAAGCACAAACAAGAATTCAAGTAAGTCTCCTAAGTCTTCGAAGATAGCCCAGAGAGACACTTCAAGCAGATCATCACCACGAAGACCGATGTCGACTTCGGAAGAAAAGATCTTGCGCATGACAGAAATTCCAGTTTTCAGAAGAAGCAAGGGACCACAACCTTCCTCTAGACAAGAAAAAAATGTTGACAATTTCAAGACGCCCGAGCTTCCTAATGCCACCAAGTTTGAAAATCTTGAAATTTCAAAAATCCTCGACGAATCAAAATACCAATCTGACCCTTTTGTTGGAACTAAAAGTAAGTCACACAATGATAGCTTCAATAATAGTAATAATTTTGAAACACGGACAAATGCTCACACACTGAATGAATTTATGCCGTTGCTGTCCAGAAGGGGGTCCATTTTTTCCATAATATCTCTGCCATTGACGATTGCAGACTCTAATAAGAGTGGATCGAACAGGAAAACTCATGTAAAAGCAAAATCATTTTCTTTATCCATGCATGATTTAACTCCAAAGTTTTCTCGTTCTTCTGTTAATGAGAATGAAAACGAGATTCCACACAAAAAAAAGTCAAAGATATTTCAATTATTTAGAAAGAAATGATCTAGTATTTCATAGATTACTGCGTAAATTGTATTTTTAAAAATGTAATTCATTTGAAATTTTGTGCGAGAAGTCGAAATTTATATCGGATACATTTACTTCATTAACACTCAAATATGTTTTACGACTTGCCATCAGATTTCACAACTAGACTAGAAAGCAGATTCTCCGAAGCTGTTAAAACCAATGACATTCTTTATTCCGGAGACAGTGCGGTTAATACTATACATACGGAGGATTTAGGTGCAACCTCAGTTCAGTTCCAGTTAACGTTATTGCAATCTTTAGCAAGCAGACCCGAAAAAGGGAACAAAGAGGAGAATCCGTTTGCAAAGCCCGAGCCCGAACTAACCGTTGTGGAAGATTATGGCCCCGATCATGAATTCCGTATAGTTTTCAACAAGTTTCCTGTGGTTCCTCAACACTTGATGATTATTACTAAGGAATTTAAGTCTCAGAACAGTCCTTTATCTTGTACTGAGTTGGCTGCCACGTTTTCTTTGTTGCATAATTTGAAAGATTCAAATAAGAAGTGGTTTGCGTTTTACAATTGTGGTCCAGAAAGTGGAGCTTCTCAACCACATAAACATATTCAATTGATGACATTGCCTGATAATTTTTTACCTTATGGAGAAGAAATTGCTTTGAAATCGGACCCATTTATTCCCAATGTTAAGAAAGAGCCATTGCAAAATGGAGAGTTAGGATTTGCTCATTTTGTAGCAAGGTTTCCAAAATCTTCAGAGTTAACTGAAGAAGATTTGAGTATGTACTTTGCATCATTACTACAGAGAACTTTGACTGTATTAAGAGAAAATGAAGCTTTACATATTTCTTATAACTTCATTCTCACTACAGACTATATGATGATAGTTCCAAGGTCATCAGGGAAGTATGAACAACTAGGAATCAACTCCTGTGGTTTCATGGGATTATTGCTTTGCAAAAACCAGGAATTACTTGACCTAGTTAAGAATTCTGGACCAAAAACTATATTAGAATACTGTGGATTTCCATCCACTGCAGGTTTAGAAACAGATGAATACCACTATTAATCTGTATAGTCTGGACCCTAGACATGATCTTAATGCACAAAATCCATTTTGGGAAATGTAGACTAGCCAATAGAACGCGCATAATTTTTAATTGTGCGCACCACTACTTCTGAAAAGTGATTTTCAAACTGAAGTCAACCAAACCATAGCTAACAACAGTTAAGATGGCATCTGTTACCTCTATTGTTAAAGCAGCAGACTTTATCTTGTCTAGACCCACCTTGTCAAAGGTGGTTTCTCCACTTGCAAAAACATTCGTGGCTTACTCTGGATACAGAGAGATGGGTTTGAAGTGAGTATACACATTCGAAGTGTTCTTCCAGCGAATTGTTGGAAGAACTATTCATAGTACCAGGTTACTAACTCAAGATTCAATGATTTACTTGCTGAGGAGTCGCCTGTGATGCAGAAGGCGTTAGGAAGATTACCTGAAGCCGAGTCATACGCAAGAAACTACAGAATTATCAGTGCTCACCAATTGGCTATTACTCACCAACTTTTGCCACCAAGTAAGGCAGTTCAACCAGAAGAAGACACTCATTACTTGATTCCATACATCTTAGAAGCTGAGAAGGAAGCGTTTGAAAAGGCTGAGTTGGATAACATTCAGGTTTGAGTTTTTTTTAATCTCTTTCGTAACTGTCAAATACAAAATGCATTTGTGATTAAATATATACATACTAAATTGATATATTAACATCAAGACTTAGTCACCTTCGTAAAATGGTAGGATTTCTAATATAATCCATTTGTAAGAAGATTATTCTATAAAGTAAAGCAGAATCTAATATCTATTATTAATGAAATTTGAAATGTCTCACATTCCAAGCTTGAACTTTCTCAATTGCTCTAAAGCAAGGAATGTTACGATTGTATGAGGTCCCAACCGGATAAAAGAGGGCAACCAACCCCTAAACATGAAGCCAACCCCCTCAGCTTGAACTGCTTGCTTTAAAATTGACACTGCGCCGTTGGACGACCCTTTTGCATTCATGATCCTTGTTTTCACGACATCAGCTGGAGAGCAAACTGTGGTCGCAACTAAACCAGCTAAGAGAGAAGCACTGAAATGTGTAGACTTCTTAGATGAATCCATATGAAATGAATCCACAAGAACAGTCTTTGCAATATCGTAAGTTACAACTTGCGATGCAGTCATCAACACTCCACGTACTAGATTTGGAAGGATACCTCTGAATAATGTTCCAACACTCTCTTCTCTGCAAATTCTGTAGATTCCATGAAAGGCGTTTCTGTAGTTTCTTCGTTGCTCAAGAGGTAAACTAGAGTCATTCTGCATTCTAATATTAACGACATCAGAAGGGTTACCAACCAAACCACCCAATGCACCAGCTATCATGGACATAGGAAGTAGAACTGAGGTAGATGGTTTGGCCACATTAGTTTTCTCCATGTATAGGTCTTTCAAAAACTCGTATACTCCAAATCTTGCAGTTGAATATGTGGCTTGTCTTAGTAAGGAGGCAGTTAATCCAGAATATATCTTTAATGGTCCTTCCTTAGTTATGATTTGATACACCATGGATGCTAATGACTGGCCAGGAACTTTAGCCGTTTGAAGACGTACTTTCGCTAGGTCAAGAGGATGAGTGCAGACACACGCTACCATACTAGCAGCACCACCATACCAAAAGCTATTATTGTTAGTACATCTTAATACTATGCTTACGCTACCAACTTACGGAAAATTGACTTTCTTGACAGCGTAGTTCTGACTTGACATGATTGAGTGTTCAGTTATTTTGGGTGCTCGTTCCAAATTTATATAAGGGCATCGATCTCCGTACTTTTTTTCGATGATAATCTACTAAATCCTCACTCGGTGAAACAACCAAAAATTTTAATTCTCAATTCTTCAGGTAGAAAATGTAATCCTTAGACTCCTTAGAATAATGTGCACCTAAGAATCAAGCATAGTGACTCCAGATGTATACGTAAATTCTCTAATGTCAAGCTGTAGGTGAAAATCTCTCCACAAATCTATTAGTCGGTATATCCCGGGTTGAAAAACAAATCTGAAAGCGAGCCGGTTTTTTCCTTATCAACAAAATTTCTATTTGTGAGGGGAAGCTGAGACCAACAATTCGGAGTAAATCGCCGGGAACTTACACAAACCAATTCTGGTGATACTCTATACGTCAGAATTTCGGCAAAAGGAATAGATAGAATATATTCAAACACCAAAGATCAAAATACTTCTTCAACCATAGCTATTTTTTAAACTCATAGAAGTATTTTATGGGCTTGAAATCTTACTTAAATTCTTTCAAACCAAAATATACACCTTTGAAAAATCTTCAAATTTCTCAGAACGAAGATATAATTTCCACTAAACATTTCAGCATTGTACAGAAAAACCTAAACATTCCAGAACTTCTAAATGGCTAGACCTTAAACAGTACTTATTGAGACGGGGAAAATCAAAAAGGTCTCATTTAATCAACATATTAAGGGTATTAAATTCACACATACCTAAGATTCTATATAGAAAATAGTAACTAAAACCAAAATGACAGTTAAATCCGAAATTCGTTCACAAAACTGGACATGATTTACAAAAAGACAAGCCTAACAATATCTATAAGATTCTTTAATACCTGGGTTCTTCCCATTATTTTTTCAGGTCCGTCGAATTACATAGAATGGTAATTAGTCAAATTTCGCAGACTACGACATTTATTAAATTTGTGCATGCCTATTAGTTTAAATTTACTGTACCAAAACGCTAAATATAGTTAATGATATACATTTATCGTCGGCAAACACAAAGTTTGCACCGAAATCTACACTAATCTTATATCAGAACGTGCTTATAAGAACATTTCCCCTGAAACAATTTCCTGTAATAGGCCCACACTCTCAAGATACATATACACACATCAAATACAAACTCGTTCATAACTAAGACTATCAAACAAAGCATCAAATGTACTTGCAGAATAATTGACCTACGAAACTAATTCTTTCAAACACTTTAGTATCACTTTAGTACTACTTTATTGCACATTTAATGATATTTTAGGAAATTACAGCATAATGTCTGAACTTTAAAACAAAGTACAACCTAGAGAAGAAGTGACCAAAACATATTCTACTTTGCATTTCCCTCAAAAACTTTAAATGGTTCATTACCAACCCACAGCAAAGCATAACATAGATTCTTAGAAGCACCTCACCCTGTTCCTCAAGTACATTTCGATGATGGATCAAAATGGAACCACAAACTCATAGATTATAATAAATACACACGAATAAAAAGAAAAGAATGTAGTAATTGATATATGTGCACTAATGAACTTAAAAGAAAGAAAGCATTCTAACCAAAATATCGTACTCAGAGATCCTAAATATGCCTTTTCCGATCTGTACAATTCAGAGCAATACATACCTAAATTCTAGGCATATCACATAGAAGACAAGACAATAATTGAATGCCAAAGTATTTATACAACAAATCCATAACAATTTATTAAAAGTATATTCTCTACACAGTAGTTTCCACAACTACTTCAGTTTAATCAAATCCAAACCCAGACAATCCAAAACAATGAGTAACATTCCTATCACAACATGAAATCACTACAAAATTGAAGACATATATAACTAAAGCAAACTTTCCCAATCAAAAAGGAAGTACCAAATTGGACTGAAAATCATCAACATTGTTGCACGATTAATAATCCCTGCGAGTAATTCCTACTACTTACTTTACATGAGAACGATGATTCAAGGTATGAATATACACTACTTCTGCGTAAGAAAATGAATATAAGTAATAACTTGTTAGCTTCATTTAATGTACATATAGCTTTGACTTGAAAATCTTGATTAGAAGACATCCGTACATATATCCAACTACAAATACCAATCCATACTTCATTATACAAATTCAGTACACATTTGTTTATAACAAAAAAAAAAATTTTGACATCGAGTTCACTTTTCAGCAATTTACAATATCTATGCTCAATTAAAATCATTTACTCCATTTATGCCAAGGATTTTTATCCTTCTTCTAATATGCTACCTTTTTCAAACCAAAAGATTGCTTTGGATAGATCTAGAACAATTCTCCATCAAGAATTGAAAGGTCAAATATATAGTACTACTTCATCTTATGTTAGATGTACATAGATTTCTTGAATTCAGATATATCTATTTTCTCTTAATGAGACCTTAAGGAAGTGTGAATTTTGGTTTACTGCAAGTATTTTTGTCATTTGTCTGAAAATACCGTATACTTCTCAGATATCTTTGTTAATAAATGACTGAAAGAAAGTTCGGTGATTGTTACGAGTTGAACAGCTGTTTCATTCAAACCAAGCAAAAATGAATCTGTAGAAATGGATTATGATATGAATTTGCGATATATTGGTAAGGAATTCTATTATATTCTGTGAATAAGACCATAAGTTAATTTGACTACAATAATATAAATCCCTATTTTATACAATTTGTTGCCATTGAGTTTATATGATTGACTCGTTGCGTCTGGCTGTGTTGGCAAACAGTAGCTATTTCAATAAGAATGTTTGGCTTAAATTCATTTGAAGGGCTACAGGGGGACACATACTGTATGTTTTATAACATTTTGTTCAGAGGGAAGTATGAGTAGAGTTCTTGATCATACTTCGGCGGATAGTATTAGTGATTTTATGAATTGAAATGGGGAGTGGAACGTTGCAAACAAAATATTACTTAAACAAATTTTGTATGAACTGTACACTATAGTTTGAGCTTGATTTCATTGGTCAATCAGCACAAAGGATATCATGGATATACGCCTTGCATTTTTCTTTTGAATTCGCAACCGAATTACTTTATATTTAAGTTCCTTCTTATTTATTGCGAGAAAGTGGGTGTGAAATAATTGGAGAAGCTCTACGCATTTCTGAACACATCCTTGTTAAAGTTAACAAAAAAGAATACGGAGTAAATGTTTCAATGCGAGTTCCAAACGTCATATAAATTTAAATTCCCACCTAATCAAATCGTTAGTTGGTGATAAAGAATTCCCCATCAGACAAAAAAATGAGAAGAGACTTGATAAAATATATCCCCACTCCACTTTAACTTGAATACACAAAGAATTATTCAATTCCAACTTTTCTGTTTTGTTGTAAAACTTCCGCTTTTCAAATATGAATACGGCTAATATAAAGGCATGCTTGATACTATTATGGATAGTTAAGATTTTCTGAGGTAAACATTATGAATTTTGGAAGTCCCAATAAATCATTTACTGCGCATTCTTAATTGTTCACACAATGTAAAGATTAGTGGAATGAAAGGTTGAGCATCACGAAGAAATGGATTAGCGCTATATTGTTACAAAGTCTTTTCACATTTTTTGTGTCTTGATGGGGAATTCTTTAACACGAACCTACGCAAAGATTAGGTTCGACAAATCAGAAAGTTTTCAGGATTGCGAAATTCGAAAAAAAATGCTGTATGCGTACTTGTGAGCTTTATTATTCATTATGTTACATTAGAATAGGAGACCTCAGTGGTCCTCAACTAGATATTTGATAAATCCTAAGTAATTGACTTCAAGTGAAGTACTCGTCTTCAGTATTAAATCCGAGAATTTTGTCATCATCTAGCCCAAGATATTTGGAGTAAATGCGTAAATCTTTGATATTGCTTGGTTGCAACAATTCTCGATTATGTAGGGGAGTATATGCTCTTTCAGAAGATATACCATTGGTGTAATATCTGTATACTTCACAATCATCACTGCTGGTTTGAAGATGCGTGTAGTTTGTAGTCAAATCCATCTTGTACTTGAACTTTAAGGTTTCAGGATAGGACTGTTGCTCATATAGGTGAAAATCTGCCTCATTAATCTTTGGTTCTATAAGCGACGAATACAACGAATTTGAGCCATCAATAATGTCTGAAGCATTTGAGAAATCATCAGTACTGTCATGGAAAACACTTTCCGTTGATTTGTTGCGAGAGTTTGGTGATTTTCCTGAGTATCCCAACTTCTCCATTTTGTTTGCTAGAAAAGAAGTAAATTTATTAGATTGTGATTGATTTGAATTTAAAACTTCATTTGATTGCGGGTTAGTGATCGAAACATTCATTCCATTTTGAATCAGTTCTTCCTTGGTTACTTTCTTGTTGCTTCCTGGCCTTTTGGGTGATTGCTCTTGAAGGTCAGGCACCATGTCCTCGGGCTTGTTTTTGCGTGACTCAAAAGGACTATAATCAAAAGAATTATTCGACTCACTATTTATTGTTGAAGGAAAATAGCGGGCATTGGAGTTCATGTTGAATTGAAATAGTTCATCGAGTGATTGAAATTTACGGGGTACATAACACTCGTTAAACCAATTATCATTGTAGTCCGGATATGGTTCAAGCCTTTTAAATTGGTCCAAATTAGAATCATCCTGGATAGTTTTATCAGTTATTCTGGAATTGATGAGGAAATTTTCATTATACCAATGGATATAACTTAGTTTGATCCTTATATTTTCAATCGACATAACATTATGAAGATAAAAATCATTTTGCAAATCCCAGAGTTTTGGTTTATTGATATCGTAAACATAATTTCCCAAAAATAGATTAATTGCCTCTTGCCGAATCAGATCCATGAAGGAGTTTGAATACATTCTCTTGACACTATTAAGAATATCACGTGTGTGTGAAGACCATTGGTTTATTCTTCGATACGAATCCATGGTGTTGACGAGATTAGAGCCACCATATTGAACTGCAATGGTATCACCATGATCATGAAACATTTCAGTTAGTATGTTGATCAAATCGGAATCATATTCCAAAATTTTTGTTGACGCTATCAATCCTAGACTCCTCAATTGATGAGTTAATGCTTCCTTGCAAATAATAAATTGTGCAGCATTTGTTCTATCCAAGCAGTCAATGCAATTGGTTCTAATAATTCCCGTCTGAAGCTTTGTAGAATTAAGATCTTTACCGTTATGAAAGAAGCCTGTCTTTGATATCCCTTCTTGAGCAATATCTTGAAGTGGACCAATTACATCCAAATTTTTCTTCGAATGCTTCGACATATCAAAGCTATAATAAAATAGCTTATGTTCTTTTGGTAAAAATTGATTCAAGTATTTGATACAGTTTGTGAAGTGCAAATTCAATTTCAGCTCACGTGGTTGTTTTTCTTTTGTCTTGATTAAGTTTAGAATAATTAGTGGCAGTCCATACCTTTGGAACAAGTTATTGAAATGGAGAGCCGAACTTTGATAAAATGGATCTGATAGGTTTATTTCTATCGGTGGTTTAGGTAACCTATTCAAATCTTGCGTCCAGTATAAAGGGATAGAGCCTCTGTGCTGAACAAAACTTGTAAACCTAGGATTGTTATAAAATCCATATCTAGTATCATGAAAGGACGAAATTAGCATATCAGATACAATCTGTTCAGTTTCTATTTCATTGGCGACATTCCCCTTGTCATTAACTCCTCTCTTTAGAAATCTAGCACCTGCAAAATGATGAGACCGTCTAGCGATTATAGTTATGTAAAACTTCTTTCCATATATCGAGATATTTGCTTGATCGATGAAGCCATGAATTATAGGTTGAAACCACTCATATGTTGCTATGTCTTTGTTCTCAAGAATAGGTTTAAGCAATAAATTGTTCCATACGAACCTCTCATTATGCTCAAAATTATTGTGAATTTCATTTGTTTCACCTTGAGTTCGAGACTTAGCATCTTCACCTTGTTGGTACATTGTAGCCAATTGCTTATTTCTAACAAAATTTGTCTGCAAAGTATTTGTGATATCATATGCATAGCTGAAATAAAAGGTCTTTCCTAGATCTAAATATTTGAAAATTGACAAAAGCCTTTCCTCATCGCTGTACTTTTCGGGCCGTCGGTAATTAATATCAAGTGGAATTAGTTTAGTCTCATCAGTATGATATATGTAATGTCCACCTAGAATTGCAACTTGACTACATTTGGTTATTATGCTAAGGTAGTAGCCTTTTGTGAATTTAATCAAGCCCAACAATCCAAAACCTTGTGCTATCTTGTGAATACCGCCTTCAATTGATTCGTCTAATCCATTCAAAAGTTCAATCATATCTTTTCGGGTGTAAAAATAACTTTTATCTTCAATTATCTGCAATTCTTTTCCAAGTGGATCTTTACCAATCTCCAATATTCTAAACAAACTTTCTTTTGCATTACTGCCCACAATATACATGGTAGTTAAGGAATTATAGACTGTAAATCTTTGTAAAATGATTCTTTTGTTATTGACTTCGGGGCTGGATTGTGATTCTGTTTCAGTATTGGCACTGTTACTATCTTCTCTAAAAGCATTTGCTTCATCTGTTTGTACATTATGGTCGAGAATTCTAGCAGATTGTCGAGATTGTTCAATGTATTGATTCATTTGCTGATTATTCGTATTTTCTGTATCAATGTCGATCTTGACGTTAGAATTGGATGGCAACGTTACTTCTGACAAAGAAGCAGCCATAGCTTCGAGGAGTATCTGAACTACCCTTGTTTCACTACTATGTGCGTATTATATGCAGGATGTTTGGATCAAGTCATAAAATTATTTGTGGCACTAATATGGGATAAAAAATAATGTGAAGAAAACCTAAGCTTTCATTTAATTATTGCAAAATCTATAAATATGAGCGATTTTAGAATGCATTGTAAAATTGTGTCAACACACTTGACTTCATAGTGTGATCAGTTTGAAATTATAGATTTTATATCAGAATTTGCACACAATTTTAAAAGTATCAAAAATTTGAGAAATTTGACTCATGAGTAAAATAATTGCAAATTGGTATACAGAACACTTAATTTCAAATTTCAAAAGCATTTAATTAAATATTAAGTTGCATGATTACAACTCACCTAGAATAGGAATCTTCCACTTTAATCCCGCTCGATCGTAAATACATTTCCTGCCTTCTTTACTATTTCTTGAACCCTCATCATTTTCTTCATAGTCATACCAGTCCAGCTCAAAATCTCCAAACCTATTAATGAATAGGCGCTTTTGGTATACTGTGTTAAATTTGAAAAGTCTCTTCTTGAACTTATTATTGAAAAAGAAAATTGAATAATGTTTCAACGCAATTGCCTTATCTTCTTCCTTCACTGGTTTCTTCCCAGGAACTAAATACTCCTCATCATAGGTAATATCTAGCATTGAATTGCTGCTGTCAACTTCATCTGGTATCAGACCCTTTTGGACAGATTCAAGTGATTTGTATAAGTTTTTGAGAGGTAGATTGATGAAAAACTTGTAGTCAGTTTCTTTAACAGTATAATATAAGAGATCATAATCATTAAAAAGCATTGATGGTTGAGCAATATCGATGAAAAAAATTTTGAATCCAGATTTCAAGTAAAGCCCTATTTCCTCCATGATGACTTCAACATCAAATAGCATTTTCGGTGGGCCATTTCTGTGCATGCATGAATCTTGAACTTTAGGTATTGTAAATTCACCAATTTTTAATAAGCAGAATTGTTGCTTGGGCAAGATTTCGTTTATATTCGTAGCAGGGTAAAAGGTTTCGACGCACTCTTGACCGCTGCAGTTTTGAAATTTAATTTCAAATTTTGTTGTTCCTAGTCCACTTCCATGTTTTACAACTAGACCAATATTCAAATTGTATACCCCTGGACTTAATTGAAGCGTTTTCTTGTAAGATAATAAGTAAGTTCGATTGATCTCAACAAAATGATTGTAAACGTAATTGCTTGGCTCATCAATTTTATAATCAGAGTATTCCGCATATAGCCGTCTGTTTTTTAGGACGCTATATATATATTTCCAGGAATCCTTAATAAATAGGCAATTGAATGGATTGGTTCCATCAGGGGAATATTCCTTCAAATTTAGTCTTCTAGCGATAGCATTTCGAGATTTGAATCGAAAAGCATCCAAGCATTTAATATATTGTTTGAGCCAATATAGCACCTTATTCAAAGTATCAATTATGTCTTCACCAAAGGTTGATAGAATCTTCTTATAAAATAGATCGTTGTACAAAATGTAAAAATGAGAATTTACGTACTTCAACGAGCAAGCTGGCTCTAGTTTAAGTAACTGAACTTGAATCTCTAGTGGTAACTTGGTTAACATTCGTATAGTTTGCTAATCATCTTCTGGCAACTGTAAGAACTAAGGGACAGTGAGTTTCTCTAGTTGCTGTTTTATCACGTGCAGCCTGCATACTGTACAACTTTCCTTCTAATAGAAAACTCTTTGGAGCAATTTTAAAGCTACTCCACCGTAAGTTCATATTTAAGTTGCATATTAGTTTAGATATGGTAGTATCTGCTATGCAAAGATTTTTTGCTTAGTTCATTACTTGAAAGTACATAATTTCTACGTGCAATCACGTGGGTGGTTCCTCACGTGGTTCTGTAGAAACTTCGAGAATAATCAACATTATTGTACATATACAAAAAAATCTCCGAGTAATTTCTAATTGATTACAACCAACGAAATGTCTACTACCCACGCACCAACAGTTTTATGGGCTCAACGTTCTAACGTCGATGATCTCTCAAAAAATGTGATTTATTTAACTATTGAGGTAGTTGACCCAATCAACTCTAAAATGGATTTGACTTCGACCAGTTTAAGTTTTGAAGCAGATTCGTCAGATAAATCAACTCATTACTCATTGAAGATTGACTTCTTCGAAGAAATTGATGTTGAAAATTCTCGCAAAACTGAAACAGGATCTCACTTATACTTGGTCTTGAGAAAGAAATTGGCAAAAGAAGAGTTCTGGCCAAGATTGACTAAAGATAAGTTGAAATACCATTATATTAAGACCGACTTTGACAAATGGGTTGATGAAGATGAGCAAGACGAAGAGCCAGAAAAGCAGGATGACATGGCAAACATGATGAACTTTGGTGGTCCAGGTGGTCCAGGTGGTCCAGGTGGCCCAGGTGGCCCAGGCGGTGCAGGCGGCCTTGATTTTGCATCTATGATGGGTGGTGCAGGCGGTGCAGGCGGTCTCGATTTTGCATCTATGATGGGTGGCGCTGGTGGTGCTGGTGGTCTCGACTTTGCATCTATGATGGGCGGTGCTGGGGGTGATGGCAATTTTGATATTAGCCAATTAGCAAGTCAATTGGGACAAGCTGGTGGATCTACTGGAGCCGAGGAAGATATCGAGCAAGTTAATGAGGATGACGCTGAAAATGTATCTAAGTAAGTTCTTCTACTTTAATTCTGATCAACGAAACAATAAAATAATTAGCGTAACTTGAACCATTTGCTAATATTGCTCCGGAATATAAATATTTCGCTACTCGTTTCATTTGTAGAATCTCTCTTTTCACTTTCAATATTTAGCCAATTCAAACTATTCTCCCACCAATTAATTTCATGAGAGGAACATTTCAGAAGAACTTCCAACAAATACAAAATCTCATTTATGGTGCTTCGGTTAGTAATGTCAAGACAATTGCCGCTGAATAAAAAATCATGAAACATTTTGAAAAATATAATATGCATCGAATGATGGTTTTCTCTGTGATGTTGGTACAATTCACCGATAATTGGAAAAAGATCCTCCAATTTATGTACAATTATAATCTGGATATTTAGCGCCTTCTGGATTTCTTTCATGGTAAAATGTTTGTCTCCAGGAAACAGAATGTTGCTTCCCGATTTTTCAGACACAATAATTGTTGCTGTATTGTTACAATTAATATCTAAATTTTCAAGAAATTGGGTCAAATCAAGCCCAGTTAGTTCTAGGACGAGCATTGCACATAGGAATGAGGAGGAGTTGGATAGTTCCTACGCTCTTTCATTCTTGAGAAAGTAGCTTTGAATGCGAGTGTCACCAAAGGTCGTGCAAATAGTCATGCTCACAAGAAGTGAAAAATTTCTATTGAGAATTCGAGTGCTTGTATTCATCAGGGCTGTATCAGAAAATGAAAGGATTGAGTAGGACTTCCCTTGAAGGTTTAAATCGTCTTAGTTTACGTGGAAGTCTTGCCTCAAGTCGAAGATTTGCTACTATTGTGGAGGAGAAACTTGGTGAGCATCATTCGTCTCAAAAGGAGTTGAGAGATAAGGCTATTGCCGAAGCTCTTGCTAGGGATGAAGAAATTTCTGCACAAAACAAAGTTTTGAGGGAGTTGAAAACCCAAACTACTTCTTTGATCAGTCTGTTGAACAAAACCCCCACAACCTTGATCAATAGTAGATTACAAAGCTTGCAAGAACAATTGAAGGCTTTTCCCGAAGAAAAGGTCAAACAATTAGACGAAGAGCTCGAAAAATTCATCCAAGAACAAATGAACTTGCCCAAGCGTGAATTGATCAATAGGCCATGGGCTTCCCACACCCAACAGAATGACCACTTGGGATATTCGCAAAAGTTAAATTCTACAACTTCAATGTCATACACCAACCAATTCCCAAACTTGCAACCTACACCTGACCATAGAGCCTATTCCGACCAGGAGTTGTATTTGAGACATTTGGAGCATTCAAGATTATCTGGAAATTTAGGCTCGAAGTTGAGCAATATTTATAATCCAAGAGACGATATAAAGAGGCCACAGCAGCTCAAAGACACTTCTATTGCCACTTTGCTTGCAGCCGGGTGTCATTTAGGCCATGCGAAGTCCATGTGGAGACCTAGTACGCAGCCCTTTATTTACGGAGAGTATAATGGAATTCACTTGATTGATTTGAACGAAACCATGTCTGCACTTAAGAGAGCTTGCAAAGTTATTAAGGGAATTTCTAAAAAGGGTGGCGTCATATTATTCGTTGGTACATCCAAAAATTGGACACAACAAAGAGCTTTGGAGGAAGCAGCTAATAGGTCCCAAGGATACTACATTGACAAAAGATGGATTCCTGGAATCATCACAAACTACATTGAGGTCACTAGTCAGATCAAAGGTGAGAGTAAAATTGAGGTCGATATGCTCAACAAGCCAACCGAGAGAAAAGTTGAGAATGATTTACTTATCAAGCCAGATTTGGTCGTTATCTTGAATCCTACCGAGAACAGAACCTGTATTAGCGAGTGCATTTTGCTGAGAGTTCCAACAATTGGATTATGTGACACTGACATGGAGCCAAGTTTATTAACTTATCCCATCCCTTGCAATGATGATTCAATCAGATCTACCTCATTGATCACTGGTATATTGTCCAGAGCTTCAGAAGAGGGACTCAACGAGAGACTTGTATCATGGAAGACTTGAAATCATTCTCTCATAATTCTAAGGTTCTTTCTCAAACCCAAGCCTAATATTGACTAGCCAATTAAAATTTGTAAATAGATTTCAGTTAGATGTAAGGTAAGTTGGAAAATTATTGTGCAAATCGACATAACTCTGTATGGACAAGTTGGAAGAATTAAAACATAACTATAATGAAAAATCAATAGTTCATTGATTTGTACTGAGTAGGCTGAAGGATCTGTTGTTCATTTGTGGCGATTCCTTTCAATTGAAGTTCTTTCAAAAAGTTAATCTTATGAATTCTTTGAGCTGCTAAATATTCTTGAACTCCATGGTCTTTCATAATAGAATCTCTACTTTGTTCGATTCGTCTGTCTAAAGTTTCACAATCTAGTTCTAAGTTTGAAATATCATATCGCGGGATGTATGCATCTTGTATCTCTTCCATAGGAAAAACGATTCTCTCATTGAATTGATACCTCTTCTGATACCACTGATGTGAACTGAAGTACTTCTTATGAAAGCTTCGCAAGTTCTCCGATGAGACTGTAATGGACATGAAGGTAATTTAGTTCAGTTCAAATTTTACATCCTGCACATTTGATACAAGCTTATATATATACAGTCAGGTATATTAGTGATTATTGCTTTAGTATTATGTAGTCAGTAATTTTTTAATTACGAAAGAGTATAGTTCGCAACGATGAACTACTGATTCTTTTTATCTTCTTCTTCACTGCTTTGTGGCTCATCTTCGCTTTCATCGTCGGACCTTTCATCAGCAGTTTCACCTCCAACAATGTACCTTTTCAAAATTCTGAAAATTAAGAATAGCCAGTAAGCATTCACAAGTTGAAGTGCACCTATTAAACCAAAAACAATTGGCTGTGAAATCCAACACTTGTATTGTTGAGTGTCCCAATTGAGTTCCCATTCTCCAACTGTTCTGAATTCAGTTAAGACAGACCACAATATGCGCAAGTTAATATAATGTCTGAGATAAATCCAAATAAAAACAAATAAGCAGAAAAATGGACCAGTCAAGATAGAATCAACATAATTTAAAGTTTTCGATGTTGCTAAGAAAAAATCAGAAACATCCATCGTGATGAATACAGCCAATCCCATCCACGTGAAATGGAATCTGTATGAAAGCCAAATCAAGGCAATCGTGATGATATGGTGTAAAACTAATTCTGGAAAATCCTTTCTGGGTTTCTCCAACTGCAAGACCAAAACTACCGATTGTTGTACCCAAAATGCAGCTTGGCCAAGATAGTATACCTTAAAGAATAAATCGTGAGTATAGTGAGGATAGCTCGAATAGAATGGTGTGGTTTGGAATAACCATAATGGCAATTTTGACATAATGTAAAGTCCAAGTGGTCCTGAGATACCGTAGTAGAACATCGAATAAGTTTGCTCTAGGAAACGCTTGACTTTGGCTTCTTTTGTAATACCCAGAAATACTGCAAGTGGTCTCAATATGCAACACATCATGAATTCACGAACAAAAGTAAAAAACAAAGCGTAAAATCCAACAAAATAGAAGTCATTTCTACCCTTGCCATATTGATCTGTACCTTCGATGTGGTATGAAGGTATCAACATTGCCTCAAAGAAGCGATGCATGGTAGAGTCTGGATCAGAGATAAGGTATGTGCAAACAGAGAACACTAAACAGAGAAATGGAATTATCCACGTTTGACGGTGAGACAACTCATTGAATGCAATGATCAACTTTCTCAATATATCCTTATCGCTGGAAGATTTTTCATTGAGGGCATGAAGTCTAGCATCAGATCTTCTTCTCAGGCCTCTGGATGTATGCATTGTCGCCAACGATGGTGAGGTATCCCCGACATTAATTCTTCCAACAGAGAGGCCACGATGGCGTCCTGTCTGAGGAACTTCAAGATGTTTCTTTTCAGACATTACAAAATATTATTCAAAGTCGATTTATAACCAACCAAATGTAATGCCCTATGCCAACTTCTTAATAACCAAAAAAAATAGTGAGTGCTTTCAGTTGGTCGAAAGAAAGAAAACAAATTCACACTTGAAAAACTTTGGATCTGACAGACACGAATTAATGTACGTACTGTACATAAGAGGAAAATCTGGGCATGAATAGGGGAATGGGGAAAGTTCAAGAAGTGGACAAGCATGCAGTTAAACAACAAATTTCTACCCTTCAATATTGCCTGCACGGAAAGTTATCTACAAGCCGTGTGGGGTCATATCTTCTATTCGAATGGCTTCTAAGAGACGCGTAAAAAATGAAGTTGGTACCGCCACTAGATCGAATGCACAAAACCACTCTTCAATTTATTGAGTTGACTAAGATATGGACCAATTATCTTTAAATAATCTGGACCACCAAAGTGGGGCCTGTAGAGAGAGCTTCAGCCTATGTACTTTGGGCTTGGTTTTGTCCTTCCGATAAAACTGGAACAATTCTTCTGTACCAAATTAAATTTTGTGGAGTCTTATACCACGTGATAAGAATCACATGATAAAGTCACACTTACATCTAAGGGGCATGTAACTACCAACTATTTTAATCTAGAACCCAGACAAAATTCAGTATTAGATAAAGATTATTGCTCAGCAACATGTTTAGGAAAGAAGAATTAGATTCAAGAATTAACCGGGCAACCGATGCAACTTTGACAAGTGACAACTGGGAATACATCCTTGAAGTGTGTGACTATATTAGCTCCCACTCTGAGGAAGCGACAAAATTAGCCCTAACGTCCATAACTAATAAAATGGGTTCAAAAGATGCAAATGTCATGTTAAGATCATTGTCATTATTGGTCTCCATTGCGGAAAACTGTGGTTCCAGAATGAAGCAGGAGATTGCAACTAAATCCTTCATCCAAGATTCATTAATAAAGAGATTGAGCGATCGCAAAATCCACAAGAGTATCAAAATACGCATCATTGAAGTAATTGAACAGTTGCATAACACATTCAAGGTTGATCCTTCTTTGAAACCAATCTCAGATGCTTATAGCATGGTGAAATCGGAATATTCGCAGTATTATAAGTATTCTGGTCCTGGACCGGACAAACCAGCCAAGAAGGAGATCACTGCATCTGATAAAAGGAAAGAAGAAGAAGAATTACAGCGTGCATTGCAAGTTTCATTACAGGAATATGAACGCGAGCAAAACTTGCGTAACAGCTACAAGAGTAAACCATTACCTGAGACGAAGCCAATAGAAACGAAACAACCTGAATCTAAGTCGAAGAGCAAGAGTCAAGATCAAACTGTCGCTAATGTATCTAAGGTTCGTGCTCTATATGATTTAATTTCTTATGAGCCAGATGAACTTTCCTTCAGGAAGGGTGATGTCATTACCGTCATTGAATCTGTATATCGGGATTGGTGGAGAGGATCATTGCCTTCAGGTAAGATAGGAATTTTTCCATTAAATTATGTGACTCCAATTGTGAAAAGAAGCCCAGAGGAATTAGAGAAAGACCTTGAAAATGAAACTAAACTACTTACGGTTGATATGAGAAAGATTGATAAATTACTTGCTTTACTTTCTTTATCCAATTCAACTACAAGCGAAGACGAAGTTACCAACTTGTATAATGAAATTATTCCATTGAGAAGTGAACTTGCAAAGTATATCGATAAGCATGGAACAAGGAAAGAAGAACTTCACGTATTGAACAATCAACTCAATAGCGAAGTGAAGACCTTCAATGATTTGATGGACTCTCTGATTTCGCAAAGAAACAAGACTCACATGCCTTCTATACCCTACCCTGCTGATATGCCTCAGTCCACCTACCAGCCAAATTTCGGAATATATAATCAAACAGACTCCAACAATAGACTTCAACTGCAACCTACAAGCAATGGGTTTGGAAATAGTCTTCACGGAACCAACTACCAAGGAAATGATCAGTTCCTGAACATTAATAAGTTTCCTGACGTCAATAATATGTGAATGTGTATATTGGTACTGCATGTAGAGATTCGTGTCTGACCAAGTATTATGTACACCAAACATCCTTGCATGTTTCAAATGTAGAGGTTAAGCTATGAGTGACTTACTATATTCCCATAGAGAACAACAGAACAACCAAAGGTTTGAGGACCTTGCCCAAACGTTGAATCAGTTCAGAAATACGGTTAATAATGACATACATGGTTATGTACAACAGGAAAATCTGATTCTAGATTCATTGAATGACAGCTTTGGTCAACTATGGAGCCAAGTTAAAAAAACTAGTGGAGACTTACGGAATGTGATGACAAGAAATGCCAGTCTTTCAAGAATAGTAATTACAATCTTAATTGCATTCGTGTTGATATGGACATTGTACAAGTTAAAATAACTACTATCATCCGAACTTCACGATAAACAAATCAATCATTTCTACTTCAATACATCAAATAAACACATGCATGCATAGTTTTCGTTTCACTTCTTATTAATAACGTCAGAACCCAACTTGTAATTACCAATTGCGCTTCCCCAATTAATCTTAGATCTGGTAATTGGAAGTAGACGTCTCAAGGTCTTAAAAGAGTTTTGATTAAGTTTGTTGAAGTTCTCGATTATCTTCAAGGTTACTTTATTCTCAATATCGTTAATAACATTGACAATTTCACTTGCTGTTGCAGACTTTAACTGTTCACTTACAGCTTCACCAAAGTTTAATCTAACATTTCCATCTTCATAATAATGAATGTCAAGATTGATTTCAGCGGTAACTGTACCATCTTGTAAGATATAGTGACTTTTCCATTGACCAGTGAAGAAGTTTTCTTGATTGTTTCTTTGGCCAAAAATTAGAATATGCAATTTATTCTCTTCAGGGATAAGAGTGAAAGCAAATGTCGAAGGATAGTGATCAACACCATACTGTTCTAACTTTGTAACCAATGAATCATAATATGTTGGATACTCCACCTCTGGGGAGTAGTCCTCAATATCAATTGCTGTATTTGTGTCTATATCAATGTTGAAGGCCTTTTTGTTAACAAAATCCAAGTACTTTGTTGAACCTGGATCTTTTGTCCACTTGATTGCAACGTATTTGGATGATATCACTGCACCAAGTTCTTTGATATACAGTTCGATAGCATTGTCGATAGTTGAGAACCCGGATTGATCCGAAACTATGCTACCCAAATCCTTCTTAACCCCAGCCAATTCACCAGGTGGAGATGAATTAACTAATTCTTTAATAACTTTATTCAACAGCAACGATTCTGACATCCTTGTAGCCAAGAGTATGTCTCGTTTCCTTACTTGTTGATATGATAATTTCGTGTACTAACCATTATTTATTATTCGATTACACACTATGATAAAAGGAACGCACCTGCTCCCTCTTTAATGGCTAATAATAACTTCTCCCTCATGACCAGCTCAGAGGAGTAGTTTGGCAACTTAAGATAATTAGCACATGTCATGACACTTGGCAAATAGTCATCTTCTTTAAGATTTTCTTCAGCCAACTTTCTTACAACAGTCAACTCTGGTCGTAACGATTTGAAACCACCAATGGGTAATTTTGGAGCTCCAGTAAGAAATTGCAAAAATAATCTCTTCTCATTCTTTGAAAAGCTTGTCAAAATGTTGATCAATGACTTGATTGCCTCTGAATCTTTTGAATACCCATGGTTAGCAACAATTGTAGAAGTTAAAGTATCATATGACCAATCCTCTTCAGCATTACCGAACAATTCGACAAGTTCCTGAGGCGAAAAAAGAATAAGCGAACTGATTGGAAATACCCTTGAAAATCCTTCCATGAATGCATTTGTTTGACTTAAAATTCCCGTATAAAGGGTTGCATCTAAGACTTTGTAAATATATGATTCCAAATTTGTTGAATCCACTTTTGTTTCGCTGCCATTTGGAATTAGTTCATACTGTGGATGACCTGGAAGTTCAAAGTAAATTGATAGATCTTCTAAAGTTGCACCTTCAACTTCAATGGAATCTCTTTGAGATGGGTCCAAAGAAGAATATTGCTTTAAATATTTTGACAAGTGCTCTATTGATCTCGCAAGCTTGGGATCCACCAATCTCAAACTTGACATATTTGTCAAATTGCTTAGATCGGAAGATTTGAAAACTTCGTTTTGATTTAATCGATGAACCAATCTCAAAAACATGATGTTAAAGTTGAAATCAATGATTCGCGAATCTAACAAGGCCCTGGCAATGAATTTACCCAATGAAGAGAAGAAGAAAAGGACTTTTCGACCATTTTCACTGGAAATTTCCAGCTGATGTAAGGGAGCTGGGAAAAGACCGAATTCACTCTCGACAAAACCGTTTTCATCTTCCAGAGAATTGGAGTCTCTCCACAATTTTAATTTCTTCTTTGAAAACTCCCTTGAAACTGTGGAATAAAACTCTAATGTTGGTCCTAAGCCAGACCCCACTTCATCAAAGTATTCAATTTCTAATATTCCTGGAGTGGCACCATATAATCCAAGTACTTTAATTGCACTTTGCAAAATCATCTTTCGTGACAACCTGACCTTATGTCTGGTAGGTCTGCCTAATTGAGGACGCTGGGAGTGAGAATTTGAAGTATCACCACCGTCTTCATTATTTTGATTGGTTCTAATTTGCCAATGGTGAATAAGTCGCGAGTATCCAAAGGAAGTGGATTGAAGGAAAAACATTCTAGACTCCAAGGGAAATACAAATGAAAATCCTTTCGCGGTGTAAATACACCAACCCGGGAGAGTTCCACTTGCAACAACCAAAGGTTCCTCTAATTGTCGATTCAATTTTACTGTTAATTTCCAATTCATAAAGTTACCATCTTCAATCGCTTTCACATTAGGAATTGTATCTTTAACAAAATTATTCATCTCATATAGAACCCTGAGAAGTTTTAAAATTTCAAGAGTTCTGTTGTCATAAATTTCCAGCTCTTGTTCAACGGAATATAATCTATTAGTGGCCATATCATTTTCCTGTGTAGGTGATGGTAATGTAGCTTTCCGAAACGATACAGTATGGATGGTAGACCATAATTGGTTCAGATCCACGGCCTCATCGATCTTTTTTTGCAAAGATCTATAAACGGCTCCATAAACAGTAATTTCGTTGGGAATTATTTCACCATTAATAATAAACTCGAAAGTATTAACTGACTTCACTTCCTGTTCCCCTTTAGGAATATTAATTGGATTGTCTTCGTCTTCTGACAGTATAGACGTAGAATCTTCTAAGAATTTTATTTTCTGCTTCAAAAATGTATCCACAGATTTGAAGGTTGCAATAGCATGAACAGATAAGATCATTCCTTGTGAATTATCGGTAATTTTATCCGCTATCTCAGGCTCCGCGATTAACCTAAACTTCACCTGCCGTGCCATAATCTCTGTTTGGGCATGATCGTACTTTGAAGACGTTACTCCTGAAGCTCCGGAGCCACTTTCACTGCTGGAAGAAAGAATTTCAAAAGATTCAGATCGAGAAAGTGCTTCTTGTAGCTTCTCTATCAAAAATAAAAGTTCTGAATGATTACCATCAGTTCCTGTCAAGAAGACTGAAATGAAAGATCTATAGCAGTCGCTAAACTCATTCGAGTATTTTGAATTTGAATCTGCAAAGAGCCGTGAAATAGCACCAATTATCTTCGAGGACATAAGCTCAAAACTTGATACAGTTGCCGGTTGAAGTGCAGATTTAAGAAATGACCAGTGCTTGTACCACTCAGTGAAATCATATCTTTCAATGAGCTCCAAATTGTTCAATATATCACTAATTGAAGTTAGAACAGTTAAATGCTCGGATGAAATCAAAGACTTATCTCCGTTATTCAAATGGTAAAGTTCTTTCACTGATTCAGTCGCAACGATAATATCTGCCAATATCGTTCCTTCTGTTAAACCATATTCTGATTCATCGGTGAATTCGGCGTCAACAAACTTATTAGTGTAGTTTGTATTTATCCTCGGAAAAGTGTTACTTTTAGATTCAAGTGAACTTATCTTATTGCCTTTAAGACTTGAGTATATGGCTAAAACATCGTTCATGAACCCTTCTTTTTCCAAGTCCGTTAGGACGTTTCTAAGATTACTCTTAATTAAGCCTTTGGCAATAGACAAAGAGCAAATAAGTAAAAGATGGCCCCGCATTTGCACGGATATTTGTCCTTTGTTGTATCTTCTATTTGTGAGTGTTCGCAAATATCCATACTCATTTAAATCTTCTTGTTCTAGAATCCTCTCATTCTTATTGGTATTTCTTTCATTGTCAATTTCTTCTTGAGCCAGGCGGGAAGATGAGTCTTCGTGCTCTAATGGTGTTTCTAAACTTGCACCTACTTCATCTGCTTCATCGTCATCACTTCCTAGCATATCAACATCTGTATCATCGGGGATATTCTTCTGGCATTCTATCGGATAGTCCCTCAAAATTAATATTTTTGATTGGTTTGCCACTGATGCCAATAAATTTACGATCATATCAATCTCAGAAATTTTGTGGAGTTCATCTATTGAATCAAACGAAACAATTCTGAAAATCGATATAAAAAGTTTTTTTCTGATTTCATAGTTCATAGTTGCCAGAAAACTGTTGATCAATACCGGCCATACTTCGTTTACAAATTCCCAATATGACTCTGAAATTTCCTTACAGAGTAAAATTCTTTCAGAATTAATGGTTGCTCTCTCTTCATAGTCTTGATGATCATCATGAAGAAAAGGAGTTTCACTCGCAGAATACGTGACTGGTAACAAGTAAGCAATTAAAAGGAGAAACTGAGAAAGTAATTCTTTGGGCGTCGCCATTAAAGCAACTATCGAAGTGTTTTCATTTGCTGTCGTTGTCCTAATTCCTTGTAAATTACCTTCATTTGACAAATTTTTATCTTTAGAAAATTTGTTTAATGACTTAACAATTGTTTTCCCAATATGGCATTCATTTAATAATATCCTTGAAACATGAATGCTGGTACTTGCTAAAACGATTAATGACTTTAAAAGACTTAACAAAGAACTGTAGTTGAGAGCAACTTTAGATTGATCGTTATGCAGTGTCGAGTTTTTTGACTTGTTACAACTGTAGTATATAACATTGGTCAACTCCTCTAGTAATAACCCTTTATTTTGGAACAACTTATCTAATAAATTGGGTTTCAATCTAAAGCTTATGATTATTCTTGAAATTGCTAACCAACCATGTTCCAAAACGAGTTCATCTGAATGAGTCGTCACAACTTCCGCAATTTTATCAAAAGTAGATTCAATCATTTCAAAGTTAGCAGCAGATACATTAGTGCACGCGTTGGAAACTATTGTTAAGCATTTACGTTGTGCATGAATCGTCAAAAAGTCCAAATACTGAAGACAAGCCTTGAGCCCGTTGTGGGCAATAATCAGGTTATGTGCAATTGGATCTTTTGATATCATCTCTAATGTCTGCAATGCTTGTTCGGTGAGGTCAATGTAGCTAATTTCAAGAAGCTTGGCGCACAAAACTTCGACGGCATTGTTGTTTAATGCATCATGAATGAAGTCTTGGTTCACTTCCAAAAAATTGTACAAGCAACGACAAGCGACTAGATGTAATTCCAATTCTTCGGACAATTGTACATCTTTCATTATTCCAATCAAACTCTTCGCAAGCTTGTCTGATGGAATGAATCTTTCTGCTGTGATTCCATTCATCATCAAAAGTCTTTCTGATAATTCATTCAAAGTTTCAAGAAGTATGTAGGTATCTTCTCTTTGATTTAAATTGTTTATGAGGGTTTGCATCTCACTATTCAGATCATTCATATTGGATCCAAGCCCGCCGCCAAATATGATACCTCCAGTCATGAGTCGTTGGATTGTATCTTCAAAGGCGCTACCTCTAAAGGCAGAACTCGCTGTAGAAGCTCCTCTCCCATTTGAAAGAGCACCAATTGCTCGTAAAAATTGTGCTCGTGGATCATCATGATCCATGTCCAGTATTACGTCTTCATCGTCCTCGTCATCCTCGTCATCCTCTTCATTCTCATCTTCATCACCATGATTATCTTCTCCCTCATAAATTTCTCCTTCACCTCCTTCTTCCTGGTCATCTTCCTCTTCTTCTTCCTCTTCTTCTTCGTCGTCATCTTCTCCTTCTTCTTCTTGTCTGTAGTCATGCTGATCAATATGGTGTATAAAATCATTATTTCTCATGCTTCCTTCCATCAAATTCCTCAACACTCCTAAAGGTCCAATATTTTCGAAAGTGCTGAGGAAATCGTTATGCTGAATCGAATCATCATAATGTTCTTCTGTGGATGCTGATACTGATGCTGTTGAGGTTCTTAATGTATGGTTCTGATGTGCTCCTCCAAAGTTTTGTGCGCCGTGATAGAAAAGTGGATCAGTAGAACCCCTTCTTCTTTGGGCCAACTCAGATAATCTTAATATGGAGTCGGATTCATCATCATCTTCACTCTCGGCTTGATTTTCTCTATTTTGCATTCTTTCTGTAGATGCACTTTCGTTTGTACTGTTAGATTGATTTGGAACGTCCAGGTCACTCAGATGGTGTGAACGATCTCTGTGGTTATGTTCTGCTTCATTCGGAAGATCCCCCATACTGAATCCCATTTACCAATGTCAAGTTAATAAGCAAAAGACAGCTCGAGGAATGACGAAAGTACTTTCGCCTTTTCAGATGCCACCTTAAAAAATAAGAATTTGACTGCTAGTTGATTGAAACAAGGTAGTTATCCCAGGTGTGGTGGTTATCTATGTAGTCATGTGAATGTCGCTCTGTGGCAAATGTCTATAATGTCGCGGTCCCTGAAAAAGCACAAGCTTTATAATATGCAGTCCTGCTTTCGATTTAGTTTACTATATATCAGGATAGGGGAAACAAATTTACGAATTTATCTGCCAAAAAGTATGTTGTGATCTAATACAAACAAATAAACTGGAAATTTTAGTCAATGTAAAGTATCGTGTGTTTTTTTAGTATCCAAGGACTTATGTTCGAACTCTTTAAAACCTATGATGTATATCGAAGGCTTCATCAATTAAATTCTTTCTTCATGTAATCCTTACAACTTCGTATCAAAAATGAATTAAATTACTGCAAGTTCGAGCACTTGTATGAAGTGTTCAAAATAAAATATTTGAGCCATTCAACCATTTAAATGGAAATATTCACCTGAAAAAATCGTAATATCACTGCACCTCTTGAAGAATAGAACTAAAGGTACAGTAATAACAACCATACTGAAATGTTGCTTTGAAATATGACATACATTACATCTGTCCTTCTATTATTCTGAATTGATTTTGCCGAGAATATTCGGGTAGCGTGGAAATGAAAGTCCAATTCATTAACTGGGTGCAAGATCAATTCAAGAATCATTGAAGGGTGTCACAAATGATCAAGATGTCCACTCAGGTACTTTTAATTACCAACGTCTCTAATCTTAGTATAAATTTGATCTAGTGAGTAAGGCGAGAGGCTGATGGGATAGCACGCGTTTTTCATGTGGTTTGAAACCTCATTTTGCTAAGAATAGCTCGATATCGCTGGATTTTTCAGGGCATGTCGTATTTTATTTGGTGTCTCCGTTGAGGCTAACTGGGGAACGAATCACTGCCCTATCTGTTTGTGTCGTTGGCTTATGTCCTCCTCTTGCTAATAGTGTAAATAGCTTACAACTATTATCTATCAAACTCTAGTAAATAGACGCATTAATAAAAACCTCTCAATCAACATTCTTATCGAAATACCTGACGTAGACTGAGGCTGCTTGCATTCACTTGAAATTTCTACTTGGAAATACCGGATTCGAAGCACACCTTTGTCATAATGTGGGATTAAGGTTTATTAGATCTGCGCCCTGTAGGAGTGTTTTTTGTCATTATTCTTTGACTGAATCTCGGATAAATCTAACAATAAGTCTGGATTAACCTATGCAACGAAGTTTGTAACTTGTGAATAGAATCGAAATTTCGACCTTGGATAGTACAACACGCTCCTTCAGAAACTGTACTTTGGCGTATTGTTCCTCGACGAAATCTATTCTTTCTCTTTCGGTAGGAAATATTTGTGCTAGCAAACAAATCTCAGGGTTCGGTGGTTATGCACTGTTGTACCCCTCAATCAGGCACCAATGTGCCCAAAATATAGCTGTTTAAGAATAGGTCCCAATCTCAGTTAAACCTCTCAAAGGCAATTGTTTGACTCTGTTGAGAAGTATCGTGTGCAGATCATGACCACACAGGGTTTCCTAACATTGAAGGATAAGACCTTGCGAAATTAATTGGGTGCATTGCCCCACGGGGCTGCTACATTGATGAATAGAAAGGCATCTAATTAAAAATAACACCTCTTCATAATGCTGCCCCCAAAACCAATGTAACACACCGTTATGTGACCCAAAAATTCTTCCAGATGGTGGAGTATGACCAATGAAATCGAGGGTTTGCTTTTTTCTTGTACCCTATTGATTCCCCCAAATTTTGATATGCCAAATTGCGTAAATTAAGGTTGTGGTAGCAATTCTGTGTCGGTTCGCGTGGGGGATTTTTCTTGTCAACGCCTTGCACCACCTTGACTCTTGTTGTCCTTAGACTTCTAGCAATACAATTTCACTACAAAAAGAAACAGAAGGATGCGTACCTGCCAAATTTTCTCTACACTCTGTATCGATTTCAAGTTCATTACAAAATCAGAAGGAATGGCTTTGATCCTGGCTTCACGTCGTATGTTTGGAACCTCCACGTCAAATGTTTTTCCGAAATAAAAATATTTTTTGAAGGGGTTCCCCACAAGACAACACCCGTCTTTGTGCAACTTAAATCTGTCCATCTTCGTTTGTTGCAATCGCTATAAGTATCCGAACCGGAATACCACTAATGAATCTAGTTACCCCACCCGACCCAACTTTTGTTACGGAAACTCGAAATCATATCTGCTCTAGTATAAATATTACGAATATCCTTGTGGAAATCAGCAACCATTTCAATAATGTCAAAAGTTGAGATTTCCCATGTGGATAACAAAGACAAAGACGGACACGTCGAAATAGAAGATCATAAAATTATAGGGGACAATTTGTCTGATAAACAAAAGGACTCCGGAGATGAGTTCGTCGAGGAAGAGCTTGAGTATTACAATTTGCCCGAGTCATTACAAGGTTTAACCCAAGAAGAACTTAGGGAACTCGACAGACGCACAACAAGAAAGGTGGATATGAGGTTAATGCCCATGTTGATTTACATTTACATTTTAAACTACCTTGATCGTAACAATATTGCATCAGCAAGACTTGGAGGTTTAGAGAAAGATTTGGGTTTACACGGAAGTCAATATCAAACTGCAATTTCTATTTTGTTCGTTGGTTATATTTTGTTCCAAATTCCTTCCAATATGTTGCTCAACCAGCTTGGAAAGCCCTCGTTGTACATTTCTGTGTTGATGACGGTTTGGGGTGCTATTTCTACCTGTACTGGTGCTGTACACAGTTTTGGTGGTTTGGTGGCAGTTAGAACCTTGTTGGGTATAGTGGAATCAGGATTTTTCTCAGCAGCTTTGGCAACCTTGTCTAACTGGTATGACAAAAAATCGCTTGCATTGAGAAACTCGATCTTATACTCAGGAAGTTTGATGAGTAGTGCATGGAGTGGATTGATTGCAGCGGGTATTTTAGACAATATGGATGGCAAGGGTGGTCTTAGATCTTGGAGATACTTGTTTTTCATTGAAGGTGCGATTACTGTGGCATCAGTGCCTTTTGCATACTTTATTTTGCCTGACAATCCCTCCAATACCAAGTTCTTGAATCAACAAGAAAAAGACATTATTCAGTGGAAATTGCAACAAGATATTGGTACACTGGATTCCGATGAAGCTGCCCAAGAATCGACTTTTGGTGGTCTTCTTCTTGCTGTTAAGGATATTAAAGTTTGGTTAGTTACTATGATCATGACTTTCCTCGTTGCTGCATGTGGTGTCACTAACTTCTTTCCCTCTGTTGTCCAAACCTTGAATTTCAACAGAACTACTACTCTTTGTCTCACTGCACCTCCATACTGCTTGGCTGTGGTTGCAACATTCTTATGGTCCCGACATGCTGATAAAACTGGAGAGCGGTTCTACCATGTCACTCTTCCACTCTGCGTTGCACTTGCATCATTCATCATTTCTGCCTCAACGCTTAATACAGGAGCAAGATATTTTGCCATGATGATTATGATTCCATCGCTATATTGCTCTTTCACTACAATTTTGGCTTGGACTTCCAACTGTTGTCCCAGACCACCAGCAAAAAGAGCTGTTGCAATTGCATTGATGAACTGTATCTCCAATTCCACATCTATCTGGAATGCGTACCTATACCCATCAAGTTCTGCTCCTCGTTATTTGACTGCATTTATCTGCAACTGCGCATTTATCTTGATCGCTATTATCTTCGCATTCCTCTTGAGAATGAGAATTATGTTCTTGAATAAGCAGATTGTCCAAGGTACCATGAACTGGACAAGAGAACTTGGCAAGGGTAACGATGGATCCAAAATTTCTCCTGATTTTAGATTCCTTTACTAAGCTATTAATGTGTCAACGTTTTTTATTTCTCTAATTTTTGCAGTGTGGGCCACTTCTTAAAAAAAGTCCGAGCACGTACTCATCAAATGTATTGTTCCTTACTCATCCAAATCTTAATTAGTAGTTGTTAGTGCGCGCATTTAGAAATGTCGCGTTGCTTTTTAGTTAGCCTTGCACGTTGAACGGCGTTATTTGCAATGCTCATTAAGAACGGAGCCTATGCGTCCGAATACACATTTCAATCTTGTCAAGGTTTCGGAAAAGAGTCTCTGTCTAAACTTCTTAATTCTACTCATTAATTGTTGTTTTTTGTAAAATATGTTAAAAATTGGAGTTAAATAGTTAATTCACAGATGTGTGAAGTAACATTTTAGACGAAATCGCCAACAAAAGACTCGGCTTACGTAATATCAAATTGCAGGAAATTTCGTAGTGACGTATCACCCAGAAGAATATCACGTTTACCAGGGTTTTCAGCTTCAAGGAATTTCTGCTCCCTAAGCCGGTGCGGAAAAAGTATCGGCCTGCCCAGAAATGTGATGAAACGACATTAAACGTTCCTCATAAAAAGTGACTTGCTAGGTCACGTGACAGAAAAACTTGAGTAACCATCGACAACGATTATCCTAGTCGACTGTTTTGATTTAAATTCTTCCCTACATTGAGCTAACCTAGTCACGATCTATTTCCCTCAACATTCACTATTTCAAGTACTGAAAAAATCCATTTTTCTATACCGATTCCTTTCAAATAAGATACACCCAAGATGGGCGGTGTGGCAACTGAACAGCTTGATTTTATAGACATCTTGTCAAAGCGGATTCTTTCGTTGCTTCCAAACCGAACAGGCCATTCAATAACCGAAGTTGAGCTAAATTCCCAATTCATCATAACCAAGAATATCATAAATGAGAACCGTCAGAAGCACCCTCAAATAATATCTTACATTCTCTTCAGTTTTATGAAGAGCTTGGAGATTATCAATAAAGAATCAAACTTTTCTAAGCTAAGAGAGCGTGATGAGAAGTCGCTTTCTTCAACATTGATAGTTTGCAGGCTACTTTCGGAATTGTTAATCTCCCAGTGGAATCGCAAGGTAGTCATGGGATACCTCTACATATCTGACCTATCCTCTGATTATTCCAAGTTCAGCTACTTTGACAAGCCCGAACCAATAGATAGTGTGATATTCAATCAAATTATTGATTCATTTACTGGACTTCTTTCACCAGGTGTGGTAAGAAATGTTCTAGATATTGTGAGAGGTCCTCCAAAAAATGAAGAGCTGGATCACAACTCTATGAGACACAACGAGGAGATTTCCAAAATAATAGACCAGATTGATATGAACATTGCACTCATACTTCGTTACATTGCAGCTTCTAATCCATTGGACTATTATAATTTCCTTGATGCAAAAATGTTCAAATACCTCAAAAAAGGAGAAACGGTTCCAATTCCGACACTTCAAAAATACGTCCCACTTGCCAAGTTCATACTTTACGTCGAAGAAGTTGCCAGAGACTACGCCCAAGATTATCACAATGCGTTGAAACATATAAAGTCCAATACGTGGAAAAAGGTAATCTTAGTCTTTGCTGCAACTAGCATTCAGGATCAAAGTTTTTCAAGAACCATGGATTATAATAATATCATAACAGATGATGATCCCGATTTTCAGGCTGACTGCAAAGTGTTATACAACGAGGCAACCGCTATATTTGATGATTTTCTTTCCAATACTTGCTCCTCCTTTTTGGCTACATGGCTATTAATGTTATGCTTGGAGGATTTTAATGAATTTTCAAAAATGAAGCTCCTTAAAGGTAAACTAATCAAATCACCCAAGCTGTCTAATAAAAGAATAGCATATCTTCAATCGATTTTGCAGAACGTGTCAAAAGCTGAGAGCTTAGAGAGTTTTGACGCCATCATCAAAATTTTCCATCTTAGTGCTAGGCTCAACTCCAATAATTTAAATGACCATCCCTTGGTAAGATTCAGTATGGAATACCTTGACTTCACATTTGATCATTTAATGAAATATTCGTTGAATTCAGATAACTTCATTAATGAATCCGATACACAAAAATACGAAAATGATTACATTAATATGTTTACCGCGGCTTTGATTCTTAAACCAGAGCACTATATGCGAATATTTACACAGAAATTTGAAGAATCCAAGGATAACATTAAAGAAGTCAGGCTCTTGGTTAAAATATTGAAGAGTTTTTCGCAGTTAGAAATAGGCTCAAGTGAATTTTTCAAACTAATGGAAAATTTGTGTTACACTCTTAAATCAATGATATTTGGATCTGTCAAGATATTAAAACAGTATGAAGTTATACAAACAAAGACAAATATTCCCACTCAGTCATCTGCTGGTTCAGTTTATTCTGATTTGAGGAGCATTGATTCTAGCCAAGTCGGTGGAACTATTGACGTTTCGCATATTCAGAAAACAAGTCTTGATCACTACATTAATGACATGGCTAATACGTTAAGATCAGACTCAAATGATCTAATGTACTCATTATCACATCATTCTCAACCATCCATAGCTTCTCATTATTCAGGAAGCGCTGGCCAAGTTACATCGCCTATAAGTCAACCAAGTAATTCAAGCACAAGTCATCATCATAAATCTCATTCATCAACAGGAACTCCTTCAAGCAGCCTCAACAATTATCATACAATTTTTGCATTAGTAAGACAAACCGAAGAGTTACTAGCGGACTTATTCAAAATTTTTGCAGGTGTACCTCATTTGTATTTCAATGATGAGGATCTTATGAATGATGATAATTTGAAAAATAAGCCAAGAAAGGAATTACTTCAATCAATTGTTCAATTTTCGCATGATGTCACGTTACCTACTCGTCTTGCTTATAGACATAGATCAGTTAACAGAAACTACGAGCTTTTCGATGCAGCCTGTGAATTGGCAATCGTTTTGGTTGATGAGAGCACAAAAATTGCAACGAATTATACATCTTTATCAACATTTGCAAATTATACTTGTTCGAATTTAATAGTTCAGTATATTTGTGAGGCATGCTTACTGTTTTCTTTGACGAACTCCAAGTTTCAATCTTGTTTCTTAATGGTAAACAAGTTTTTGCAATGCAGAGAAAAGTTTAGACCTATCATTGACGCCAATGAAATATTGCGAGACCCCGAAGCTAGAAAATTAATTGACTTTGGAGCAGGTGCATGTCACGCAATGGAGAAGGTTTTACTTCTCTCCTTGTGTACCCATGACATTGAATTCTATAACAGTGCCAAAATCACAATGAAATGGTATTGTGAAGAATGTCGTCAACGAGGAGAATTGAGCAGTTTTAAAGACCGCTCAGAGAATTTAGCGAACACTTTTGAGAAAGTTTATAACGATGACTCTGTGTTCACAGGTTTTGTTTCCTTGCACAAGAGATTTAGAAATATTTTGCGTGAAGCAACGCCTACAAATTCATTATATCAAGTGTGGTTGTTGATAAATGCTCGATGGATGGAAATGTTGGAGAACAAGTCTAAGTTAAATGAAGAAAACTTGGTTTTCAGGCATTTTACAGGATTTTTGGTTTCCACATCAGGTTGCTTCTTACTGCAAAAGTTTGCTGTCAAAGATCCAGAGCAAAGACAGAGGGCAATAAACGCAGTAAGTGAGTTCTTTGATCAATGTTTACATATGTTGACTTCAAATGATTTGGTTATTCGAGTTGTTATAAAAGATGCCTTGTCAAACGAGTCCCACGCTGCTGTTTATCAGATGTTAGCTAATAAGTTCACTAGCACTGCAAACTACTACACGGAGAAAAAGCTCGTCAATGCCGAGACTATTTTGTATTTTGAACAAATGTTGGTGATAACTACTTCAATGATTGCGATTAGAAATAATGGTGATTTCATTCTAGTGGCTGCAATGAACGAAATTTCACAAACTTTCTTGAAATTCTTGTCCATGATCGAGAACAAAGCTGACGTTTTACGGCTAAAATTAAGATTTTGCAAGTTAGCCGAAGGTATTGAGAAGGACAAAGTCAGGTCTGGTATCTCAGGGGCTTACAAATTGCGCAATACGTATGCTAAAGCTTCGTGCGAATGGTTAGAACAATCGGTATTTTATGATCTTGATGATTGCTGCCAAGAATCAGATGAAAAATGTCAATCCAAAGAAGTTAAGAAAGAAGATGTTTCTAAAAAGGAACACAAACATGGGTGTTCTAAGACTCCAAAAGAATTGGAAATTGCATATTTGAACATTGATTTGGCCGCCCAAAGTTCTAAAACACTCGCCCTTCAATTAGATGAGATAGTACTAGAAGTGCCAGAAGGAATTAAAGATGCAGAGATAAAGAAATACAAGGATCTCGCTTTTGGAAACTATTTTTCATTGTTCTATAAGATTATCCAAAAGTATACAAGCATGGATTTATCTACGAACAAATCCAAATATAAGTTGAATAGCATTCTTGACAATGTCTTGAAATGCATTTCCAACATCTTACAGTACGATGTTGATATTGGAATGCAGTTTGTTCTCCCACTTGGTTATCATCAAAATACCAAGATAAGATCGATATTTTTGAATGTTTTTGCAAACATGTTGACTTCCAGGCAATTGAGGTCTAAGAAAGAGGAATTTTCGGAAGAAGTGATAGAGAAGATTTCTGACTTATCCGGCATCTATGGGGCCATTGCAGAAGTAGCCTCCTCATCTGAGTACAATTTACTTGCATCTTCATTATTGGGCATATTCGGACATACGAAGAAATTGGATAAATTAATAAGTGTTTTGGTGAGAGATGAAATAAGTAAAGTTATGAGGTCAACAGACATTTTCAGAAGGAACTCAACTGTGACCAGACTCTTATCAAGTTTAACTTCAACACATGGGGAGATTTTTTTGTCTAAAACATTGAAACCATTCATTGAGGAAGTTGTGAAGAATAATATAACTGTGGAAGTCGAAAGATCATCAGATCCTCAGGACACAATAATCTATATGGAGTACCTTACCAAGTTGGTAGATGTGATTCTGAGCTCTTATGAATTATTACCTACTTCATTCAAGTTTATTTGTACTGAAATCTACAATTGTGTGAAGGCAAAGTTTGAAGACGCGTCAATCATTGCAGTTGGTTCATTTTTATTCTTGAGATTTTTATGTCCCGCAATCATTAGTCCGGAATCATTTTTCAATATTGAGATTGCAAATGCGAAGATAAAACGGACTTTAATGCAATTGGTTAAAGTTATTCAAAATATGGCAAATGGAACTATAGTGTCCTTGAAATGGCCAGGACTAGCTGATAACATCGCTGAACTAAGTGAATTGAACAAAAAAGTAAGCAATTTCTTACTCAAAGTTTCCACTGAAAAAATTGGAAAGTATGCATTCGAAAGTACAACGGAAAGACCGACTCCTGAACTTAGATATTTTCATAAATTCATTTACTATTTCTACACTGATATCAAGGTTCAATATATCATGAATGATCCTCGAATCGGTGATGAGTTACAAACTCGAATTGACGAAGTCAGGAAGTTAGATCTGATCGCAAAAGAATTAGGACAACCCAAACCATCGGTGCAATTGCAGCTTCGAACTCCCTTAAAAACGTTTGATGCCAACAGCAATGGAAGAGATCTGTATAATGAGTTTATGACGAGAATGTCGTTGAAGTACGTTGAGAAAGCAAGCAATGTTTCCTTGATTCATAATTCGATTTTTGCGGATGGTACGCCAGTTGTTGTTATGAATCTCAAGTATCTTGAATTGGTTGATAACGATCTTGACTTTTTGGTATACAAATTATTCGAAACTGCAAGTCAAATTTGGGATAACAAATTCTATTTTGTTTTTGACTTCACCGAATTCAGATATTCTTCAGAGGTCGGACATAGTTATGCTGACAAAATTAGGACCTACTCACCAGAACCGATGTACGTAAACTGTATGAGGACCTATTACTTCAATATTCCAAAGTCCCAATATGAAGCAGTTGTGAACACTCTTTACACTTTGCGGTTGAATACAATGTTTGTCAATGCGAAGCTCTATGCTTACTCCCAAGTTGATAGCCCCGAGATTGTTAACAACTTGTGCTTGGAACCTTCAACCTTGGCGATTAGCAAGGATACTAGGATAATATTTAACAATGTTAAAGTTGTCAGTCCAAAAACGGAAGAAGAGCATGGGGTTACCTTGAGAATTGGCAGAAAATGGCTTCAAATCTGTGCGCAGAATGCAGTCAAGTTTCAAAGCACTTTCTTAGAAACAAAATCGTTCTTTCCTGTTGATATTTACAAATTGTCAGATATATTGAAATGCGAAATTTCACATAACACCCAGAAGAATAACGAATTTACAATATTTTTGAGTTCTGGAGACTCAATTATTGTTAGATCGAATGAGAGACAAGAGATTTTAAGGTTCATTTATTTCACAACTTCGAGATTGTCAAAGAATTCTAATTATGATTTAGAGAACAGCTCAGATCTGAGCGGTAAACACTACATGCACTGGTTTGGTCGTCTCTACAACATTTCGTTCCAGGGATTGTTGAGTAATAACGAGCAAGTGAGGGCATCTTCAGCTCAACTTTTTGGTTCGTTATCATCGTACTTCAGTATTGACTTTGGAATCAAAACTATTCATTCCAAATCGGTTGAATTTCCTGCCAATTCACTAGAATTTGTTCGTCAAGTTTCTCAATATTTGGCAAAGAATTTTCCATCAATGACATACAGATTTTTCAAGGCCTACTTTGATAACTATGATAAAATTATTCCAGAGAACAAACTAGCTTCAATTATCTATATTTCACCATGGATTGAGAACATATACAATCACGTATGTTTGAATCAATCAGGCGGAATAGAAAAAGTTGCAGATATTATCAGACAGTTATGTCGTATTTCAGCTTCGAATAAGGAGAACATTTCAATAATCAATGACTACATTTGGAAAAAGCTTTTCTTTGAAACTCGTCTTTTGCAAGTATTGATTGACGAAGTAATCTCCTTTACAATTGATACTAAAAATGATTCAAAAGATAACTGGTCGTTTATTGTTGCAATTATCCATCCCAGCACGGAAGTTTGCGGTGAAATTATATCTAGATTATTGAGTTGTGTGAATACCATCAAGACCAATGATTCCTCAATTGCCTTACAATCTAAACTTTTTGAGATAAGAATTTTGATCAAGATTAGTATCTCCTTGTTTTTCAATTCCTATGACTTATCAAAGCTTTACTTGGGTGATATTTTCTTCTTCATTAGCTTATTCATTAACAATGGTTTGTTTGACTCAGGCTCCATCACGAGTAATTTCATTCTGGGAAATACACCAGCAATACCAACAATATCACCAACGGTCGGTATTACTCCAGGAATAGCAAATGAGTTTGGAAAAGATCTTCAAAAGTTGTGTGTGAACATGATTCAATCGTTTCTTCATAAACCTAACCTCACTACCCACGAACAGATTATTGTCGATCAAACAATTCAATATTTTAGTGATCAAAGGGCAAAAATGTTATTTGGATTGACCAGAGAAATGCTGGCATCTACTTCTGATCCAGTTCAACTTTACAATAAAATTTTGAGCTTTGAAATTTTGAGTGACTATTTAAACGATTTCATGCTTTATATGGGTGATGCTGATAATGACAAGTATAAATGGAGAATGAGTTGGTGCTCAAACTCTATTGATCTTGCATTTTCTCATGATTCTATATTTCAAGCGAGGGCTATTTTGATTGTTGGAATATTGTCGAAGAACGGAGTAAGCAATCTAATTGCGTACAGATTTGTCAAATTGACTTCAAAAGGAGAACATAAAAGTCTTGAGTATATTACAAGTATAACCTTTGCAATGGCTAGAATTTTACAAGGGTTACCTTCAAATTCTTCACTTCTTTCAAAGATGATATGGCCCACTCTTGGATTTTGTCTCATCAATGTTTCAGTTCTTTATCAGCCGGCTACTTTGTGTTTGATTAACACGATAACCAAACTTTCCCAATCCAATCCAAATTTCATCGATTCCATTTTTGAAGAAAGAGTTACGTTGGAACCACTCATGAATTATTTTGAACTCTCTCATGGCTTGAAAATTACCAAGAAGAACTTTGAATACCATGTTTTGTTCATCCTTTCCCAAGGCCTCAGGGTTTCTCAGTTTAAACACACAAGTTTGAGCTACTTGAAAAAACACTTCAAAGCTAGTGCTCCTGTTCATGAGCCAAGCAACCAGAATCTTAGATCTTCCACTTTTGTGAATACACCAATTGCAATGGGTGATTTACTGAACGTTCCAACAACTTTGGGAAACTTCAAATACCTCTCAACAGAAGCGGCAGCTACATTGGCTGATTCTTCAGATGATCGTTCAAGCATGCCATCCAATACAGTTCAATCGAAGTCTACCCATCATGTTCAATTGAAATCAGCAAATTACGTCAGTTACTTGGTGTTTATATATTTGAGCTCTGATGACCACGAGTTTAAGGATTATTTGAATGAAGTTGGAATAAAAACTGATTTTGTCAAAGAAGGAAATGACGTTTTCCCAACAATCATCACAGAGTACTTAGAGCTGAATTCGATTTCGTCGAAGATCGCCTATGTACAAGCAGCTTACTTTTACACATCAGATTCAATTGACAGCCTTTTCAATACTAGGTTTTTGAAACTCTACAACTATTTGTTCAGAAACAATAAGGAGATTAGCAGATTGGTTTACCATATAATCAAGAAATCTTTGAGTGATAGTCTCATCAATAATATTAACTTTGAGATTATTGATATGATTGCATACATTCAAGCTTCCATTACCACAAGTGATTATAGTGGAGAGCACTATGAGACTTTAGTAAACGACATAATGGAAGAGTATGATGTTCAAATGATACGAGACGTGAAACGAATGCAATTTTTGGAGGCAATTGCAACGGACAACGGCATGGAAGTCACGTTAGGTGAAAATATTAGAAGAATCCAAGTCATGAGTTACAGATGTGCCTCCTTGTATGTTGAAGGATCGAAGTTGGAAGACTAATTTCTTTCTTTTATTATGTGTATGTGATATTTATACGAATTAACATGACCTTTACATGTTGTAAGCTCATCTCTTGTGGACTTTAAAGCGAGGCTGGTTTTCTATTTCCTTTCTTTTCAATCTAAAAAGTAACATGGTAGCCCTGGCATCATCAACAGACGAATGGGCTCCTTGTTGAATGCTGATTCTTAAGAAGTGAAGCGTCAATTTCTTCAATGCAGGCTGTTTCCCTTGTGATATGTCTCTATATCCTGGAAATTGTGCAGTGTCTCTTATCATTAATTTTGGATGCGAGAGGAAGAGTTGTTCCAAATCATTGCTCAAGGCATGGCCCACCAATATTCTGTCCTGTAACAAGTCTGAAATACGTTTTTGGGCGTCTTCAAACGTCACAGCATTGACCATATCCTTTGCAGTCACTCCACTCACCCATGTCCTCCAATCGGTGACTTTCTCTTTAGGCTTCACATAAGTGTCGTAGATTACATGTCCATAGAAGTTTACCACAGAAACTCTAGCCAAGGCCGATTCCTTGCCATCTCCTACTCCCACAAATTCACAATCCATTGCCAAATACTTCCCTGGCTCCTTCATCCTTTTGCTCTTCAAATTAACATCAACTTTTGTAGCTTCTCGTATTATGTTTGACTCATCGATTTCTTGCTCGTTCACCCAGAGGGACGCTTCTAATGGTCCCATAAGAACCAACTTGGCAGGCTCTTCAGTACTCTTCTTTCCATTCTTTGCAGCAACTTCTTGATCTAACCGCTTTTGCACTTGACTTTTGGTAGACGCTGGCTTCTTCTTTGCAATGCTCTTTTTCTTGCCAATAAACGCCTTAGCAACATTGGAACTGGTCTTGGATGTTAGCTTTTTGCTTAGTTTCTTCCAATTCAGTGAAAGTCCAGTCATATGATATTTATTGAATAGCCCCAAATTTGAAGATTTAGATTTTAAGAACGCGATGACTATCCATCAGTAGTGTGTACAATATTAAATCTACAAGGTCACCAAATAAAATTGTGGAAAATTTATTTCTTATACCAAGGTACAATATTGAGATGCGGAACCTGCCGTATCTTATCGGAAGACTTTAGATTACAGCAATGTCACTGCTTGTTACGTATTAAACTATTGGATCATTGAGTATACCTGAATGACCCATTTCAACTTTTCAATAATTTCTTCACTTTCAGCAACACTGACAGCCTCCAAGTCATATTTTTTCTTTATTGGATCTTTGGAATTGTCTATATTTTTCTGGATGACAATCTTGAAGTGGTTGGGATTCTTGGAATTCTTGTACTGCTTTAATTTCACAATTTGCGTAATGTGAAAAGACGAGGTTTTCATCATCAGTTCCTTGTAGTAGTTGTTATAGTTATAATGGATATGATGGTGGTGCTGGTGACTATGATTTGATGTTCCATCACCCTGAGTGAATGGATTCTCTCCTGGGGTCTTTTTGAAGACAATGTCATCAGATGGAGTTAAATGAATATAATCACCATCTAGTACCAATGACTTTTCAATCCTGTTGAGAATAGTATTCTTTTTTCTGAAAACCTTCCACTTGTAGTAAATGGTATTGAGATTTGTAGGCAACGAAGGGTTCTTGCCTCTCATAATGTCATCAAGATATTTGTTTGAATTAATTTGAATTTTACTCTTCGTAATGGAAGCTGGTCTCCCAAGTCTGAACTTTGAGGGGTTGGATGACTTTTGAGAGTTAATCTGGGATGATAATTGGGAGGCAGGTGAAGTAATTGTCATCAGTTCAAGTTTTTCGTCTAGTTTAGTTTTGTCGGGAGTGATATTCATGAAGGTTGATTCAGATGGTGTGATATTAGGAGCCAGACCCAAAGTTTCATTAACTGAATTGAGTTGGTCATTGGCAGGTACGAGCACCAAAGAATTGAATTTCAAACTAGACACCTTATCCGTAAGAGCCAAGTTTTTAGTTTCATTGGAGCTGCTAGTTCTAAGCATAGACTTTGGTTGATTTAAAGCGGCACCTCCCACAACTTGTTTGAATTTATACTTCAAAGGAAGACCCTGGTCCGCACAGAAATCTCTCAATATTTGGCCAATAGTTGAATCGGAGCGCACAAAAAACTGAAATCCTTCAGACAGCTTCAGTTTAAATGGATAATTCATAATCCTCAATTCCACTCTATCGGCAGCAGGAATGTCGGAAGCATTTCTACTTCCCAATTTGTTGAGCTGTTCAACTTCAGATTCTTGAGTTCTTTGATATGCAAGTAAGTTTTGCCTAACTTCGATTGGTAAGGGGGTCTGTGCTTCGTTTCGTTTAATTTCTTGAAGATCAGCCACTTTACATAATGCAATTTCTTTTGGGTTGTTGTAAGAGGCCAAGTCTCTGCCTCTGTCAAGTATACCAAAGGAACCATAGTTTTCTCCATCTTCATCTACCAACTCAAGTCTCCAATGGTTTGGATTTAAATATGAAACGTCTTCAAAGGAGGACTTAAAGGCAGGCAATTTTGATAGATTCAACAAGATTAGACCAATACAATCAACCACTACCACCTTTCGATTGACCATCAAGTTATGTAGAGTAGGTTTATTACTTGGTGGAAGAAAAACATTCAAACTAACCTTTTGATTTTCATCAGCCAAGGCACTTGAATCCACAAACAAGTAATATGCTAAAGGGTTGACATTGATTGATTTAAACCTTGTGTGTATCAACGAACTTAGGTTGGAAGAATTTAAATTGGTAGTTTTGATTTCATGTTTCTCAAAAGTGAGAGAAACTGGTTTCTTGAGTGATGTTATCGATTTAGTTGAATTTGCATTGAAACCTTTGTGAATTATCGAAGAATGTGAGGACAAAATTTTCATATTTCCCCCACCTGGAATTTTTGTGAGACTAGGCGGTTCAAGAGAACTTTCCCGCTTCTTCTTACGGGACTTCTTGTCAATTTTGAAAGAATTTGAGCTGTTAGGGTTGTTGAACGAGTAAGAATTAGACTCATCGTACGAATTCAATAAAATAGAGGAATTCAAGATTGAGTCGGTCTCAATATCTGTAAATGCAGAGTCTGTAGACGAGACCTCCAGGTCATTTTCGTCACTCACATCGTCATCATCTTCCTCTTCCTCGCCATTTTGGTCGTCATCTTGGTGGTTGTTGGAAAAGGAAGAATATGATTGTGATTTGGACTTAGATAACTTTGAATGTTCTTCCGGATTCCAGTTCTGAACTACCTGGCCATTCGCATCGACAGGAACTCCAAAGTCACTATCAATTGTGATCAAATCACTGTTGTCAACAGGTTGTTTGGATTTTCTGCGAGACCTCCTTTTTCCTTCTGTTTCAGTTGCATCTCCATCTTCTGTATCATCATTGTTCAACTCCTCTTCTATAAGTGCCAAACTCTTATTAATAGCTGGTTTGAAAACCAGAGTTTTTATAGATCCGTCACTGTCACTGTCACTGTCACTGTCGCTCACAGAGTGATTATTCTCTTTGTCTTTTGAGTGGAAAAATCTTGCGATTCCTGGCGCAATCCGGCTCTTTGATTTTCCTCTGATAGTTTTGGTATATGTGAGCTCGTTCTTGGAATCTTTCTGTTCGTTCGATACAGGTTCCGAATTTAATTCTTCTTCCTCCGATTCGGTAACTTCCCTGGAATCATCGAAGTTATATTCGGATGTCCAAGTCTCACCTCCTTTTTCCTCAAATTTGTCTATGCTATTTTTGCTGGGTACGTTTGACAACCTCCGTTCTGTAGAATGCAGCTTATTCGTCCTCTCAGGAAGCTTCTTGCGACGGGAGACTCTTGAATCCAGATTATTCGGCCTCTTTTGATCATATGCCTGTAGAGATTTCTGAACAAACCTTGCAACCTGGAAATCTATGGGAGGAGACTCGGTAGAGTCGAAATTGGGAAGTGGTGTACTGACGTTGAACTCATTTTTGATTTCAATAGGTTGGATAATTGAGGTGGAACTTTTGTCGGTGTTGGCCAGAACTAGATAGGAGGTTCTTAGATGTGCTATGAGACGCGACGATTCAAAAGGAAATGCCATCTTGAGTAAGAAACATAGCAGGAATCCAATTCCTTGCAATGGAGGGAAACAGAATGAATCAATAACGAGCCTGGGTCACGTGACACACTCAGTATATTTTCGCCAGATAGCGACGTGCACCACCATGTGGTGATTTTTATTAGCAGTGGATATGCACGAGTTTGTCCACGTCCATTTCTGGACGTGAAATCCGTGTGGACACAATCCAATTCGACCAATTGCTTCGCCATATTGTTCTGCCTATCTTGGCAGCCGCACCCCGTGACCCCCAAGCCATGCCCCTCCATACCCCTTATCGAAAATCTGCAGTCCCCATCTGACCCGCAAGTTCCAGCAGTCACGTGCCAGGGAAGTTTCATTTGGGCCAGATTAAAATAGACTAGCAACTTACACACGTGAGCATTCGGACACTCCGGAGCCAGAGACTGAACCACATGGCTTGACGGGGCTCGTCAAGCGGCTGTATTGCAGGAAGCGGTAGGATACCCGGAATTGCGCTCCTGGGGGTGTGGCGTCGTAGGTGGGCCGAAAGCCGCCGTTCTCTGCTGTCCCTGAAGCAGTAGTGGCCATATCGGCCCAGTCACGTGACATACTAGCTTGGCGGAGTATAGCAAGATCACTTCCAAGCACAACACCTTACACCCTTCCACTTCTTCCCACTACACGCCAAGTCAAGTTGCACCGCTGCATTCGTACTATGCACCACTAATTCTTGCAGTTGTACTTAGATTGAATAGATTGCCCCAGCATTGATTGCCAATCGACAACCCACGCCTTTGGAGCCTCTAAATTTCAAATATTGTGTTTCAGTTCCTCGTTTAGTGAATTCACCTTCTTAGCATTACTGGTCTGCACCACCCCCAGCTGTCAAGATGTCCGGTCAAGACAACCAACAGAGCCATTTGCACGACTTGGAGGGCGAACTAGACAACATATATAACACGTATGTCAGTCCCCACAATGACAGTGTTGATACCCTTGATTCCGAAAGAGACCAGGCTCCCGACGTCCGGACGTTCAGGTACAGGGACGTCCAAGATTTGCCGCCAGTTCACATCTCCTCCAGGTTGTCGTCCATGGGAGTGGATGGTGACGACGAATCCAAGAGTGCCCCTGTTAGTCCTTCCTCCACGTCTTCTTTTGACTTTGACCCGCAAAGAAGATACCCTGCCATGACAAACTCATCCTTGAATGTTATGTTGGGCGATACAAGTTTGGAGTCGGATCTCAAGGCCATTACCAACGAAGGCACTCCGTTGTCCAGCAGTGATAAATTGGGACCAATTTCTCATGATGCCGAAGACTGGAACGAGAAAGGAGCTGCTATCAAGAAGATACCCAGTGGGAATTCATTTAGAGTGGTCAGACGGACGGTTAACGACTTCAAGTTTGGTAGAAATTTAGGTGAAGGATCATATTCTACAGTCGTTTTGGTTACAGACAAGCATACTTCTAAGCATTATGCCTGTAAAATCTTAGACAAAACCCATATCATTAAAGAGAAAAAAGTGAAGTATGTTAATATCGAGAAACATGCGTTGAATAGACTAAGCAACCGGATGGGAATTATCTCCTTATACTTCACCTTCCAAGACAAGTCGTCTTTGTACTTTGTTTTGGATTACGCTTCAAATGGAGAATTGTTGTCATTGATAAAGCAACATAACACTCTCAATGAAGATTGTGTGAGACATTTTGGTGCTCAGATATTGGATGCAATCAAATACATGCATGATAACGGTGTTATCCACAGAGATATCAAACCAGAGAATATCTTACTTGATGACAAGTTAAGAATCCAAATCACAGATTTTGGAACAGCTAGATTATTAGAAAAGAAAAATGATGAAAGTGAGGACTACCCCGTTGATGTGAGAGCCAAGTCTTTTGTGGGTACTGCAGAATACGTTTCTCCTGAGCTTTTGGATAGCAAATTTTGTGGAAAACCAAGCGATATCTGGGCTCTTGGTTGTATTTTGTACCAAATGATTGCAGGAAAACCACCATTCAAAGCTACAAATGAGTATTTGACTTTCCAGAAAATCACGAAGTTACAGTACGCCTTCAGTGCTGGTTTCCCTACAGTTGTCAGAGATTTGATTAAACAGATTCTTGTTTTACAGCCATCTAGACGTGCAACTATACCCATGATCCAGAAGCATTACTTCTTCCAATCAATTGATTTCAACGACTTCGATCTGATCTGGTACAAGGAACCTCCTGAGATTGGCCCATACAAGATGACAGCCAAGTCGATGTCGAAAATCCCCGAATTATCCAAACAGAATCATCATGCAGTGGTAAGAAAGCCTGTTAGAAAAACTGCCAAGACTTCAAAAGCAGTTCAAGAAGAAAAATTGGTCAATCCAGCCAGTGCAGCAGCATTCGTTCTTAGTAAAAAGAACGCTTCAGAGAGCAGTTTGAATGACAGTAGTGAGTCACCCATGGATAATGAACATTCACCAGCACCACCACCCGCATCTGCTCCTCCCGTGCCTACCCAAACTCACACACCAACCCCTCCCCCAACTTCTTCGTCTTCCACTCCTACTCCACAAACAAGAGGTCACAGTGCTGGTGACTATATTCCTGGAACTAATATTTTGAGACCAACTATTAATAGTAGGTCTTCATTCAGATCTTCTGCCCATAGGAGCTCACCTAAACCAAAGCCAAAGCCAAAGGTTATGGAGGTCACCCCATTATCATCTGTTGAAGTGGCATGGAACGATCATTTACACCACCAAGATGAAAGAATAATGAAAATTGGACCAGTCAATGCAACACGTGAATGGACTGAAGCGTTTGAGCGCAAACACAAGGGATCCTTGCATAGTGCTCCACTTGGAATGGCAAGTAAGTTACATTCTGCAAGAAATTCTAGCAGTTTGCTTTCTCAAGTCGTGAACGGCAATTCAGGCGGTTTAAGGGGTTCCGTGACTGCTACCAGCAGTGATATTGAGGATGAATCCGAAGCAATCGTGAACTACTTTGAAATTGAGGAAGCTGCTGAGTCCACGGAATCTGAGTCACCCGATACTCCAACTTCACAAAATGGCAGCAAATACAGCACATCTGCCTTATTCAAGAAATTAAGAATTGGACACGGCGACAGGAAAGATTCGCAAGGTTCAAATGATGATAGTTCTAGCAACGGAAACAGACACCATCCTTTAGAAAAGACAAGACTTTGCACTATGGTCATAACTTCTCATGGAAGAGCATTGATATTCTTACGCACTGAAAGTGAAAGCAATGCCAGATTGATTTGTGAGGTGAAGTTGGCACATTCGTCTATTACCTTTAAGGAATTAGTTTCTAGTGGAGGTAAATTCCAGAAGAGTTTACCAGCTAATGGCGTGTTTGCGATTGTTTCTAGTGAAACCACGCTTGCATTCGAGGTGAGTCGTGTTGAAATTAACTCGTGGACCGATGCATTGGCCAAGGCAAAACTCAACGAAATTGAAAGAGTTAAGCAAGGAGATGTCGTAACCAAGTCCAAGCCAGCAGATGTCGTAACCAAGTCCAAGCCAGCAGATGTCGTGACCAAGTCCAAGCCAGCGGAGTCTTCTCCCAAGATAAGACAATCGGAAGTTTTAGTCAAAACGAGACATGCGGAGCCAGCCAAGCCCAAACATGCAGAAGGTATTCCAAAGTCCACGTCCACCAACCGCATTCTGTCACCCAAACTTCAAGAGCCGGCTTTCATTGTCAGCAACCACCGCCGGAATATTAGTGCTGGAATTGCCGAAAAGGAAAAGGTAGAAACAAGCCATGGTCCCAGCTCTCCCTCGGTTCCCCAGCACCGGTCTGCTTCTGATAAGCCATTTCCGTTATTGGCTGCGAAAATCAAAAACAGATCCACCAGCACAAGAAGAAAACCACCACCTCCGCTCAGTCCTCCCAATGGAGTGAGTATGTCTACGGGACTTGCGCATGACCTTAACGGAAATGACAATGGATTGCAGGCAGCCGTTTTGGCAGTTTCCAATAATGCGCATACCGCATTGAATCCCAGCTACAGACGGTCCAGCTTCACCAAGGAGGACCGGTCCAGGTTCAAAAGCGCCATCAGCGCGGTGCGTGCGTCGCCCACGAGTGCCGGAGTGACGTCCAAAAATTCCAAGCTTCTTGCCCGAAGCCAGAGATCTAAGTAACTACACGAATAGCATGCAGAGAACCTGTTCACCAATATAAGATTGTATTTCCGTAAAGATACCCGTCGCGCATGGTAGTTCACGTGACACGCAGCACGTGCGCAGAAAAAGACAGTCACACACTCACGTGCCTCCCCACCATGACCCCCGTCAACTGCCCTCCGCCGCACCTTCCTAGTTGGGCGTGTTACCCGGCCACGGCCCTCTTTGTGTCCCTAAAATTTTCACCTAGTGTGCGGGAGATGGATGGGCAACGAGCCGGGTCTCTGATCAAAAGTGTTTCTAAAAATTTTCAATCGAGGTTTCTCTACTAGTACAACACATCAAAATGGCTAAGTTCATCAAATCAGGTAAAGTTGGTATGTATAAACTTCACAGAACACGCACAGAGAGACCGGGAACATGAGAGGCAGCATTGAAGCGTATTGTTTTATCCATTGAAAGATTCACCCCATGACGTTGGACTGACGGGGAAACAAAGTCTCTCTTGAGTTTACGTGCCCAAAGTCAAAGCAAAGGTCCCACACAAGTCCCCAAGACCCCATCCAGATATCCACGTCACGAATACCACGAGCCGTCCATTGCATACGCTCCAAGTCTGGTCCGTCCCTCATCTCCCGTTGCAACTTTTCACGCCAAATACTAACATTGCAGCTATCGTCGTCCGTGGTCGTTTCGCCGGTAAGAAGGTTGTCATCGTCAAGCCCCATGACGAGGGAACCAAGTCTCACCCATTCCCACACGCCATCGTTGTTGGTGTCGAGAGAAACCCATTGAAGGTTGCCAAGAGCCACAGCGCCAAGAAGATTGCTAAGAGAACCAAGGTCAAGCCTTTCGTCAAGTTGGTCAACTACAACCACTTGATGCCAACCAGATACTCTTTGGACGTTGAATCCTTCAAGTCCGCTGTCACCACCGAGGCTTTGGAAGAGCCATCCCAAAGAGAAGAGGCCAAGAAGGTTGTCAAGAAGGCTTTGGAGGAGAAGCACCAAGCTGGTAAGAACAAGTGGTTCTTCCAAAAGCTCCACTTCTAAGCGTTGTTTAATCTTTTCTGCATGGGTAATAAACAATTTACGATAATATAGAACCGTGGGGTTCCGTCTTGTATACTCTGTAATAAATTAGTCCTTTGACGGCGATGAATAATCAGTGTAGAGGTGCGATACCGTGCATATGTGGTGCATGTCTGATGCATATGTGAATATTGTCTTTGTTAGTGGTAGACTCTTTGGTCGTGTGATGGTATTGTATTGACTGCCTACTTTCACCGTGGTAGCTGGCACTTTTTCACCGGGTCACGTGGCACAACTATATTTTCGTATCTCAACAAACTGGAGATTACACCACATGTCTGCTATAGAACAAGGGATCAAAGAGCTCAAGGTAACTGGCGAACAGCCTGCTGCTGCAGCTGCTGCCAAGGAGGCCGAACAAGTGGTCACACCTTGGGATGTCGAGGGTGCTGTTGTCGATGGCGAAGCCCAGGGCATTGACTACGACAAATTGATCCAGCAATTCGGCACCAAGGCCATTCTGGCGGAAGTTTTGCAGCGGTTCAAGGAGGTGACTGGCCACGAGCCCCACCCCTTCTTGAGACGGGGCGTCTTCTTCTCCGAGAGAGACTTGGGCAGAATCTTGACCTTGTATGAACAGGGCAAGCCCTTCTTCTTGTATACAGGCAGAGGCCCATCTTCTGACTCCATGCACTTGGGTCACATGATCCCGTTCATTTTCACCAAGTGGTTGCAAGACGTTTTTGACGTGCCTTTGGTCATTGAGTTGACCGACGACGAGAAGTTCCTCTTCAAGCCCAAGTTGACCATCAAGGACGTCAAGGGCTTTGCCGTGCAGAACGCCAAGGACATCATTGCCGTGGGCTTCAACCCCGAGAACACCTTCATCTTCTCCGACTTGCAGTACATGAACGGAGCCTTCTATGAGAACGTCGTGAGAACTTCCAGACAAATCACCACCTCCACGGCCAAGGCGGTGTTTGGGTTCAAGGATTCCGACTGCATTGGCAAGGTGCATTTTGCCAGTGTCCAGATTGCCACTTCCTTCCCCTCGTCCTTCCCCGGCATCTTGGACTTGCCAGACAAGACGCCCTGCTTGATTCCATGTGCCATTGACCAGGACCCATACTTCAGAGTGTGTAGAGACGTGGCGGAAAAATTGAAGTTTTCCAAGCCTTCGTTGATCCACGCCAAGTTCTTCCCTGCCTTGCAAGGAGCCACCACCAAGATGTCTGCGTCCAACACCACTTCGTCCATTTTCATGAACGACACCCAAAAGGAGATCAAGACCAAGATCAACAAGTATGCATTCTCTGGAGGAAAGATGACCGTCGAAGAACACAGAGCCCTTGGTGGTAACCCCGACGTGGACGTGGCCTACCAGTACATGTCCTTTTTTGTCGATGACGACGACAAGTTGAAAACCTTGTACGATGGCTACAAGAAGGGAGAGATTTTGTCTGGAGAAATGAAGAAGGAGTGTATTGAGGTGATTCAGAAGTTTGTGAAGGATTACCAGGAAAGAAGAGCTCTTGTCGACGATAAGACCGTCGACAGCTTCATGAAGCCACACAAGCTTACTTATGGTCAAAAGGAGAGATTGGTGCCAGTTAAGGAGGCCCCACCAAAGGAAAAGAAGTAGATGTATAGATGGATAATAATAAATTATATGCACTGTATTCAAATTGAGATTACAAGAAATAATTAAACTGAACCTGTGCTACTAGTTTCTTTATACTATATTTTACTCTAGGTTAAATTACATAAAAAAGATCATTGAAAATTATACTAAAGGTATGCAATTATGTTTTTATACTGTATCCAGAATCTATGCTAAACTTGTTGATCGATAATAGACCCAATTCTAGAATAATGAGATCCACAAAACTGTATCTGCAAAGTATGGCTTTATGAGTTCCAAAATATAGAGTAGCACTGGTATTTCTCTCCATAGAACTATTCGAATTATAATGGTATTTCTCTCCATAGAACAATTCGAATTATAATAGTATTTCTCTGCATAGAACTATTCGAATTATAATAGTATTCTTTAGAAAAAGCCATATTCTGGATTGCACAGATATTTCTTTCGATACACAGTAATCTAATTAGACTGGTATTGAAGTATAAGCCCATGAAACAATATAGACTAGTCGCTCCATCCATTGACTATGCAGCTCCATCCATAGCTTCATCTATTGACTATGCAGCTCCATCCATAGCTCCATCCATTGACTATGCAGCACCATCCATAGACTAGTAGCACCATCCATAGCTCCATCCATTGACTATGTAGCTCAACCATGGCTCCATCCATAGACTAGTAGCTCCAATTCAGTTATTCTAATAATTTCTTGACATTCTCCAACACAAACATCAATTTCTCGAAATCGTCGCTGCTGGTTTCGTCGCCCTTGCCAAACCACCGAGATCCTATGGACAAGATGGCAGGCTTGGGGTTTTTGGAAATGGAGATGACTTTTCCCACTTGCGTGGCCACAATCTGGATTTTGAGATTGGCATGGTTGCCCACAATGAGCCGCGGCTCGATTCCATCGTCGCCTATGTCCTGGTTGAGAAAGGCGTCGTGGTTCATGAAGGTCTTGGACGACATGGGTATGTCGAAGGTAGTGTCCATTACGCCGTCGATGTGGACGTTGATGATCATCTTGTCGGCCAAGTCGACTTTGTGGAAGAAGAACTCGGTGTTGGCGTCATCGACGTAGTGTTCGGTGAAGGCGGTCGAGAAGCCCGAGGGGTCTTTGGTGAGAGAGCCCATGTCGTCATAGTAGAAGAAGGGAAAACGTGAAGTGTGTGTCACGTGACCTGGTATATTTGAAGCCGACTCGGACTGGCTCCAACAAGACGAACCAACAGGAGTGGACATGCACCCACGCCGTGCCGAGGGGCTTAGAACGACCGTGCCTTCCCCGTTTCCACGGATCAAACCAGAGCCATTTTCCACCACGTATTTCTGCCTTCTCCACCGCATTGCACCGTACGGCGATGACCGAGGAACAGGTGGATTTAGCAGTGGAATGCGGCCCACTTGGGAAGTTAACATCGGAGTTTCAGAACCTGCCAAACCCTGACGATGTGCCCCTTCCAGGAAGGGACACATCCAGGGCCTTCCAGGGCCTTCCAGGGCCTTCCAGGGACCTCATGCGGCGGAATATACGGCATTTCACCCTGGTTCATTTGTAACCATTACGTCCACATTAGTCACTCTCGCATTTCTTACATCATCATCTAGAACCCCATTTTTCAAATGTGAAAAATCGCACCTGCAAGTGCTTCACCACCTTATTTGACATTCAGCGTCACGCCATCTTGTCCAGCCTGGAAACAGAAACGACACAACTCGACTCCTTTCTTCACCAACACCGTCTCCCCCGTGTCCTCCACTTAAATACCCCTCCGGCCCCCGACTTCTTCTCCACAATGACTCTTTTCCACGACATTCCCCAGGCCATCCAAGCATTCAAGAACGGCGAGTTCTTGATCGTCATGGACGACGAAAGCAGGGAGAACGAAGGCGACTTGATCATTGCCGCCGAGAAGATCACCCAGGACAAAATGGCCTTCCTTGTCAGGCACTCCAGCGGCTACGTGTGCACCCCGTTGTCCACCGCCAGAGCAGACCAGCTCGACTTGCAGCCCATGCTCAAGGACAGAACCGACAGACACGGCACCGCATACACCGTGACCTGTGACTTCAAACAAGGCACCACCACCGGCATCTCGGCCCACGATAGAGCATTGACGGCCAACGGCTTGGCCGACCCCAAGTCCACCTCCGATGACTTCATAAAGCCAGGACACATTTTGCCACTCAGAGCCGTGCCCGGGTTGTTGAAACAGAGAAGAGGACACACTGAGGCCAGCATTCAATTGTGTGAGTTGGCCGGCTTGCAGCCAGCAGCGGTCATCTGTGAATTGGTGAGAGATGAGGACGGTTTAATGCAGAGATTGGACGACTGTGTCAAATTCTCCAAAGAACACAACATCAAGATCATCTCCATCGACCAAATAGTCAAGCATCTCGGTTAGTGGGGACATTTTCTTGAAAGTGATAGATTATGTAATTACGTTTAACTAAGAATGGATTTTATTATGCGTAGCTGCTATTGAAGTGGATTATGGCTATATCAATGGCTCGGTCAATGAAGACTGGTCAATGAACCCTTTGATAGGTCAATGAACCCTTTGATAGGTCAATGAACCCTTTGATAGGTCAATGAACCCTTTGATACGTCTCTCAATTTGCTCGATTTGGCAAGTTTCATCAATAGCTTCTATTGAAAGGTCTCTCAATTGGCTCGATTTGACAAGTCTCATCAATAGCCCTTCTATAGTTCTCTCAATTGGCTCGATTTAGCACGTTTCATCAATAGCTTCTATTGATAGTTCTCTCAATTGGCTCGATTTAGCATGCTTCTTCAACAGCTCTTCTATAGTTCTCTTAATTGGCTCTAGGTCTCTTTATGGGCACTTCTATTTGACAGAACTAGTTCAATTATGGCTTTTTATTTGGACTGAATCTCAATTGAGTCTTCTATTTTGACTGGTCTTTTCATTGTCCTTAATTTTGACATTTCATTGGTCTTTGATTTGGCTTTTCATTATCTTAACTTTTCATTGGATAATTTTGACTCTTCATTGGTTTTCAATCTTAAATTTTCATTGGATAATTTTGACTTTCATTGGTCTCTAATTTTTGATTGGATCTTCACTTCAACATCAATTGGGCTCTTCTCTTTCCACTCACCTCGTCCTTCAACGACTTGACGTCCACCTTGACCTTGTCAAACAATGCAACCGTCCGCTTCGTCTTATTGAAGTCCACGAAGGTCAACTCGTAAGTGTCTTCGTTGTATTCTGCCGAATTGGCGTCTCCTAACAATTCCAATTTGATTAAGCCTTCGATACCGAACTTGGGCACCAAAACCACAATACCGTTGTTGAAACACTTAATCACATAACCTTCATGTTCGGCTTCGTTATTTCTCATCACTTGACCCACATAATACTCAATACTGGCTCTGCCAGCAAATTGTGCGTTCCTGTGACGTCTGTTGATGTTCTTCACAATGAGCTCCATCTTGTTCTTGTCTCTGTGACTCAAGTCCAAGTTTTCGTATCCGATTGCACCCGCAAGTTGTCTATGAGCAACAACATCACAGTATCTTCTGATTGGCGAGGTGAAATGGGTGTAAATGTCCACGGCCAAACCATAATGCCTAAACTCAGGATAGCCGTAGGATCCTGATGGGAAGTACTCAGCTGCCATCATACATCTGGTAGACATGATACGCAACAAAGTATTGAAGTATGGATCCTTTGGATCTTCACATCTGTCCAACGAGTCGGCCAAGGCCTTGGATGATTCCAATGAAATGCTCATTCCAGGCTTTCTTGCACTCAACATATCGTTAAGGGCCTCGAAGTTGGTGGCTGGAGGAGGAGCGTGTCTTCTCAACATGGCAGTTTGTGGGTATGCATCATAAATTTTTCTGGCGACGGAAATATTGGCAAACAACATGAATTCTTCAACCAAGGAGTTGGTTTCCAATAACTTCTTGATTTCAACTTCATTGGGGTCGGAAGTCTCACTGTCCATGTGAACCTTCACCTCAGGGGAAGCCAAATTCAAGGCACCAGCATCAATTCTCTTTTGTTTCAATTTCTTAGAAAGCTTTAATAAGATCCGCATAGAGTTGGTCAATTCGTCTTGTTGGGAAGGGTCGTCGATTCTTAACTGTGCCCTTTCATACGAAAAGGCTTCTCTGGACTTGATTATTGACTTCATGTAGTTCACATTGACAATGTTAGCATTTTCATCCAACTCCCAGATAACCGAAAATGCAAATCTATCAACATAAGGCTTAAGCGAACACAAGTTGGTACCTAACAACATTGGCAACATGTCAATTCTCTTGTCGACCAAATACACCGAAGTACCTCTGGCTGCACCTTCTTGGTCCAATGCAGTTCCAGCCTTAACAAAGTGAGTGACATCTGCAATGTGGACTCCAACCTCATAATTACCATTTGCCAATTGCTTAGCATGCAAGGCATCGTCGATATCCACACAGTTTGGTGGATCGATAGAACAAACAAGCTTGTCACGCAAGTCCTTTCTTTTCAACAATTGAGGATCGTTTGTGTTCGTAATGTCAGGAACAACCCAGTTATTTCCGTCCTTTGGCAAACAGTCGAGAACATTCTTGGAGAACGGTCTATATTCCACGTCGTGCTCCAAGAGCAAGGCCTCGGTCTCTGCTTCTGCACTTTCGACTTCACCCAAGGCTCTGACAAAGTGTCCGTTTGGATAACGGGAATTTGAGGGCCAAGAGTCCACGACAACAACGATTCTTTGTCCCAAAAGTTCTTTTGCTTTCCTTGTTCTAATTCTAATCTTTGGCAAGACCTTGTCCATCAAGACGACAAAGCAACTCTTGGATGAATTTCCCGTATCATCTGCAGAAACAGAAGTGGGGGCAATTTGGCCAACATAGTATCTCCACGATCTTCTGCTGATACCCACAATTTTGGCAGTTGGTTGCAACCTTGAGTGTTCCTCGGTTGTGGTAGAAGTCAACTTCATGGCCTCCTGCGCCAACAATATACGTTCTTTGTCAGAAACAATACTAGTAGCAATTGTTTCGTCGATCTCATCGTCGTCACTAGCGTTGTCATTGGCTCCGATGGTGTTCTCCTCAATGATGGTTGTGGAAAGTTCCTTCCACTTATCCTTTGGAAGCAATTCGACAATGACAGAATCACCATTGAAGCCACGATTCAAGGACTTAGTTCCCAAAATCAATAAAGGCTTCTTGAATGCCGGAGTCTGAACTGTACCTTGCAAACAATTGTAAGGGGAAATATTCAAAATACCTTGGTACAACGTGCCGTTTTTGATACCTGCCATAACTCTCGAATCGTTGTAATACTCAGGAAAGGTGGTTTCATTTTCACCCTTGAAGTTGCGCTGCTCGTTGGGAATCAAGTCCCTCAAGTCATCGGCATTCTTCAAGTCGTCAATGTACTCTGTGAGCGACCTTGCATCAATCTTGTCGGCAATAGCCTTCTTCCTGTTGTCGGCATCATTGCAAACAAAGATTATATTGATCTTCTGCTCTGCGTTGTGGTTATTCAAGTGGTCATCGTACCAGGTAACGAACTTTCTGATGGCACGGTCATTACGGTCGTTGATGGACTCCTTCTTTTCACGGTTGACGTAACAGGCTTCGTTGTATTCGTTGTGGAAAACAACGAATCTCTTATCCTCTGATTTTACCAACGCTCTGATTCTCTGGTAGATGGGAATGGATCTGTTTTTCACTTCTTCCAACACCGTCTGAGGGATGATGACATCGTAGAACGCCTCGGTGCTTTCCAACAAGTCGATTGCATGCAAGATGATATTGGCATCCAAAACCACGTAGTGTTTGAGATTCGACTTGGTCTTAGCGGGAGATTCACTCAAGATAAACTTGGCCAACTCTCCTTGGGCATCGGCCTTTAGTATTTGCTGACATTTGGTACACGCTCTGGACAAACAGGGGATGTCGTTTCTCAAGTAATGTTCTCTGACCACTTTCAAGGCACCTCCGTTTCTGGAACGTACAAACACCTTCGAAGTGACCGTGAGGCCACTTGATAATCTCTTTCTTTCGCCTATCATCGGTAGATAGAAGTGACTTCAAGATTAGTTTAAATCATCGCAACTTTTTTTAAGAGGGACACGCCTCTGGGTGCAAAAGAGGCAGGCATGAATGTATAGAAGGAGATGGGATAGTGTAGATGAAGGAATTAGTAGAAGATAACGGGTGTGGTGGAAGTGATGCGATTGGTTGGATTTTATAGAATTGGTGGACGTGTTAACTTAGGCTCCTACAATAGTAGTTTAATTTTCATGTACTCACCTCAGCACTATTGGTATTTACGAGGTTATTGAAGCAGTCAGAAAAATGGCGAATTCGGGGATCCTTGCTGAAAATCGGCACCGCCGTTCCTTTGTTGACCTTGTATGTGGATTCTGTCGAAGGGAATATGCTTGGAGGAGTCACTTGGGAGAGATATGCCGAGGTTCGTGTCGCAAGTTCTTCATAAAGCTCACGAAGAAGCACCGAAGTATCCCGTGATTCGGGTGGCAGTTGAGCCAGAATTGCGGAATTTCTCTCTACTTGTGCATCCATAAGGGTCTGTGAACTCAACTTGAGCGGGCCCAAGCTGGCGGAATTTCTGGAGCAAATAGTGGGAGTCTCAATGCGGTCAAATTGAGAAATAGAAGCCATTTCAAGCTCTTCTATCTCTTGCAGGATGAACCCTCCAAGATCTTCCTCTTCAGTCTTCTGATCAATTATGTGTACATCTAGTGGATCTATGGGTTTCGAAGCAGAATATTCTGGGGTAATTGTAGTAGACCCTAGGATCAAGTCTTTTCGAGCTAGTCTTTTATTGAGTGAAACAAGCACCTCCAAGCTTTCAGAATATGCCCATTTTATGAGCATATTCTTCAAACGATACCGTTTCTTGATTTTTCCACTTGTCATCTCTGCTTCAGGTTCAATTTGCAACTTTGTAGAAATTTTCGTAGAAGTGGGAAATATTTCATTTTGAAAATACGGAGATGCGAAATCCGGATCCAAGCACTTCTCACTAGCCACGGGATCCAAGGTGTGGGGCTCGAATATGAAGAGAGATCTCATGGCCACAGTTGCAACCATTTGGAGGGTCCACACACAAATGGACCTGTGTCATGTGACGTTCCCCCAGTACCGAGGCACGTGATCCACGGCCAATGAAAATTCTTCCTGTTCTCAGTATCCGAACAAATCTGGTTTGAAAAGTAGACACCAACTCACCTTATCACACTACATATACACAATGGGTTCTGCTTACACTATCCTTGGTAGATCTGTTCCAGCTCACCAATTATCCATCGCCACCTTGGGCCTTGTTGTTTTCGTGGCTGCCCCTAAGCCTTGGGGTCCTGCTGCTCCAAAGCACCCAGCCATCAACGCCAGCTCTTCCGAAGAGGAGAAGTTTGTGAAGGAATGGTTGGCCAAGAACGCCCCCGTTGCTGAGAAGCATTGATTGACCCATAGAGTTTCTTGTCCCGCTTTGCATTGACGTGGTTAGCTTATATTCTAGAACACCCGTTATAGTGGTGAATCATCCATTGCAAATGCCAGAGAATGCAAAACTTTCCTTCTCCCAAGACGTTTCTGATCTGTGTGTGGGCTTCTCGAGGCATTTGGCCCCAAACAACGTCATGTTTCTTGAAGCTACACTCGTTAGAAGTCTCATTCAGTCGTGCTTCCGATCCGGAGTATGGCTGGAATTTATAGCCAATATTTATGCAAACAACACCTCCCGACTTGACAACACAGTGCATAGTATGGATAGTTCCATGCTATGGACTGTCGCCTGTAGAGACGTCCTAGCCATAGTAGACCCAGACCGTATAATCCCAAATCCGGGTAACCCCTTATCTCGTTTGGGATGGCCTCAATTTCCAAGATGAGATGAATGAAAAATTACTCTCCAGCTACAACTACAACATGTCGGCCATCTACAAAGCATTGCAGTCCAAAAGCTCAAAGGAGACCTCGGAGAAGGCCAAGCACATAAATAGACAGCGTTTGTTGGTGATATCCTCCAGAGGTGTCACCTACAGACACCGCCACTTGATATCAGACTTGTTGGCTCTTCTTCCCCATGCCAGAAAGGAGCCCAAGTTCGACTCCAAGAAGAACCTCTACCAGTTGAACGAGGTCGCCGAGTTGTACAACTGCAACAACATCTTCTTCTTCGAGTGCAGAAAGCACCAGGACTTATACTTGTGGGTGACCAAGCCGCCCAACGGCCCCACGATGAAATTCCACATTCAGAACTTGCATACCTTGGATGAGCTCAACTTCACCGGAAACTGTCTCAAGGGCTCCAGACCCATCTTGAGTTTCGACAAGGCGTTTTTGGAGAACGACCACTTCAAGTTGATGAAGGAGCTCTTCACGCACACCTTTGGAGTTCCTCCCAATGCCAGAAAGTCCAAGCCTTTTGTGGACCACGTCATGACCTTTTCCATTGTCGACAACAAGATCTGGATCAGAAACTACCAGATCAACGAGACCATGGACGTCAAGGACAGCGAGACCAACGAGATCAACCCCGAGGAGTTGAACTTGGTGGAGATCGGCCCCCGGTTCGTGTTGACTTTGATCACCATCTTGGAGGGCTCTTTCGGTGGCCCCAAGATCTACGAGAACAAGGAGTACGTGTCGCCTAACTTTGCCAGAGCCCAGATCAAGCAGGAGGCTGCTCAGCAGGCCAGAGCAAGGGCCGATGCTGCATTGGACAGAAAGATCAAGAAGAGAAACCAGATCTTGAGGGCGGACCCCTTGTCGAACGACGTGTTGTTCAAGGAATAGATGTATAATAGAAGCATTGTGTGAAGAGTGTAGGATAAAGTAGTAGTAATATATTCTGCTTTGTATCAACTGCTGATTATTATAATCAACTGCTGATTATTATAATCAAGTGCTGATTATAACAGGTAGTTGTGATGCTGCAGTTACACCAAGCGCTAGGTATAATACTGCAGTCAAAACTGCAGTTACATTTCTGCCAGTTATATGCTTTAAGTTGGCCCAGTTATAATACTGCAAGTTACAATACTACTAGTATAACACTGCCATATATGTCCTGCAATTTAATTAGACCCAGTCAAACTGCAAGTTATACTTGACTAGTTATATACAGCCAGTTAGAAGTATTCAAGTTATGCTTGACAGCTAGATATACAGCAGTTAGAATGCAAGTTATGCTTGACAGCTAGATATACAGCCAGTTAGAATGCAAGTTATATATACAGCCAGTTAGAAGTATTCAAGTATCATGCTGCAAATGTATAATACTGCAACTTATATTGCTGTCTCTTACTTGATACCATTACAATACTGCTAGTTATACTTGGCAGCCACATGCAGCACTTACAATTAGACGCTTAGTGTGACACTTTTAACTGCAACTTACTCTTAGACTCCAGCTATAATACTAGAAACCATATCACTGCTAGCAAGCTGCAACTTATACTATAGACTCTATTCTGCAAGTTAAACTTTAGTTATAATCAATACTGCAAGTTATGCAATTTGCATTAAACGCCACTACAATTGACGCAAGTTGCAATTAGACGCTGCTACAATTTAAGTCATGCAAGTCGACGCCAATTACCCATTACAGTATTTGCCGAGCCCAATTGCCGATGATTGTTGCAGATGCGCTATTTGGCCAGTATCCAATTGCCGATGTTTGTTGCATGTCATTACCACCTCCCTGGCTCCCCTTGGCAACACACGTGACCTTAACTCCGTTATGTGTCACTGGTGGAATTAGTCCTTTTGGCAAGGCACGCGTCCTGCAGACAGCGCGATCTCCGTAATATTTTCAGGAACCACAGCCTCCAGGCGCCAGAACCACACACAGCCTTCCGATCTCCGCAAGATTCCACCCTATCAACGTCCGTGACGGCCTGCTCCTGCATCTCCCCCTTTTTCCTGAATTTCAGGCCCCTCCCGGCCTCGAGACGCTGCTGCTGCTGCTGCCTTATTTAGACACGTCCTGCAGACAGCCCCACTATAACTGCGGTCCTCTCTTTAGCCAGTGTTGATCATTCTGGCTTCAAGGCTCTATTCCTGGCCTGTTGCCCTAACATTCGTTATCCTGACATCATCTACAGCCACCTGGCACTCATCCTACTGCCATGTTTCCGCCTTACGACGCCAACCGCAAGGAACAGGCCCCACACTACGCTCCATATCCAAGCCATGACTACAGCGCCAACTCCCAGTTCAACACCCCCAGCGCCTACCACGGCCATTTGAATGATCCAAACCGTCCACACGACCCCACCGACACCCAAAGCATCACCGACGACTTCAACTTTGCCGGCCTGTCCAGTAACAACGTCGGTGTGTCCAAGAACTTGCCGTTTCCACCGTCTGCCAACTACGCCAACAAAGACATGCCTCCCCGGCCCAACGACTACGAGATGTCCCATTTGGCCGAACGCTCCCACCTGTACCACCCCGAAACGCCGCTCATGAACCCCTTCCACACCACGTTCGACTCTGCATACGACTCCTCGTCCTACCGGCCAGACCCCCACAAGCCCTACCGTACAGGCATCCCCATGGACTCTCCAGAGCACAACCATCCGTCCGAATTCCACGAATACCCCTTGTTGGACCATCCCGACAAGCCGCAGCCGCCGCTTCCCCAGCAGATCACCGAGGACTACGACCGTGCTCGCATCAACGAGAAGAACCGCTTGAAGCAGTTGCGCCGCAAGCCCCGCTTCCACTACACCAACATGCCGTACTGGACCATTTTCTTCACCGTCGTCCAGCTCGCCGTGTTCATCGCCGAGCTCGCACGCATGTCCTCGCTCACAGGCTCGGCGTTCCAGACCAAGCCCTACTTCAACCCCATGTTGGGCCCCTCGACATATGTGCTCATCAACATGGGCGCCCGGTATGTTCCATGCATGCACCAGATCGAGGGCATCACCGACGACCCCTCCATCAGCTTTCCGTGTGCAAACTCCACCAGTGTCGACACCAACGTGTGTTCTCTTTCCGAGTTGTGCGGCCTCAGTGCCATTCCCTTGGTCGACAACAAGTACATTCCCGACCAGTGGTATCGAGTGTTCTTGCCCATATTCTTGCATGCGGGTTTCCTCCACATTATCTTCAACTTGCTCCTCCAAGTCACCATGGGGGCCACCATAGAACGACACATCGGGGCCATCAAGTACTTCTTGATATACATTTCCAGTGGAATCGGCGGGTTTCTTTTGGGCTCCAACTACTCACCCGACGGAATTGCTTCCACTGGCTGTTCGGGCTCCCTTTTCGGCATCATGGCAACGAACTTGCTCATGTTTGCCTATTGTGGCCGCAAAAATACCAACATCTACGGCACGAAGCACTATTTCTTGTTCATTTGCATCATGGTGATGGAGATCATCGTGTCTTTGGTGCTAGGCTTGTTGCCGGGATTGGACAATTTCAGTCACATTGGAGGGTTCTGTGTGGGAATTCTCATGTCGGTGCTTCTTTTGACCGACCCATACTTCGTGTACATCGATGGAATCATCACCTACAACGCCAAGGATAACACATGGCAGCAATTCATAAACAACTGGAACCCCATGCACCATTTTGACGACAAAATCGCCCTCAGATTCTACGCTTGGTGTGTGGCTAGAGTGGCAGCTTTGGCGTTGATAATTGTCTACTTCACCACGTTGTCCACCAACTTCTTCAACGGAAAGTTGAACAATCCCGCAGATAATAAGTGCAAGTGGTGCAAGTACTTCAATTGTATTCCAGTCCATGGTTGGTGTGACATTGGAGAAGTGACAGTTCTGACCACAGACGACTCTTCCACCCCAGCATCCAGTGCTACGTCTTCCATACGGTCGCCCTCGACTCCTACCACATCAACAACTTCAACTGCCCCTGCAGTTCCGTCAAGTATTGAAAACCCAAACAGCTCTCAAAGAAGAAGAAGAAGAAATTATGTATCTCCAATTCCAGATGCTTTCAGCCAACCACAAGGAAAAGCACCTTCTATTGGTGCTCCCGATTCATATGTGGAACACCAGTCGGTCGGAATTGGGTTCTATTTTGTCATAACTCTTCTCACATTTGCATTTTTAAAGAAAAAATTGGAGTCTACAAGGTAACAGGAATATCATATTGGTTATACTCTTTGTAGACTGTAGGTGAGGTCTTGATCTCGAGACATTTTAGAGAGAGGTCACGTGACCTAAAAGCGACATGCGATATCCACCGAAGTAAATTTTTTCACTAGTGAGAGTCGAGCTAACACTATCAACCACGAAAGATGTTGTTGCCCTTGAGACGTGCTGTCGTTGGTACTTCCATTCGCATATCTAGCATAAGGTCATTGGGCTCCTCCTCGCCAAGACCGTTCCTCAACCTCTTCGGAAAGAAGGATCTCACCAAGAGAGAGGAAATAATAAAGAACCAAGATGAATTTGAATCCGATCCAGAAAGCAAGATTGTCATATTGAACAAGGAAAACTCCCCAGGATACAAGCCCTTTGACGTTGAAACCGACATGCCAGACTTCAAGGTTCACCAATGGAAGAACATCAAGGTCCTGAAGCCTGACATCGAGACCACATACACCTCTGAAAAATTAAAGGACAGCATCAACGAGACCTATTTGGAAATGAAGGGTCAGCAGATCCAGGACTCGAATTATGAATCTATCGATTTGCATGATTTATCTTTCAGATTTGAGTTTGCCAAAGAATTGCAAAAGAAGCTTGGATTTGATTTGAACGATTACACCTTGACCAACTCACACAACATAAGCCAATTATACCAACAAGTAGAGGCCGTCATCAACACCAGATGGGTCAATGAAAGAAATCCAAATGGCATTGTTTTGAGAAAGGAGGATTTCAAGGCTCCAAATGTGTACTTGAACGAAGAACTCAGCGCGGAAGAGCAAAAGGAAAAGTTGAAGCAACTCGTGGAGCAAGCAAGAGCTTCTTCTGCTTGATAGAAACGATCCATCACCTTGTAAATATAGAAATAAACACATAATGAATTTATAATTTGTAAGGAGCGAGCTTAGTCAACAGATCGAGACTAGAGGTGGAGGAGGAGGGAGGGATTCTAATAGAACTTGTGGTTTTCTATTAATCCTAGTAATTTTGCTCAAGTTGGTGGTGTTCTTTTCAAGTTCAAGTGTTTTGTCATAGCTCCAAGACAATAGTATTCTCATGAGTGAGAAGAAGTTGAAATCTGGCCAAAGAGTGGAGGTAAAGCATATGGAGCAATTTGAATTGCACTGCCACAACATAAAATCACTTAAGCGCTGATGACCGCTTGTTCTAACCAAAAGATCCAAGGGAGGACTATTTGCTCCGAAATAGAGAGATTCTGTAATGGAATCTACCGAAATGAGGGCCGCAGAGGGGGCCGTATTAATTACCTTTCTCATGGCAGCGGCAATTTCGTCTCTGGAGGTGTATGGAAAGCAAACGTTAAACACCTTATTAGTGTGGAACTTGCTAGTTTTGGCCTCTATGGCTTCCAAATCTTTCAAAATATCAGCGGGGATCAAGGAACGGTTTCCGAGGACCTTGATTTTGATCTTATTCTGATTTGCAAAGGACGCCTCGTTCTCCGAAATGAGCCTAAGTTTATCTCTAAGGAGACCAAATAAGGTCTCCACCTCTTGTGGCGGTCTTTTAAAGTTTTCGATGGAGAACGCATACACAGTGACATGTTCTACGCCCAATTTGTAGCACATGTCCAATATCTGAAATTAGTATAGATGGCAACGTTAATCTAACGCAATACTTACTTCTATCAAACTAGTGGCTCCAGCAATATGGCCTTGTTCTAGAGCCAAGTTCTTCAGCTTTGCGTAGGTTCTATTTCCGTCCATAATAAACGCCACATGCTTGGGAATAGGGCCAGTTTTCATAACACCAACCAAGAAATCCTTAAAGAAGCCAACTGCATATCCAAAGAACGGAATGTGGCTAACTAGAAAGGCCAAAGCTTGCTTCATCTTCTTTGGTTTTATTGAGTAGAAAGAAAACATGTTCTTGATGGCTGCAAACATTTGCGAATATGAAGATAAAGAAAACCAAACAAATAAATTGACCTAAACTTAAATGAACCAGAATAAGCTACTAATACTTGGAATAAAGCAAATGAAAAAGGCAAATGATTCATCGGCTGTTCTACTTAAATAGTGACGTTTAAGTTGTAATATTGGACTTCTTGGTTTGCAGTTTTACAACTGCAAACGAGGTTAGTGTTGATGGCGTTATGCAACAGCAAAGCTTAATGAAGAGAATTAAGCATTTCCTTGGACCCATGGAGCTTAATAATTGCTATTTCGTCCGAATTACGAAGACTCTTATCTCAATTTGGAGTTTAATGTGAATGGTGGTAACTACATTTGCACCATTTTGATTGAATGTTCAACAATGCCAAAGGACTTGTTTTCAGGATAGTGCTAAAGGTGGATTGCCGACAAGACACTGAACAAAATCAAGCTAGGGATCCGTGAATCATCAACTGTTGTTCTTATTTACTCCCCATATTATTAAAACGTCATGTTGGCATAAATAATGGCTTCAGGACTAAACATTTCAATACTTCAGTTAAACAGAGTTTAACTGACAGTCCATTGCAAGCGGGTGAAATGAAATATGAATATCTATTACTGCTCAAGTTGGATCTTAGGTTGGGTATCAAGTTGACTCCCTCTGAATGTCTTACTCCAGCTAACCTAGTCCTTCTTTAGGTCAACTGTTCGTATCACCTTCTTGACTTCCTTCTTACGCCTTTCGGCGATCTTGGCATCTTCAATCTTGTTGAGGTAGCTCAAGTAAACTACCACTTCGGCCACCAACACCAATAATGCAAAGAAGAGACAGAGCAAGATCCGATACGAGTCCTTGAGTTTCCACGAGGTGTCTGTCCAGTACCAAATGGCGTAGGCCACACTTACCACACTCAAGAGGATGTTGAATATGGTGGTAATTTGACTCCGGAGTTCCTTGTGTGCTTGGGCCGGAGTTATGTTATCATTGGAAGGCTCGTACAAGGTATCGTGCTGTGGCGAGGTGCTGACAAGTTTCAAGTACTCCTTCTCCTTGGCTTCCAAGCGGAGGCGTTGCATCGAGGCAACAAACTCGGGTGATTGTACCCGTTTGGCTTCCTCGGTCTTCTTGATGTGGAGCTTGCCCTTGCGGACTAACTCGAGGAACAGGTCAGTGGGATGGCATTGACTATAGAACTGGTGTAAGTTGGAGTGGGAAATATGCTCTTGCGCCAAGAGGGAACGAACCAAGTCTCGGTCTAGCGTAGACGACTCAATGATTCGAGTCAATTCCGGGGTAATCACGAACAACGTCATTGGTGGCAGCTGTGGATAGTGGTGTTTTGTCAGGCCATCCGGATGGAACGCACTATAGTGTCAAAATCGTATGAGCACGAACGGTGGGGTCATATCTGGAGAATGCCCCGGGTTTACGAGATGGACGCAAATACCAGGTTGTTTCAAGTTAAAACACCCTAGTGCTACAATCTTGACCAGATCCCCCATCTACACTTGCTACTGCTACTCCTTGAGCCACCTGTTTACCTTTTCCTATCTCGGCGTGTGTTTGTGATCGATAATGACTACTGAGAAATTAGCCACCATAACGAAACTCAATCCCAACTCCCCGCCTCGAACTTTACAAGATAAAGTGGAGCGCTTCATGTCATCGTTGAAGAATAGCAGGAAGAGCCACAGCTCGTTGCCAGGTTCCAGTACTGGCCTGGACCATTTGTCCGAGTCTCGAAAGCGCCAGTCCAAACGGGATGAGACTATCAGAAGACGTATCGAGAATGATTTGAGCAAAAAGAAAAAGGGCAGCGCCCAATCCACCCGAAACAAGAAACTGGCACCTGGAACGGTGCTTTCGTTGAAGCCCTTGGATCCCATCATCTGCAAGCCCACTTCGACGGTCTATGAAGTGGCCCAGTTGATGACAGCCAAACGGGGAAACTGCATTTTGGTGGTCAATGATGCTGGAGAATTGATGGGAATCTTCACCGCCAAGGACTTGGCCTTCCGGATCGTTGGCTCGGGCGTCAATGCCAACAGTGTGACCATCGATCTGATCATGACCCCAAACCCAATCTGTGCCAATGCCCTGACCCCAGCCTCCGAAGCCTTGACGCTCATGGTGGAAAAGGGTTTCCGCCACTTGCCTGTTTTAGATGATTCAAACCAAATCGTGGGTGTCTTGGATATAACTAAGTGCTATGCCCAGCAAATGGAGAAGCTAGAGAGAATGCACGTTTCTTCCAAGAAGTTATACGACGCCTTGGAATCAGTCCATGCCGAAATGGGAGACCTCCAACAGCCATTGCAGATTTACCAATACTTCGAGAACTTGAAGAATAAGATGAATGCTCCTACATTGGAGACAGTTTTGGATGCCTACACCGTTCCCATCTTTACCAATGTCAAGGCCTCGGTTTACGATGCTACAGTGTTGATGAAGGAGAACAGAACTACAGCCGTATTGGTCAAGGACAATAACGACGACGTGACTGGAATTTTCACCTCCAAGGATGTGGTTTTGAGAGTTATCGCTGCTGGATTGGATCCCAAGACTTGTTCGATCGTAAGGGTCATGACCCCACAACCAGACGTCGGAAAGGTCACCACTCCTATCCAGCAAGCTCTCAGACAGATGTTCGAAGGACACTACTTGAACTTACCTGTTGTTGATGACGCGAACGCTATTATTGGAATTGTGGACGTGTTGAAGTTGACTTATGCAACCTTGAACCAGATCAAGCAGATCGAATTGAACGAAGTGGACCAGTCTTCCTCTGCCACCGCAAATGACCAAGACAACAACGAGGGCCCTGCATGGAACAAGTTCTGGACCTCTTTGGATAACGAGGACTCCGACTCGGTGCATTCTGATTCAATTATTGGTAGTGCTCCAGATGTGACTCCTTCTGAATTCCGTTCGTTCAATGTGGATATCAAGCCTTCGGATTCTGTGTCCTATGTGGACTCTCCTAGCGAGAAGAGAACTTCTTTGGTGTCTAAAGAGGACGGCGCCTTCACGTACAAGTTCAAGTCTCTTGCAATTTCCGGACTTGTTCACCGTATCACCTTGCGGGAAGATGAAGGTTTGCATGACTTGAGGGAAAAGATGAATGGAAAATTACACCCCAAAGATTTCGAAATTTTGGGAGTGCCCCTTCCAGACACTGAGGTCGACCAAGAAACCTATGCCATCAGCTATGTGGACGACGAGGGAGACATTGTGTCCATCACCTCGGACCACGACTTGTGGGAATGTTGCAAGATCAACAAGCGTTTGAGCAACGACAGAGCCGATCTATATCTCCACAACCCCCACGAGCCTGCACCCGTTGATACCGTCAAGCTTGACCAGGACAAACAGAAGAAGAAGCAAGGCTCGAGCGATATTATCGAAGGAGTCCCTAATACTGTTCTTTTTGCCGGAGTTGCCACTGTCATTGCCTCATCATTGGTGGTTGTTTTTGCATTGAACAAGAAGTAGAAGTCTATTTGACAGCACCAACCATTTATTCCCAGACATTGGAATCCAGGCCAACTAATATATATAGCTTGTTCTCGACTAGAGTATCTCTAATTTATTGTGACGTAATTTTATCGCACTTGTAGTAGAAAATCATTATCGATAACTGATTACATATCAGAGGCACTTGATAAAACACAACAAAGCAGAGATAAAATACTGTCATACATCTGAGCTTATCATCTGTGATTCATCTTAGTGAACATACATTGCTGAATATCGCCGAACATCCTCGAATATATTGGTGAATAACGTCGAAATCTCTGTCCTTTCTTATCAAGTTCTCATTTTTCAAACTTTTCACTTCACATCCATGTCTTCTACCGTGGTTGGTGCCTTGGCGTGCCAGAAGAACCCGTTCTTGAAATCGTTCAAGACCAACGTCGTGGCCAGCTTCAAGTATGTTCCTCCACCTACTTCTCGTGATAAGCAGAACAAGAACCTGAAGAAAGCATCTGCCAATGAACCCAAACACGAGCAGTATGCCATCGAATTGAAGGACACCATCTTGTTCCCCGAGGGAGGAGGTCAGCCAACAGACAAGGGCAACATCAAGTTGCCAAATAGCGAAGTTATCGAGGTCCAATCGGTTTTGAGAGACAAGTTAACTGCCTTACATCTCGTTGATAAACCCATTCCGGTGGGCACAGAAGTCACCTTGGATGTGGACTGGGACCGCAGAATCGACATCATGCAGCAACACACCGGCCAGCACCTTTTGTCGGCGGTTTTCGACACCTACGACTTGGAAACGTTGAGTTGGTCAATGGGCGACATGGTCAACTATATCGAGTTGCCACGCAAGGTGAGTGACGAAATCGTGAGTGAAGTGAACGCAAAGGTGAACCAGCTCATCTTCGATGCCATTCCCATCTCGGTTTCCACGCCAGACTCGCACGGTGGTGAAGTAGACACCTCTCATATTCCGGATGACTACGACTTGTCCAAGGGCATTATTCGGATAGTCAAGATCGGAGACTTGGACGCAAACCCCTGCTGTGGCACCCACTTGACGTCTACAGCGCAGATCCAGGCCATTTCGCTCTTGCATCAAGTCAATGTCAGAGGAGGCCATTCCAGATTGCACTTCTTGTGTGGATCCAGAGTGTCTCAATTCTTGAGACAACAGCACCTGATCTTGAAGAACGTGTCGGGAAACTACCTTTCGTGCCAGATCGAGGAGGTTGCCGACAAGGTGGAGCAGTTGAACACCAATTACCGCAAGTCTGTGTCGAGAGAATCGAACTTGATGAAGGAATTGGCATCCATAGAGGCCTCCAAGGTGTTTGAAAAATTCAGAAAAGAAGAGAAAAACGCCGATTTCATCTACAGAGCCGACAACAGCGCCGAATACCTCACGTTGGTGCAAAAGGAGATCACCACGTTGATCAATGGCAATAGAGAAGCTGGGGTGAATTTGACAGACAAAAACACCTTGGTGCTTTTGAATGGCGATTATGTTTCTGGAACCGGGGGAATGGTGAAGATTTTGGGACCCAAGGCGGAAGAAATCCAGACAGAACTCAAGAAGAGAATTTCCAACTTGAAAGGAGGGGGAAAGGGGGCCTCTTTCCAGGGAAAGATAAGCAAGTATGAGAAGGGCGAGTTGGACTCGGTGTTGTACTACTTGGAGAATTTGTAGGAGACTAGAAAGAAATTGATAAATAAATACGTCATAATTAGATGATGGAATGTAGAGAAAGGAATGGATCTACATAGAGGAAATTATGAAATTATGCTCTCTAACTTATCGTCTAAAACTGCTCACTTCAATTGTGAAATAATCTAGCAGGTATCATTATAATTAGCTAGCAGTTTTTATTATATCCTAACTCTTTTAATAAACCGTTCACTTTATATCTACCTCTTAATATCTAACTCTCATTTTAATAAACCGTTCACTTCGTGTCCAACTCTCTTTATATCTAACTCTTTTGTATCTAACTCTCTTTGTATCAACTCTCTTAATGTCTAACTCTCTTAATATCTAACTCTCTTTGTATCAACTCTCCTAACTCTCTTAATGTCCAACTCTCTTCATATCTAACTCTCTTAATATCTAACTCTCCTAACTCTCTTAATGTCCAACTCTCTTCATATCTAACTCTCTTAATCTCTAACTCTCTTAATACTTCTCTTCATAATCAATTCAAATATTATCTACACGTCATACTCTATAGTAATTACATATATACAAGACTAACGTTTGACCCAGGTAGGCGACTTTCTGGCCTTGACCTTGCCTGGCTTCTTTCTCTCCACCACTCTGCTGTCACTGGTCATCAAGCCAGCCTTCTTCAATCTGGGCTTGAGCAATGGGTTGAACACAGTCAAGGCCTTGGACACGGCGTACATCACCGCCTCGACCTGTCCAGACACACCGCCACCGGAAACCGTGGCGAAGATGTTGTATCCACCCTCCTGGCCAATGACCTTGAAGGGGTATGCTAGTTTTTGGCGGTCGGAGTCTCTTTGGAAGTAGTCAGTGACCGATCTGCCATTGATCAAAATCTCACCTTCTCCACGAACAACCTGGACCTCGGCACTGGACGCCTTTCTCTTGGCCTTGCCGGAGGCACGGCCAAAGGCGTCAAGCGTCTTGAGCTTCTGGGCCATGGTGAAGGCGTCTCCCGAGTTGTTTCTGTACTTCTCCAACACTGTCGACACCTCCTTGGGCATCAACTGGAAGTCGATACTTCTCAATCTATGCAACGCCTGGGTCAATTCCTTGAAGTGGAGCGACTTGAGCCGGGTGCCGGACTGCGTCATGTCCTTGTAGGTCTCAAACGAGATGAACTTGGTGGTACGGAGCTCTTCGTCATTGAGCACTCGGGTGGGCAAGTTGATGTATTTGCGTATTATGGCGTTTAATTCGTTCATGTTTTCCTCGTGCACGGGATTCCCGCCAAAGAACGTCTTCAATTTGGGGATCACTCTCAATCTTTCGGCTTCTGCTGGGTACAAACCACCGACGGTCACATCACGTTGTATGGAGATGGAGGCCCTGTGTATTCTTTCTTTCAAGGTTGCAGGCACCAAGGGTCTGCCCTGGTCCTGGAGCCTTGGCACAGCGACCGAGAACGCTCTGGATCCGGTCACACGTGCCTTGTTGACGAGTCTAAGAGACATGGTTGATGAAGTGAAGAAAAGGTGAAAAATTTCCTTGTGTGTGGTAGCACGTGACTCGAGTCACGTGATACAACTGACACGATTTTATCACGCGACTTATATCACGTTTATTTATCACGTGACATACACTCCATACAAGTAGATAGTATTATAATACAGACGAGAAGTAATATATATCAAGTCGTGGACTCATGGTGGGCTCCTTTCACGCCCGGTTCTTCTGTAGCAAGCAATCTGCCCAAGTCGGCACGGCTTCCGTTGGGCACGGCCGTGTCCGACAGAGTGTTGAGGAGATCAAGTAGTTTGTTCTGTCTAGTAGGAGCAATGGAAGTGATGGTAGGCTCTTGTTTGATTGGACTGGAATCGGAGTTGAGAAGACTCATGATGGAGGAACGAGGTGGTGCCGTACTCTTAGTGGAGTCCTGTGACGAGCTCTTGGACATTGGGGTCGGATCTGGATGGTATGGTTCTTGAGGTGCAAAAGTAGCCGTCGATTTCACACTAGGGGACCCTGATAAAAGGGAGCTGATGCCCATTCTAGGAGCAGCTGGTACCAAGGGGGGTTCTGCAGCGTCAGTAGCAGCAGGTACATTAACTTTAGTGATGGTAGAAGTTGGAACGGTAGAAGTCGGAACGGTAGAAGTCGGAATGGTAGAAGTTGGAACGGTAGAAGTCGGAACGGTAGAAGTCGGAATGGTAGAAGTTGGAATGGTAGAGCTGGGATTCTGGAAATTGGAAACTGGAATCACTCCAGTCTTTGCTGGAACTTCGTCTCCCTCAGGAACCGGGTTGGAATTCGAATTGGAGACAAGATCCGTGGCAACAGGGTCATGTACAATCTTCACAACATCGCTCAGATCAACTCCAGGTTCTATCTTCGTACTCAAAACCGCAGCAAACTTGGCATCTAACCGATCATCCGCAGCCTGGGCTATCAGGATCCAGCCATTCTTTTCAGCATTTCTCTGGTAATAGTTGCGGACCATGGTAGCTGTTTTCGTGGTTAGCTTATCTGCAATGGTTGTCCACTTGGTTCCATGGGTTTCCAATAATTCTGGGAACAAAGTGGCCTCCGTGATACTCCAATAGCTGGAAATCGTTTTGCGACGTTCTTTCGACTCGTCATTTGCAAGGTTTCCATTAGCTTTTACAGCCGTTTCAGCCGGAACACCACTTTGTGTAGCTTGTTCCTTTTCAACTGCATTTTCCAAACTCGAAATGGGTTCTGTTTGGTCTTCCAAAGGTGCACCGATGGTTGGCAAATTGGAGGCAGGTGGTGCCTCCTCTTCGTCTTGCTTCTTTGCTTTTTTCTTTGCTGGTTGTGAAGTTTCCTTTGCCTCCTTCGTCTCTGTGTTTACTGCATCCTTTGGAGTGATATCAAAACTTGGCATTGGTCTCTTTTTCTTATTCGAATCAGTTGACAATTCTTCATTTTTTGGTTCAGCCAGCGATTCAAGCACACCCATTTCTGGTTTGTCTTCAAAAAGATCTACCAGAGTTGGAACCTCAACTTCTTCATTCGTTGGAACTTGAGTTTGAGACACTAATTTCGCTTTGGATGTTTTTCCACGACGTCCAACCTTCTTAGAAAGCCTTTTCTTATGTTGAGCTAGGAGTTGCTTGTAATTGACATCTTTCTTGGTCACATAATAGTGAATCACACAATCTTGAGCTGTTCTTAAACCACCCATATGTCTAGAAATGGCACCAAAACGCTTTGGATAGTAGCAAAAACCTTCACAGAATAATTCATGTTCTTTCTCCGAGAAGTTGTCGTTGAAGTCAGTTTTGACCCGATTTGCCCATATTGATTTGTCTCTCACTATATTGTTGCAATCCATGAATTTGAAGTTTTCTCTCTCTACTGGATCCAAGATCAAATCAGGAATTTGGGCTGCAACTCTTTCTGCTTTTTTGAGGGGTTCATCATCATTTTCTTTCCCTAAAGATTGCAAAATCTCCTGAAATTCAGCTTCAGTAGTTACCAAGTCACCATGCCTTCTATTTCGGCGATTTCCCGATGACACATTCGGTTGGAATTGATCAGGAGACGAAGCGTCGCTTCCAGAATTCTGTCTCTGTTTTCTGAGATCACTTGCATCTATTTCCTTTCTCATTTCATCATCTGCAGGATGAAGCAAACGTAACTGCTGATCCATGAGAAGTCGTTCTTCCTCCCATACTTTCAATCCTTTAGAGTACTCTGCCCATAGACGAAGCTTTTTGTTATTAATGAATAGTTGTTCTTTCTTAATTTTATTCACCAAAGGACTTTTGTTGGCAATATAATCACGAAAGTTTTGCTCGTAGAAGGAGTACTCCTGAAAATTCTTTATTGGCTTTGCCAAAGAATACTTCAAGTAATTCAAGCCATTCAGATGAGAATTATTCTTAACATATTCCAATTCCAACTGTTCAAATTTGGTCTCTATTTCATTCAATGGATACGTACAACCTTCCGGATAACAAACTTCATTGGAGACATCTAACTTTGCAACAAACGTAGTTTTCGATTTGACAGACTCATTTTCAAACTTGACCTTATTCTCCTTCTCGAGAATACTTTCACCATTATCCAAATCTAGAGCGCTCTTGTTGGACTCCTCTTCTATTATATCTTCTCGATTATCTTCAAGTTCCTCTTCTTCCTCTTCGTCGTCTTCGTCATCATTATCATCGTCTTCCTCATCTTCTCGGTCGGGTTCATCTGCACCTCTGATACTTTCATCTCTGCTGGTACGTTTAGAAAGAACGCTTGAGTCATCATCTATGTCCATTGCATTAAATTTCGAATCGTCGTCATCCTCCGATAATCGAGATATTTCTTCATCTTCGTCGTTGCTAGCATTGGGCGAGTAATGGTCAGCTTCATCCTTTGGTTTCGAGTCATGGAATTCTTCAGGCTCGGCGCTGTGGTTTCTTGACTTGTGGTAGTTGCCTTGTTCCTGATTATTCAATGAGGAATAACGATCCACCAGTTTCGACGAGCCGTAATCCGAGGAAAATGAATCTCGAGAGGAAGGATAGTATGTGTCTCCTCGTTTGGAACCGGTTCCACTATTTACAAGGGCCGAGGAGCCGCCTCCATAGGACGAGCCTCGCACACGGTCCCTTGAGAATCGCGAGACCGAATTGGACAATGAGCCTCTGTTACCTTGGACTGGAATCTTATTGGCATTGTATGCAGATGATGAGAGTGAAGATGACTTCCATTTGTTGCTCGTGGTGGTGGGGGAGGGTTCGGCCAGAGAATAGGCGTCGTATCTGTCTTTTCTGTGTTCTCCAGTGGATGTTGAGATTGGAGCAGGACCGGAGCTGTGGGTACGGGAGTACGCGGGTTTGCTGGAGGAGGAGAGTCGCGAGTCTCCCGAGCTTTTCAATCTATCGGATCTCCAACTATCGCCACCTCTGCTGCTATAATAACTTCCGTTTTCTGTCTTTCCGGATGCTCCATTGGAAGAAAATGAGTTGTAGGAGCCGTAACTGGGATAGTACGAGCCGTAGGACGAGCTCTTCTGCGGCCCGGAATACTGTTCACTGATATACAGCCTGCTGTCTCGGATGTTGGGCCCCGAGCTGCCGTTGCCCAGGGCAGACGCCGGAGACGCTGCAGAGGCGCTCTTGTAGGAACGACTGGCGCTTCCGGGCTGCAGCAGATCCTTGGACCCAGATACGCTCCGGCTCTTGTAATCTCGCCTGGAACTGCTGGGCGAGTAGAAGTTCTTCCGTCGTGACTTGCCGTACTCTGTGTATTCATTTCGGTCGTTGTACCTACTGGACGAGGGAGCTCGCGATCCAGACGACATCGTGTATGGTTGGTGGCGCTACTGGAAGGCTTGCTTTGCGGTTTGGGTCGATGCTGGCGCCAGGAAAGGGACGGTTTTGGTGATAGTAAGTGGAACCACGGGTTGATGTTATGGTTGAATGGGCTCTCAGTTTGGGACCATCAGACACGCAGGGATCGGGGGTTGTGCACAAGTTGCGATTTGCACACACAGGGGTCCAGAATGTATAGCCAGAATCGAACAGGAGGAATAGAAGAGTGTGTTATCAAAGTATTGGGATTTGTAGTCAAGTTTGTAAGATTTTTCTCCCGGGCCTGTGTGCAGGACCCCAAATGGATATGGGCTTTTACTATTGGGGGTAGGAGCTAGAGTGGCGATAAGGGCGGAAGAAAGCGTGTTACGGGTTAAATAGGGACACCAATGGAATAAGTGAGTGCGGCTTACTAGGATTATGTTTTTAAACGGGCGAAAATGGAAATAGAAGGCCTAGAAACGCCAGTCCCTTTACTAAGGGGCTGGCTCTTCCGTGGATACACCCTGGGCCCACAAAGGCGTGAAAACAGGAGATATGATGCAAGAAGAGGATGTTAGGAATAAAGGGAGGAAGAAAGGGAGGAATAAAGGGAAAGGAATGGCAATTTTATCAACTATTTACTATTTATGTTAATCAGACAGCATGAAGAGATATCTATAATTAGCCCAAAAGGATGAAACAGTAATGAAGGAATTAGATGACAATTTTAGTGGGTATCTACTTTGCCCAGATGTCCAATGGAAAGTACAATAGAGAAAATGCTTGACAATTACATTTGAATACCTATATTGCCAAGATTATATTACAAGTATATTGCAGTATCCGAGTATCTAGACATCTCCCTTTCATGTGTTACCCAATAGCGTGCTATTTTCCAGAAAGATCGATTATTTTACCAATTCTCCAATTAAAATACTACTTTTGTCAATAATACTACAATCTTACACTCTCCATTTAATCATACTCATTTAATATTCCAACAATCTTACTATCTCCAATTAATCCTAATCTTCCAATGTTCCTACTATCAATAATTCTACTCATTTATAATAATCCTACTTTGATTCTCCATTAAGCCTACTTTAATTCTCCATTAATCCTACTTTGATTCTCCTTTAATCCTACTTTAATTCTCCATTAATCCTAATTTGATTCTCCAATAATCCTACTTTAATTGTCCAATAATCCTACTTTCATCTTATTAATTTTAATTCACCATCTACGCTTTTAATCATTAATCATTAATATTAGTTGATATTACATTAGACCTTGGTGGCCAAAATTTGCTTCAACACCCCAATGTCCCCTATAGACTTAACAACATCATCATAAGGTACGTTGGGCTTGATCATTTTGTTTCCAATGTCGACGTTGAAGACATTGCTTCTCATTTTCTTCTCTCCAAGAGTGACGACAGAGGCAGACTCCAAAGCGGAGATGATTTCGAGAAACTCGCCCTTCTTGAGGGTCCCAAGCAACTTCTCCACTTCAGGCTGCTTCATGTAATGCTCGAAGAGGGAGTTCACGTTGTATTCTGAATCCTGGAGAGTGAACAAACAGCAGAGAACGGCTTTTTGAAGAAGGTTCAAATTGGACAAAGAGTTCTGACCGAAGGAAGACGAGCACACCTTGGCAACATGCGGAATAAGCACTCGAGGACAGTTTTGCCAGTCGAGAGTAGTCATGTCGTCAGTCTTTGATTTAGCAATGGCCTCGACCACTTCAATGCTCTTGTATACCAAGTCAAATGCCTTTCTCAAGTCTCCAGTGATACTGGCCGATTTCTTGCAACACAATTGCACGGCCGAAGGGTGGAATATGGGGATCTGGCCGTCGGAGTTCTCTTTGTCTTCGTCTGGAATGAGAGTGTTCAATTTGGCAATTATCACCTGTTTGATCTGCTCGAAGGTGTAAGGCAAGAACTGCAACGCCTGGGGGTTCAAGCCGTTGCGTTTCAACCGAGGCAAGAACTTGTCGGTCAAGTCCAATGCGTTGGAAATGCCAATCAACACCAACTTGGTGGCACTGGTGCTGGACGGAGCAGCAAGACGGAACAACTCAAAGAGAATCTGCTGATCTCTGGTGATCAAGCAGTCCATTTCGTCGAGGACCACCACGAGAGAATCGATTCCTAGCGAAGGCGAGTCCAAGAGTTGGACCAAGTCGTCGAAGGTCTTGCGTTTGTGGTACGAAATGGAGATCTTTTCCACTATCTGGCTGAAGATCTCGTGGAAAATGTGCTCAGGCGAATGGAGAGTCATGCAATTGATCTGGATGAAGCGGACCTTGGAAGAGCACACGGAATCGTTGGCAAGCGTCTTGAAGGACACGTTGATCTGGGCAGTTTTTCCTGTTCCTGGAGGTCCCGAGATGTAGAGACTGTTGGAGGTCTTTTTGATGATGCTATTGAGGAGGAAATGGTTGAGGCGGGCAGCCTCGGACTCTCTACTGACCAAGGCCGAATCAGTGGAGGAGCCTCTTTGGAAGAGGGCCTTTGCCTTGGTGTAGATGGAAGGGACAGTGGAGTGCCTGGATGGGGTTGGAGGCTGGGTGAAGAGTCTGGCCACGCCTTTTTGGTCTTTATGGTCTTTTTGCGAGTTGTTGCAGATGAAGGGAGTGGATAATTTAGTGGGGGTTGTTGCTGGAGAAAGCAAGCCAGTCGAGACGTCGAAGGAATGGGTAAGTTTCTGCTTTTTTGGGGTAGAAGGCGAGACATTGGAGATGTTGGAGATGTCTCGTATTCTCTTTTGGGGCAGCAACGGAGTCATTATAAGGAATGTTGATGAAGTCTGAAGATGAGAAGAGAATAGGAATGAGGTCTTGATATAATTATCTGATATGAGGAATAGAAACGAGTAGTGGATAAGAATGATAGACTCAGTCAAGATGATAGACTCAGTCAAGATGATAGACTTGTAAGTATAATGATAGACTCAGTCAAGTATAATGATAGACCCAGTCAACTATTAGACTTGTAAGTATAATATGATCGATTTAGTATGAGTATTATATGATAGACCCAGTCAACTATTAGACTCAGTCAATAATATGCAATGGATGGAAGTGAACGAATGTGTACGAAGTAGTCTGGTCCATTTCACGGCTAATGCTGCATTCATATATTCTATCTCATCATACACGTCTTACGCGTTTGACGCGCGAATTATATATACCCAAAAGGGAAGTGTAATGGGTTGCCTAGGAAGTCGAAGGGGCTGGCTGGAGCACCGTGCCTAGGCAGGGGGAGAGAGCTGGGGCATCAGACGAGATGGCGGTTTGACATGGCACGACAATGTGCGATTTGGTCGCGATCCGACGCTTGTGGCGTTAGTTCTGGCGATGTTTTATAGTGAGCAGAAATGCACTGAAAAAGACGCGTACTGTGAGAGTGAAAAGTGATGAGATGGAAGTCTCAAGTAGATGTAGAATGCACGTATCCATGAGACGACGTGATGAATTGAATGGATGTGAAATGTGCGTTTAAATGATGTGACGTGTCATTGATAGGATTTGTCTTCTAGTCATTATGATTGGTGATGTTATTCCTGTGCTGATTGTGGATATCTTCATCTCATTTGATGGTTGCCTTGACGTATTCTTCCTCTTTTTACTCTTCCACCTGCTCTAGCTCCTTCAAGTGGGCCGCAAGCGACGGGTTCTTGCGCACCATGAGGAACAAGTCCTTGGGAAAGATAGTGGTACGGCCGCCGTGATGGGCAAAGAGCTCGAGGTCTTCGCCTGCGATGATGAGCTGATTGTAGACCAATTCCACCAATGTGGCGATGAACTGAGGCGACGCGCCCACCAGGTCGGGCAAGCGTTCTTCCACCATCTTGGCCACCATTAGGTAGACTGCGGACTTGAGTTGTCCGGCCGTGTCAGAAGAGTCCATGGCTGGATTGATAAATTAATGGATAGTGCGAGTGATAATAAAGGAAGAGAATAGGAAAAGGAAATGGTGAGAGATGATATGAATTGAGGAGGTTCTAAGAAGAAAAAGAGAGAAAGAGTTTGATGTAGGATCCAGAAAAGAGGGAATGTTAGTATAATAGTGAGGTAGGTTGGAATTGGGGATTTTTCAATACCTATAATAAAGGGCACGCTGTGATCAATTTAAGCCAAAAGTAGGGTTAATTCCATAAATACAGAAGTCTCAACCATGTGTTATGATCATGCAAAAGATGTTCAAGATATTAACCAGCAAGTTGCTGAACTCACAGAATTAATTGATAAACGAGAGTAGTAGCTAATAATTCAGTGTAGTGTTTTATTTTACCTGTTGTAACCTAGAATTAGTAGGAATTTACCACTATAGCACCCCTAGACAACTCTACATCTTCCAATAAATGGCACCAATTCTCACTTACCATTGACCAGCTATGCAATATATACTCAAATAAAAGACATCCAATATATACTCAACTAAAAGACCAGCTATCCAATATATATCCTCAACTAAAAGACCAGCTATGCAATATTTAACTCGCCTTAATTGACATTGACCAGCTTTCCATAATTCTCACCATAATTGACATCGACCAGCTATCCAATATATAACTCACGTTAATTGATATTGACCAGTTATCCATAATTCTCGCCTTAATTGACCAGTTATCCATATCATAATTCTCATCTTAATTGACCAGCTATCCAATATATAATTCTCACTTAACATTGCCTATTCACCATTTCATAATTCTCACTACCATTGACTTACTGATTCCCTTTTACCAATACCCATAAAACTCCTGTTTTATTCTCGTCACCGTGTCAAAGCCTCCAACGCACATTGCCTAATGATTCTGCCTCTTCGGCGTATACTGCAGCAAGGCTAATGCAGACAAGGCGAACTAGATTACATAGAAAGAAAACTCATGATCTATCATGATAGTCTCTCCATAATGGAACTATCAATAATAGTAAATAGCGTGATTCTGGTCCTGGTGACTGTGGTGAATATGTGACTATGGCCACTATAGTGAATGATTATTGTACTATGGCCACTCTAGTGAATTATGTGACCATAGTCACATTTATACGATCTACAAGCACTGTGCACGATCTACAAGCACTGTACACGATCTACAAGCACTTACACGATCTGCAAGCACTTACACGATCTGCAAGCACTTACACGATCTGCACTGATGCATTAATATCAATTCACTAATATCCATCTAGCTCGAGCTCTTACTCCCAATTACTCAACTCAACTATCTATCTATGGAACGTGTATCTTTCAATCTCATTTGTCCAAGATCTCAAACCATCTCACTAATGCACCAATCCACGATCTCAACAATCTCAATGAATCTGACCAATGGCACACTCCACGACATCATGTCCACACCAACACTCCATCTGCCACCAGAACCATCTACATTCCCCACTATCTGTACCATCTCCAATGCCCCTATCTTCTCTCTTCGTATCATTGCATCTCTTCACCTCTACACACTTCACATATCATCTCTTCGTCTCCTCTTCGCCTATCCTCGCTACTGGTATCGGGGTATTCTTTCCCCACGCTTAAGCCCTTCTTCGAGACCACAAACCCCAGTCCGAAGCCTTCCACAGAATGGAGAACATCTGGAAGCCATTACCCCAATTGATATGTAGCACTAGCATCTATGGTCACCACGTGCACCATACACACCCCGTACTCCATACTCTACACCCATGCTCCACACCCCATGCTCCACACTCTACCTCCTTCCTTTCCTTTCCTTTCTCTCTCTCTCTGTCTGTTTCTGCCCCTAATTCTCATAGTAGTGCAGTGTCTTAGCCTGGCATTATTAGTGCGACAGTTAATTTCCATTACCGCCAACCACTTCTCTTCATCCTCGCCATTCCATCGCCACACCCCTGCTAATAGGCCGTTTGCTGCGTCCCGCGTCTCCCCCCTGCGTCCCGCATCCCGCCTGCCCCTTTCCCAGCCGTCCCCACCATCAACACCCCCCTTTTCAGGGCCATGTCCTCGCCCCATCCCACCAAAAAGGGCCTCTCCTACGTCCTCGGCGACAACAGCAACCATGCCAACCACATCCTCCCCATCAACGCCATCCAGTACTCCACACACTCCCGCCAATTGTACACCGCCGGCCGTGACGGCACCATCAAGGTGTGGAGCGCCTCCGACTCCGCCAGCGTCAACGCTGCAAACGACTCCCCCTTCCACAAATCCCACGCCCGTGCCGCCAGCACCGCCTCCAACTACTACCAGGAGGTCGACGAGCAGCTCTTGAAGCTCGAAACGTGCATCTCGTCCAACCCCATCCCGTGCCAGGCGCCGCAGGCGTCGCCCGCTCCCTACTCCATCGTGGACACCCACAACATTCACTTCGACTGGATCAACGACCTCGTGCTCGTCAACAACGACGCCGCCCTCGTGTCGTGCTCCGCGGACTTGTCCATCAAGTTGACCCACTTGGACTCCGGCGTGGTCCACAAGCTCCCCAACTTCCACACCGACTACATCAAGAAGTTGACCCACAACCGCACCCACCACCAGATCATCAGCGGCGGCATCGACGGCCGCATCATCGTGTGGGACTTGCATGCGTTGAAGCCCACGCGCCAGGTGCACGCCAGCGCCGCCGCCGCCTCCAACAACGTGGCCTCGCCGGCCCACGCCTCCGTCTACTCCTTGGCCAACAACCAGGCCAACTTGATCAGCGCCGGCGGCTCCAACAACGCCATCAACTTGTTCGACAAGCGCGCCGCCAACCCGTTTGTACGCAAGCTCATTGGCCACCAGGACAACATCCGCTGCTTGCTCATGAACGACACCTTCATCCTCAGCGGCTCGTCCGACTGCTCCGTCAAGTTGTGGGACTTGCGCAACTACAAGGTCTACAAGAACTTCGACGTGCACGAGCACTCCGTGTGGTCGTTGGCCAGCGAGACCGACGACCTCTCGGTGTTCTACTCGGGAGATAAAGGCGGAAACATCATCAAGAACGACTTGAGATATCTTTCGTACAACACGGGCAACAGTTTTGTCGATTTCGACACCTTCACGTCCACGGATGTGGCCAACATCGACGAGAAGTTGGGCGTGTCGACCCTCGTGGCCCAGGGCGACTCGCCCGTGTTGTCCATTTGCTACGAGAAAGACTCCATTTTCACCTCAAACTACACGTCGTTGAATAGGTACCACGTGCCCGATCTTCTGGACATCAGCAGGTACCAGTATTTGCGCACCAGTCTCGACTACAACATCAACAAGGAAAACCAGTTGAACGACGAGTTTGCATCTGGCTTTGCCAGCGAAGGAGGCGCCCAGTCCAGCCCCAATGAAGACATCAATTCCGACTTCTACGACATTGTCAGTCACTTATCAGTGGACACCAATGCATATGACATCCAATCCACGTTTTCCAACAACCCGTCGCTCTTCATCAATGGCGAGCACAACTCCGACTCGGAGGAAGTCGAGGATGACGAGGAGTATCTTTCCATGTTCCTCGATATTGGCGGCGGTGTTTCCAAGGAATTTGTTAACACATTCAAGCAAGACGAACAGGACGAGGTGGACGAAGAGAAGGTAAAAGACCCGTTTGAAGACTCTCCCGATGAGCACCACCACCACCACAATTTCGATCTATCTTCTTGCATTGACCAGACGCCAGTCGAGATCTTGTTGAATGCTCTTCCTCAAAGTCAGGTCACTTTGATACCATACAATACCTCAGCCATCACCGAATTCAAAATAGTCCCCCGATCCATTATTTCAAAGAGGCTATTCAACAATAAGAGGCAGATGTTGGTATTATACCTCAATGGAGACATCACGATTTGGGATCTCTTGACCTGTCAAGAGATCCAAACGTTTCCAAATCCAGTAGAGAACAACAATCAACCGTTGACTGCTGAAGAGTTGGAAAAGAGAAACAAAAGCATGGAGAATATATTTCTCAGATATCAGAGTGATGATACACTCAATAACTGGTGTGATGTTGAGATCAAGTCAGGCAAGTTGTTGATCACAATCAAAGAGTCGTCCATAATGAACGTTGAAATTTACTATGACGATTTGATCAAGAGCTACCCTAACACCGCCTTGAATCACCCAGACAATAAAAAGTTACAAAAGGTCGATAAGCTTAGCGTGACCAAAGACGATAGATTTTACGTTGGAAGTATTTTGATGAATTCCATCTTCCACCAATATGCATTATATGAATGGGATTTTGACCTCAAGGTTAGAGAAGAGATGAGGACTTTGGTCAAGAACAAGAAACAACTAGATGGAAGTAACATGGAAGAAATTTCGAAATTGAACTCCAATACCAGTACCGGTGACGCTAGTTCGGTAGCAGGAATTAGAAAATTAAAGTACTTTGGAAGAAAATCTTCCAAATCCAGTTTAGTTGGTCTTACCACTTCTGCCCCTCCATCTCATCCAAACAGCCCAGCTGCATCAACAGCCACGAGTGTCAACGAATTATCTATTGATTCAAATCCTCTTTCTGAATTCCTTAGATATAGAGCCGATTCGTTGAATTCCAACTCAGGGGCCTATACCACATCTCATTACGACAATTCAATTATGAAATTGCTTCAAAGTAACAAAAAAGTTTACTGGGATAAGTATCACTATCCCACCTACAACGCCCAGAAAGATAAGGTGATTGAACCGCTCATGAGAGTGGACCAGATAGATCCAAGCTTGGCCGACAAGGTTAGCGAAGAAATCTCATACTCACCAATCATCCGGGGAAATCATTTCCCCAGCGACTTATTGATCACCATATTCGAGTATGCACCCGATTTGGGCAACTACAGAGATGTCTGTAGCTTCCAGTTTGACGATATAATCAAAATCAATGAGGGAAACAACGAGGAGCTTATCGGCAACTTAAGAATGCATCTTCCCCGATGGATTGGATTGTCGATCCTTTACAACAAGTGGCCCGAAAAGGAATCGCCTAAGATCTCTTTCCAGCTCTTGGAATGTGATTACCAAAGTCTTTCCCCCGAAAAGAAAATCGGAGGCAAATCGCAACGGAAGATCAAGAAATTGCCAGTGTTGGAAAGCTCCATTAAGCTCACGTCTCACAACATGTTGAGAGTGAACAAGATCTTGTACTATCTCAGTGAGAAATTCGAATCGAAGACACCAGAAATGAAGGACAAAAAACTTCTTCCTACTGATTGGTTGGTGATTGAATGCAAGGGCCAGGAGCTCTCGAACGACATGACACTTCAGACGATCAAGACCAAGATCTGGAAGAGCAGTGCGGATGTGGAGTTGAGATTCAGAAGAAAATTAGACACCTAGTAGAGGGGAAATTATGAGAAATGATACAAAAGTGCAGGAGAAAAGAAGGAATAAGACAATCAAAGGCAGGCATTAGAGGAAAGAGAATTGAAGCCGACGACAGACAATTAATTTGAAAGACATTTGAAGATATTGACGGACAATAAATTTCAAAGACATTTGAAGATATTGACAGACAATACCAGAGGGAAATTGAAAGACATTTGAAGACAAGAAAGAGATACCATTAAATTATGAGGCCAAAAATACAAGGAGCCAATAATACAAGGAGCCAAATAATAGAAGAAGTCAAATTTCCAGATGCAAGAAAGAACAAAATACAATCAAAAAAGCCTCAATTACATCCCATCTCTCTAGTCCCGTTATCATAGAACTACGCTTAGATATTAGTAATATCATACTTCTCTTCGATCGCACAAAATACACATATATTTACACGGCCACAACCAATACACCATGTAAACAAAGACAGTAGACTTCCGTATCGGGAAACGCCCCAACTCACCTATACAGCACATACTTCCGCTACTTTCACCTACTACTTCCATCCTCTTCTTCTTTACTATAGCCCCACATCCGATGGCGCACGTGACCACTTTTGTTTAAGAAAAAATTGTCGATGAGAAGAAATATCAACACTTATCATGGAGGACGCCGACAGAACCATCTCTCGTTTGTTTAGATCGTTCAAGACCATCAAGGAGATGGTCCGCGACAGGGTATGTCTCCAGGCCTTTTTTTCCCGCTTTTTACTAACGATTAGGGCTACTACATCACGCAACAGGAAATCGATATGTCCTTAGATGAATTCAGAGCCAAGATCTGTGACAGCATGGGCAACCCCCAAAGAAAGTTGATGTGTTTCCAGGCCAACCCCACTGCCGAGTCGTTGGACAAGTTTCCCGAATTGGGCTCGTTGTGGGTGGAGTTCTGCGATGAGGCCTCGGTGGGTATCAAGACCATGAGAAACTTCTGTATCCACATCAGTGAGAAGAACTTCAGCACCGGGATCTTCATCTACCAGTCCTCCATCACGCCCAGTGCCAACAAGTTGATTCCCACGGTGTCTCCGGCGTCCATAGAAACCTTCCAAGAGGGAGACTTGGTGGTCAACATCACCCACCACGACTTGGTGCCCAAGCATATCAAATTGTCCCGCGACGAGAAGAAGCAGTTGTTGGAAAGATACAGATTGAAGGAGTCGCAGTTGCCCAGAATCCAGAGAGAGGACCCTGTGGCAAGATACTTGGGCTTGAAGAGAGGCGAGGTGGTCAAGATTATCAGAAGATCCGAGACCTCGGGTCGTTATGCATCCTACAGAATTTGCTTGTAGATGGACAAAAAACAAGGTGGACCCTTTATTTGATAGTTTCTGTTAGATAGAATGTAATATAGTCAAAAGAGAGGCTGTAGATTTAGACTAGATGTTCACATTCTGTGAAGATGTACTCCGTGCACACAACACCAGGTCTTGCACTCCTGTCCACCACTTGACGTCCTGCAATGTCACGTTCTTGTTGGGACTGACTTGGACGCCTTCGTTGCCCAAAAACACCGGTCCTACTGTGATAATTATACTATCAACGAGATGAGGAAGTAGGAGTAATTCGTTGATCACCTTGGCTCCACCCTCGATCATGACCGATTCCAACCCCAATTTCCCGAGAGTTTCCAATATAATATCCCAATTGCTGTTTCTGTGGGCAAATAAAGGGAGTCTGACCACCTTTCCACCATTGGTTTCAAGTATGGAAGTGTGTTTTGGGCTGGAACTCTCGTCCACCAATATAAACGGGGCCAAACCAATGCCAGAATCGTTAATTGAGCGCAATTTGGACCCCGAATAGTCCCATTTTGCCGAAGGATCGATCACTATGGGTCTTGGTGTAAAGGTATTACCTCCTTCAGTGTAGCGACAATTGAGCTTCGGATCGTCAGCCAAAACCGTACCGGATCCCACCAAAATGGCGTCATACTTCGAACGGAGATAGTGGGTCATTGTTTTCGTCTCGAGATGGGAGATCACGGTCTGTTGGCCTGGTTTGGAGGAGATTCTGGCATCTAGAGATTGGGCATAGGTCAAGGTGACAAAGGGCCTGGATTTTTGGGCATTTTCTTTGGGCAAGTATGGTTCCAAGAACGGAATGAGGGTTTCGGGCAATGGAACTAGCGACATTGATCTTTGGTGTGCAGTGAAATGTGCTTTTAATGATATTCAGTAGAGTAATTGGTGTAGTTTATAGATGAAATTGTGACTTCTCAGGTTGTGAAAATGGAATTTTTATGGGAAAATGACGAGTACAAATGTGAATTGCTTAGTTGTGGATTTGGACCTGCCAAATCAAGTCCCGGGCTATTGCAATTGTAATACAGAGAGTATTGGCTGCTGTATCATTATAACTTAAACAGGGTCGTGTGCGGTTCAATATATCCAGAATAGAAAGAGGTGCAAAGTACAGCACCAATGACACCTACAGGTGTAAAATGACATTTGGGCAATAATTGCGCGAAATACTGGATTCAAGCATTCGATTCATTCTAGGCGTCCAGTTTGCGCTTTTCCAGCCAATTTTCGTTCAAAGCTTCAATTTTATTTTAACGCCACATCAATTGGAGGCTTATAATTGAAATAATCCAGGCATAGGGGCCTACTAAGTGCGTCGAATAAGAGTAAGTTATGGTAAATATTGAACAAGCACCTGCTATTTGTGAATAAATAAATCTAAGATCAACTCTTGTCAATACTCAACCAGTAGATGTAAATTAGAGTATTAGTTCTTATTCACGATTGTAAACTATTGATTGAGTTTATTGGTTGAGTTTATTGAATTAACTTATTGAAAGTCCTGAACTTATTTACTGAATTTATCGATCCTAATTTATCGAATTTCTAATAATTGATAGTTTTGAACTTATTAATTGAATTTATCAATCCTAATTATCGAATCTCTAATAATTGATAGGTTTGAACTTATTTACTGAATTTATCGATCCTAATTTATCGAATTTCTAATAATTGATAGGTTTGAACTTAATTTATCAATCCTAATTATCGAATCTCTAATAATTGATAGTTTTCAACTTGTTTACTGAATTTATTGAATCCGACTGAATTTATATAGATCTGATCTAATCGTTTTTCATGGGCTTGATGTCAGCAATCTTCTCCTTGGAAACGTATCCAATAGCACTCAATCTTTCAGGCAAAATAGGGTGTGAGTGGTGGTAGGCAGAGTACAATGGGTCGGCGTCCATAGTCGACAAGTTTTCACTCAACAACTTGATCAAACCAGTGGCCAAAGGTTCAGCAAAACCACGGGATTTGGCGTGGGCATCGGCCTCAAACTCGTGCTTTCTGGACATGAGGTTGAATCCGAATTGAAGAGCAAGGGAAATTGGAGTGCTGATGTCACTGTACAACAAGAAACCAATGTAGGTTGGATGGACGTTGACGAAACCAAAGGAGCTGTAGAGCGAGCTGTTGCGGATGAAGGCGGAGAACAACGAGAAGGTGAACAAGATCTGAACTTGGGAAATGGCCATCATCTTCGTCAAGTGAGACAACTTCCAGTGGCCGATTTCGTGGGCAATGACCGCAACAGTCTCTTCAGTGGTGGAATGGTCGATCAAAGTGTCGTACAACACGATCTTCTTGCTCCATGGCAAACCAGTGAAGTAGGCATTGGAATGGGAAGATCTCTTGGAGCCGTCAACGACGTACAACTTGGACAAGGGGAACTCTTCACTGGCAGCAAGCTTCTCGATGGCAGTCTTCAACTCGCCGTCTTCCAATGGGTCGAACTTGTTGAACAATGGTTGGATGAACACGGGGTAGATGGTCATGAATAGCAATTGGACAACGAGGAAGAAGACCATGAGATAGGCAATCATGGCATCGCCAGTACGGTCAAAGATCTTCAAGAGACCGGCCAACACGGGATAGCCGAGAACAACCTGCAAAGCAAAGCTCTTGACGGTGTCACTGACCCATAAACCAAGAGTCAACTTGTTGAAACCGAACTTTTCTTCCAAGACGAAGTTGGAGTAGTAGGAGAAGGGCAAGGATAAGGCGGTGGTGATGACCTGTTGGATGGCAATGAAGTAGAGGGACTGGGTGATGATACCGCCAGCAAAGGCTGGAAGGAAAGGGGCGGATTTCTGCAACAAAGAGCCAGCAAGCGTCCACACTTTGGGAAGCAAGTCGTACTTGATGATGGCAACATTTTGGAAGAACTTGAAGAGTTCGGAAACAAACGAGAATCTGGACTTGGCACGAGAGTAGTCTTGCGATTTCTCGAACGTTTCTTGCTTGACTTCGGCCTTTAACGAAACAGGGGGGCTCTTTCTCTTCAACACCTGGTATTGGCGGTATTCGAGATAGTGTTCAAAGACAAAGTGTCCAATGGTGATGCCCAAGATGACATTCTTCCAATTGATTTGGGGGTTGTCAAGAAACGAGAAGGTCCAGGTTAGTACATGTAGTGATTGGTTTGATATATGGGGATACCTACTTCTGCTAAAGAAAACATTGGTGCAAAAGAAGATTCTGAGATTTTCCAGATACAAAAGTGCCACCATATACAGCAGTGAGATATGGGAAATATAGTGCAAGCATCAACAATCGTGTAGATGACGAGGTGATTCAATGATCCGTGTGGAGTGTACAGGATGTGAATATTCTGCTACAAAGAAGTGATATAGACGGGGAGAATGGTTAAGAATCATTTTACAAGGATGGATTGTATATATGGAGATTGAAGGTGACATAATTGTCATTAGATCAGATTGAATGGACTGAACTATACAGCAATGCATAATTATCAATAGACGGACTGAAAGATACAACATTGTCATAATTATCATTAGATCAGATTGAATAGATTGAGCGATATAACAGACGATAATTATCACTAGTTCAGTTAGAATAAACTGAACGATAGAACAGATGATAAATATCACTAGTTCACTTAAAATGGACTGAACGATATAACAAACGACAAAAATGCATCTAGCCAAATGAATGTAACTGTATGGATTCCATCAGATGTGTTATCCAGACATGGCAGATGACAGGAATCATGGAACGTCTAGCTATTCCATGCATTCACTAGTATTTTACTCTATCAGATGAATGGCATAATATTCCATGAAAAGTTCAGATGTAACAACAGAATGGTAGCACCAATTATACCAATTATGTACGGAATCACGTCTGGCGTGAATGTAAATCCGTCTGTGTCGTATCGAGGAATCATTAGATGATAGCATAACTTCAGATGTGAGATAAACCAACAAGGCAACCGTATGGAAGTTTCTGGAACATATGCATACAATACTTCTCCACACAATCAGTCGCAGAGTGAATCACTCAAGAAGTCTTGGAATGACATTAATAGGCACAATAGGTGGATCAGATGTCATAGATAATATTAGATGACCGATGTAACAGGGTGTGTGTCATCGAAGTATCAATGAAACAGTCAATGTCATTGAAGAATCAACGAAACAGTCAATGTCATCAAAGAATCAATGGAATCACTGTGTTGACTTGTATAATAACTCAGTATGTATAGTACCAGAATAACACAGTGATTGTATCAGTGATGTATGGTATCAGCGATGATTGTACCAGAATAACTCAGTGCTGTTCACTGTATCAATTATAATCACTCAACGGCGTCGTTTCCTCTCTTGAGTCCCCTGACTCTCTGTTCCTTCTCCTCCTCTTCCTCTTCCATCGCCTTTCTATCTCTCACAAACCTCGCCCTTTCCCGCTGTTTCCACAGCTCAAACTCGCCCTCTGGGTCCACGTCGTCCGTGTCGTCCACCCCATCGAACTCGTCCTTGTTTACCACGTCTACAGCGGCCTGGGGACGGGCCTCGAGCCTGGCAAGAAGCCTGGAAGAAGCACCTGTTTCGGCTGCTTCAGCAGCCGTACCGGGCGCTTTTGGCGTCAGCTTGGACTTCTTGACAAACACAGGTCGTAACACCTCCTGGCTGGACTCGGAAGACGAGGAATCGTAGCCACTGGTGCCGTCGTCGTCACTGGAGCTCATTGTCGAGAAACAGGTCCAAGTAGATTCCAGATTTTTCAAAGTGCGTCAGATATGCGCTTCTACATCCACAGCAATAGGCCACTTGACACACTGACATTGAGAGATGGCAATGGGGCAATGGGCCAGGATTACGAAGTCAGATTACGTAGGCGGCATTCGGAGTATGCGCCAGGTCGTAGCCGTGATAGCCGAGTGGGGTGCATCAGGACGTTGGGTGAAACGGAGCTGAGACTACAGACGAAAAGAATGGAAGGAAGGAAATAGGGGACTAATGAAAGACACACATAGTGGATTGTAGTGGATGCAAATAGTGGATTGTAGTGGATTGTAGTGGACAAGATAGGGGTCGTTGCGTTGTCCATATGCTCTATAGTGATTGTGGGGTTATCCCCTCTCTGCTCTCTTCATGTGCTTTTCAACACGCTAGTGAAAAATTTTACGCGTACTCCAAATAGCCAAAATACCCTGGATGTCGCGTTGTATGTTGTGAAATATGCAATGAGTAAGCGAAGACGTAAGCCCTGGACAGGGCCCAGTCGTCGTTTAAAAGGCGACCACTCGTCGACAAAGCACACTACTCCACTACTCCTACACTGACTGGTGTCACCTGAAACACTCCTTCCCCTTTTCCCTTTCCCCTTTTTTCCTGAGTTCTCCTTGCATTGCACTGTTTACGCTGGTTGATTCTTTGCATTCTTGTTATACAGTTTGTGTTTGTTCTCTACTTTGTGTCTCTGTTCTACTTTGGCTTTATCTATTTATGCTCGGTTGACAAGTTTTTTCACACCCGATACTTCAATACCTCCAAGTCTACTTCACTCTTTTCCTTGCCATGTCGTTTGCTGTGGCCCTTCCCTCCTTTGACGTGCCCTTCGGCGTCCCCTTGTGGCCGTTGTTCGACCAGGCCGTGTCCTTCGCCACTTCCGGCCGCTTCGTGCCTTCCCAGTTCCAGTTTGTTGCCGGCACTCTTCCCTTCTCCACTTTGCCGCCAGTGGTGGTGGCCATCGCCACCTACTACGTGGTGATCTTCGGTGGCGACTGGGTGTTCAAGAAGTTCCACATCAAGCCGTTCGTGTTGAACGGCTTGTTCCAGATCCACAACGTGCTCTTGACGTCGCTCTCCTTCACGTTGTTGGTGTTGATGGCCGAGCAGTTGATCCCCATCATCTACCACCACGGCTTGTTCTACGCCATCTGCAACGAGGCCGCCTGGACCCAGCAGTTGGTGTGCTTGTACTACCTCAACTACTTGACCAAGTTCTGCGAGTTTGTCGACACGGTCTTCCTCGTGGTCAAGCAGAAGAAGTTGACCTTCTTGCACACCTACCACCACGGCGCCACCGCCCTCTTGTGCTACACGCAGTTGGTGGGCCTCACGCCCATCTCCTGGGTCCCCATCACCCTCAACTTGGGCGTCCACGTGGTCATGTACTTCTACTACTTCCTTGCCGCCAGAGGCATCCGCGTGTGGTGGAAGGAATGGGTCACCCGCTTCCAGATCATCCAGTTCATCTTGGACTTGGGCTTCGTCTACTTCGCCACCTACCAGAAGATCGTCTTCACCTACTTGCACAGCTACACCTCCATTCTCCCGGTGTGTGGCGACTGTGCCGGCACCATGTTGGCCGCCTACTCGGGCTGCGCCATCTTGTCGTCGTACCTCGTGTTGTTCATCGCGTTCTACATCGACGTCTACAGAAGAAAGTCGTCCAAGAAGTCCAAGCTCGTCAAGTCCGTCAAAGGCGGAGTGGCCGCCAAGGTCAACGAGTACGTCCACGTTTCGGGCAGAGAGGAGACCCCTCAGCCCGAGAGCCAGGTCCGTTCCAGAAAGGCTTAATGGGGCGATTCACGTATATTAATATATTCTGGCACAAGCCTTAATTAGACAATAAATACCATCCGAAGAGCAGATGAAAAATGGAGAATAATAATAATAAATACCATCCGAACGAGTAGATGAAAAATGAAGAATAATAATAAATACCATCCGAAGAGTAGATGAGAATGGAGAATATTAATAAATGAGATGAAATGGAGAATAGTAATAATAAGAATGGAGAATATTATTAAATGAGATAGAATGGAGAGATAGATTGGAGAGATATAGTGGAGAATATTAATAGACAGAATGGAGTAATAACAGAGATTGAATGAATTAGTAAGATTGAAGGTCTTGATAAATGAGGTTGACCTTAACATGAATAGTAAATGGAGTATTAATGGATTTAGTGAATTAATGAAGAATTGAAGGAATTAAGAATTGGCATTGAGTAAAGAATGAATGAGATTGAATGAATTCACCAATAGATCTAGTTTCATTATTTATCGGGAAATATTGACGATCTGATCTAGCATGATGAAATTATTATCTAGTGTAACGAAAGATCTCGCCATATTGAAATAATGTTTACCGTTTTGAATCTAGCCATGTTGAATTATCTGATCTACCAGAATTAAATAAAGCTCTATGAAATTAAATATCTAGCTCTATGAAAGTAAAGCTCCATGAAAGTAACTACATCTATGTCATTAAATACCTGGCCCTATAAAATTAAATGTAAAGATCTATGAAAGTAGATTAACTACCTCTATGGCTTTAAATATCTGGCCCTATGAAATGGCCTTATGATTAAATCGTCTAACTTCATTGAAATAATGTATCTACCCCATATTATTATCTTAACTGGCTTATTTTACCTATTCGTGCCATTTGAATTAGATCTAGCCGTATTGCATAAATCTAATCGAGCCGACAGAATTAATTCACCTAAGTGTATTGCATAAATCTAATCAAGCCGTACGGATTAATTCACCTAGCAGCATTAGGTTGATCTGAACTGCACTTTGAATTTATCCAGCACTGTGAATTGATTAACCTAGCAGTATAGATTATATCACTAGATTTGAAATAATTATACTAGCACTATTAATTCTCGTTAATTTTGACATATTCATTGTAATACTATAATTTAATCTCCTAATAACCATGCTAACACTATTACTTCTCGCTAATTTTGACATATTCATTATAATACTATTATTTAATCTCTTAATACCCATAGAAACACTCTGGAATTAATGATCGACAACTACTGAATTAATTTATCTGAAATTATTGGCTTCTAGCATTCTTGACTTCTTTTATTGCTGTAGCTTAGTTGAATTTGATCTATCAAATGATACATTACCTTTTGAGTTCATTTCTCCATTGGAATACACCAATTAATTAATTTTCCATTGAATACACAATTTAAATCTCTTCATCAATTTTTTCATTGAATACACAATTTATTCTTCATCAATTCTATCTCTATTAAACAACGTCTCTATACAGAGGAATGCTTTCCACTGCTCCCTTCTTTTGGATAACCAAACTGCTGGCTCCAGTAGCGAACTTGACGGCATTTTGAATGCTTTCTCCCGAGGCAAGCTGCAGAATAATGCCTCCAAAGAAGGTGTCGCCAGCTCCGGTGGTGTCAACGACATTTTCCACCTTTTTGGAGGCTTCAAACTGCACCTTGGGACTCTCTTTCGAGACGTACACACTTCCAGTGCTTCCCATGGTAATGACCACAGTTTGCACGTTTTCAGAACAGATCAAGGACTGCAATTTGAGTGCCAATTGCGAGAAGCCGTCCTTCTTGTCCTGTTCGATGGTGGCCTTGAACTTGGTGAGCTCTTCGTGGCTCAACAAGTGCAGAGCCACATCCAACGCTTCTCCTTCATTAACGATCAAGAAGTCGATCTGGGACAAGGTCTTGCCTCCAATGCGCTCGGGCTTGAAGGGAGAGGGGTTGTAGGCGATGTTGATGTGGGGTCTGTTCGTTTTGATCCAATCAATGGACTTGACCGTGTCTGGGTACTCGTTCTGGAGAACCACGAATTCGGGGTCGTTCGAAGGGAAAAAGCCGGCATATTCGGCATCCGAGGGCTGGAGACGGCCGTTGGCTCCTGCAGTGATCAAGATTCGGTTCTCTCCGTTGTGTTTTTCCACCAAAATCACCGCCACTCCGGAAGACTCGTTCTCAATAGTCCGAACATGAGAAATATCTACGTCGGCATCCACCAACGCCTGCTTCAATTCCTTACCAAACGTGTCATCGCCGATGTTTCCGATCATCCGGACGGGAATGGCCTGGTTTTTCGCCAAAAGACGGGCCGTGGCTATGGCTTCATTGAGTCCTTTTCCTCCTAAATGGTTCTCAAAAGAGTTGGCCTGAAAAGTTTCACCTGCGTCTGGAACACGGTCGGTGAAGGTGACCAAGTCGTAGTTCAAGGATCCAATTACCGTGATCTGCATTGAAGGAGTGTGAAGAGGGATAAAGTGGGGGATTATGGACTATATATGGAGAGTGAAAGGCATTGCCTAAGTTGCACTATGGATGTTGTGGTAGGAGCCCTGGCCGCGAAGACAGAAGGTGGAAGAATAATGAAAATCAGAGTAGAAGGAAGAGGAAGAGAAGGATTATGTAAATGGAGTGGATCGGACCATAGTTGGGTGCCATTGGGCCTTTTTTTGCAGTGTTTTGGTGCCAAAACTGTCAAGATGTCATTTTCTCGCATTTATTAGCAATATCCAATACCATCAAGAACCATTGAATTTGGGGGTTTTTCGAGTCAGACTTTCAACAAAATAGACCGAGAAGGCATGCAATACATTTGTATTCACTTCTTTGGCATTATTCTGTAAATATACAGTCAAACTTCGAGGGTATTCTTTTTGTGGGGCAAGGCTTCTGAACACAAAGAGAATACGTCAAACAGCAAGTGACACCGAGCAACAATAGAAAATATACAGACTAGATGAAGGCGTAAGATGAAAGGAATAAAAAAACTGACCTTAAAAGAAAAGAATAAAGAAACTGATCTTAAAAGAAGTCAGACCAGTAGAGTAGAAAAGGAGTTAGAAATGAGACAAGTAAATGCAATAGAATAATCTTACTAAGTAATGCATCTGATTACTTTAATTAATTAACAGGTTATTATAACGCAATAACTTAAAGATCAATGTTAATGGTAACGAAAATGTCGATATAATTAATTCAATTCACTAAGATAACCCAATTACATAAATGAGCAATGTCAATGAATTTAACGCACTAAAAGTCAAAGTACTAATTAAATGCACCGAGATAACGAATATTGTACTCGAAGTAATGAGGTCAATCTATTAATTCTACTAAGTCAGCACATATTAATAATAAGTCAACCTATTCATTCTCTACTATGTCATCACATATAAATGATCCAGTTAATAAGTCAATTTATTAATTAAATACTCACTTTACGCAATATTACCAGCTTTACCATGGTGATTAATCATTAACGCATTATTATCAGCTTTACCATGGTGAATAATCATGTTAACGCATTATATCCATAGTGATTAATCATTAACGCATTATTATCCATGGTGATTAATTATTATTATCCATGGTGATTAATCATGTTAACGCGTTATATCCATAGTGATTAATTATTATTATCCTTGGTGATTAATCATTAACGCATTATTATCCATGGTGTATTTTACACTATTTTAACACCCAATTTCCTCTACACGTTCTCAATTGTCTCTATTACTATGCAATTACTTCAACAAACCGGCTCTCTTCAATCTCATCTTCTCAGCAAACGACATAGGAGCATCGGACTTGGGTGGGGCTGCAACTGCAGCCTTGGCCTCGGCCTGGGCACTGACAGCTCTAGCCTCGACCTCTTGTCTTCTTCTCAAAAGCTCTGCGTCCTTCTCCTTCTGCTGCTTCATTTCGTCAGCCCATTTAGCCATGGAGGCCTCCTTGGCTCTGGCTTCGGCCTCTTCGGCAGCAGCCCTCTTCTCCTTTTCACGTCTGGCAATCAACTCCTGGATACGTTGCTGCTTGACTCTCTCGATACGCTCTGCCTTGGCAGCCTCGAATCTGGCCTTGGCCTCGGCCTTCAACTCAGCGACCTTGGCCTCGTTCAACTTGTCGAGCTTGGCCTTAAATGGAGCATAGTCCGGAAGAATACGCTGTAAGCGTTCCTTAACAGCAAGAGACTTCTGGTGCTCGGTCTTGGCCTTGGAAATTCTGCCGGCCTTGAGTGCCTCGTACTCCTCGACCTCTTTGGTCTTGTGCATCTCGGCGTCCTTGTCGAGGTACTGCAACTCGAAGCGTCTGAAGGCTCTCTCGAGGTAGTCGGACTTTCTGGCGGTGTACTTCAATTTTTCATCCAATTCCTTTCTGTCCTTGTTCAACTGCTCGATCTGCATGATCTGCAACTTCTGCGTGTCCAACTCGGCCAAGTTGTCCAAGTCCACCTTGATGATACCCTTGGCGTTGATCTCCTCGGCAATCTTTCTCTTTTCACGCTCCTTGATCAAGTTTCTCTCTTTCTCCAATCTGTCGGCATTCTTTCTCTCCTGCTCGGCAGTTAATCTCTCCTGTTCGGCCTGTTGGTCCGCAAGCGACTTCTCCTGTCTCAAACGGGCCTCCTCCTCTTCGGCTGCACGCTTCTTCTTGTTGGAAACAGCCTGGCGTTCCTTGATGATTTGGGCTCTGTCTGCAAGCTCCTGCTGTTCTCTGACAATGTCCGCAATGACCCGTTGCAAGGCGATGTTGCGGGACTGATCGGCACGCTTCTCGTAGTTGACATCGATGATTCTGACCGACTCGGCCAAGGTGAAGGCCAATTTGGAAATTTGAGTTCTCACCAATTCAGCAGGTGAAATTTGCAAGCTGTCGGTCAACGAGTCGTCGAGCGACTCCTCGAATGGGTTGGACTTGAAGCTAACCACCTCGGACTCGTGGTCAATGGTCAATTGCAAGAATCCGTCCTTGACTGCATTGACAATCAAGTCCTCGACCTGCAAAGGCGAAACAGCATAGTTTTCGTTTTCAAAAACACCCAACGAGATCAAGAAGTCCAACTTGACGGTCTCGTACACCTGGGAGATCTGCTGGTACATGCGGATCAAGATCACCTCGGTCAAGGTGGGAATGTATTGCTTGTAGTCCTTGTCTTCCTGGATCACGTTGAACACCTCGGCAACCTTGCCCTTGATGGTCAAAGGATGGAACTCGTCCTCCTCCAAAATGTTGAACAACTGCTTGACGGCAGGGTCCACGTAGGAAAGGATGTTCTTGGCGATGATAGAGCGGATCAAGCCCTCCTTGGTAGGAACGGCATTTAAATTCAACAAGGACGACAACTTGGAGTTCTTGGTCTTGTACTCGTCCACGACGGTCTCGTTACCGTTCAACGCCTTCTGCTGGATGGACAAGGTCGACAAAACAAGCGTGGTGGCGTAGTGGTTCAACTCGGCATCGGTAGCATTAGGAGACTGCGAATACAAGTTGAAGAACTTGTTCCAGGCAGCAGCATGGAACAAGGCGTTGTCCGACACCGCGAAAATACGGGCCAAGTTCTCGTAGTAGTTGGCCATCATCGTGGGCTTTGGAGCCTTCTTGGAGGCGGTGATCAAGGTGTGGACATCGTCGACCGAACGGAAGGACTCTTGCCACAATTCCAACTTGACCGCGATGTTCAACTGGGAGAAACGCTGTTCCAAGTAGCGCTGGACGGTCTCGTTCTCAGACAAGTCAATGGCGTTGCTTCCAACGGTCTTGGTCTGCGTTTGGGTGGTCACCAGTTGCATGTGGGCTCTCAACAATTCACAGAGACGTCTGAATTCCGCCTTTCTCTTGAAGTTCAAGCAGAACTTGAACGCCTGGCCCACGATGGCCGAGTAGGTCACCTCCAACTTGGAGTTGTTGCGCAAAATGTCCAAAACAGCACGGAAGGCCTCCCAAAGGAAGCGCAACCAAGGAGTGACCAACTCCCGCTCCGTACGCCCGGCAGAGTCGGTGTTGGACACGGCAGACAACAAAATGGACTCGGGGGTCTCGGCCGCCTCCAAATCGTCCTCTTCTTCCTGGTCGATCTTGATATCGGCCTTGGCCTGGGCCTCGTCCAACTTCTTTTCAGCCAACTGGATGAACTTGCGGACAATGACCTGGACGGACTCCAAGCCGTTTTCCGACATCTGGATGTTCTTCTTGTACTGGTGCAACGCGTCCTTGGCCAACTTGCCGCGTCTCAAGTCGACTGCTAGCTCAATAAGAAGGGAGGCAATGGGCTCAAGGTCTTCCACTTGAAGGTATCTGATTCTCTTGGAAGTGATCAATTCGTACAAGGTTTGCAAGGCCGCTTCGCGCTGGCCGACGCCAATGAGATCCTCGGCTCTTTTCAACACATTTTCCGGACGGAAGTTGTGGTTCTTGTGGGGAGGAGCCATGTTTAGGGTTGGATGTAAAAGTTGAAAAATTTTCATATAATGGGAGGTCGTGCGCGTGCACAATTTATACTATGTAGACAGATAGAGTACTTGACTATGCTAGAATGGGGGGAACTTGGCCTCCATTTCGGGCACGGACTGGGCCAACTGCTCCTTCGAAAGCAAAATTACGCTGAGCTTTGGGTCAATTCCGTACTCCGTAAACACTCTTCTGCTGTCAGTGTCTTGTTTCTTGTGGGTGTAGTCGAAAACACCGTGGGACTTGGAGTTTGCCTCAAGCACCAAGTCCTCATAGTGGAAGTAGTCCATCTCGTCCTGCGGAAGACCGCTGGCCTTCTTTTTCTTGGACTTCTGCGCCTCTTCTTCCTTGGCCGACACCATCTTGTACACCTTGGAAATCACCAAGAAGTAGTCGAATTCGTAGCGTTCGTGGGCATCTTCCGCCTTCTCCATCTCGTCCAAAAGCATCTTGTACATGGGAGGCACCACTTCGACCGGCATGTTGATCATGCGCTCACTGATGATCAAACCCACCTTGCCGTCCTTGCCCAACAATTTGCGCAAAACGAGGCCGAGTTCCGGCTTCTTCTTGGTCTTTTCGAGCACGTAGTCCACCAACTTCTTCATTGCCGGCTTGGACACGTTCTGGTTGATGTTGAGGACCGTCAAAAGCGCAAATGGGTCACTGGTCTGACCCTCGGTTTTGATGGCCGTACCCACGGAATTCTTGGTCAAAATCAAATCGGCCAAGCCCGAAATGTCGATCTCACAGGCGTCGTCGCCCATGAGCTGTGTGAGGAATGTTTTGGTGGCATGAAAGTCCACATCGGGGTTGAGGTCGAAGTAGTCGAAATCGACGTTGACAATGTCTTCTTCGGGCGCAATTTGGCCGGCTTGTTGCATTTCCAGTTCGTTCTCCGAGTCAGTGGAACTGACATCGATGTCGGAGTCGTCTTCGACCTTTCTTTTCGCCATTTTGTGGTGAAGCTTTGGAGTAGAAGTAGTTGATATAATTGCGATGAGATTCGTCACGTGAGAGATGATTAGTGGATTGAAGAAATGGGAATAAATGGTAGAATGGATGTGGATGGAAATGGATGAAAGTGGATGGATAGATGAAAATGGATAGATAGATGGAAATGGATGGGTGAGATGGAAATGGTGTTAAATTTATGGCTTTGTTTTTTGGGTCTTTAATTAATTTTATTTGGTGAGACTGGTGAAATGGTGAATAATATTGATAGTCTGAAAGAAGTGTTATTGTAGAGTAGATTCGAAGAGAATTGGATCATAGAGAAAATGATATTTCGAGTGACTTAAATATCTCATTGGTTCTGGTCTATTGCTACTTTCAGTACTTTTCCATTATATTCAGCAGAAACGAAATATACCTATTACTACTGGACCTTAAAATACTCTAAAACTAATTCAGAAAAGACTCAACCCACGAAAAATCTAGATCTCTCTCTTCTTCATAATTTACTATTGTATATTATTCCACATGATGTACCATTGCATAATCTATCTATTATATTCATTGCATCTCTCTTTATCTTTATCATCGCGCACGTGACTCACTTTTACCAAGTCATCACAACATGGGGCTACTTCAGGGCTATGAATCCTGCGATTCAGATGCAGAAATCACCAATACAAGTGCCTCACGTGTTTCAGCACCTGAAACAACCCTGAAATCCCAAAATTCCCGAACAAAACGGACGTTTGCAGGCACAATTGAACCAGTCTATTATGATGGTGCTCTTTTTAAGACCCAAGCATCAAAAGACGACAAAGTCAAGGCCAAAAGGCTCAAGAAGTCACGCAAGAAGAACTCTGAAGAGTATGTCGGACCATGGGCCAACTATGAGGCCGAAGAAGAGCCAGTACAATCAACTGATCTGATTGAATTATCGACAAACGTAGATAATCAAGAGATGGATGGAAACAAGTCCAAAAACGACGATTCCGAGGAAAATCATAACTCAAATGAAGAGTCAGAAAAGGAAGAAACTTCTCGTTTCTTTGGTTCTAACGAAATCGACTACCAGGGTAGAACATACATGCATATTCCAAAGAGGTTAACCGAAGATCCCAAGTCCCATGAGTGCTTTGTGTCCAAAGCTCTTGTCCATACGTTTACTGGACATTCCAAGGGTGTGAACAAGCTCGAATTGTTTCCAAAATCTGGCCATTTGCTCCTTTCAGCAGGAAATGATTCAGTGATACGATTGTGGGACATGTACAACGATAGAAATCTTTTACGAGAATATTACGGCCATAGAATGGCCGTAAAGGACGTGAAATTTAATAAAAAGGGAGACAAGTTCCTCAGTTGTGGCTATGACAAGGTGATTCATTTGTGGAACACCGAATCTGGAGAAATAGACAAGACTATTCGAGTGGGTGCTATTCCCAACGTGTGCTTGTTTAACCCCAACAACGAGGACGAATTCATAGTGGGATTGAGCAATCACGACATCGAGCACTACGATTTGAAAGCATTGGACTACCAAACCCCAATCCAGACTTACGACCACCATCTTGGTGCAATTAATTCTTTAACGGTGATTGATGATGGGAAACGGTTCTTGTCCACAGCAGATGACAAAACTGTCCGGTTCTGGGACTGGCAGATCAACATCCCCGTTAAGTTCATTTCTGACCCTACACAGCATTCAATGCCCACGGCTGCATTGTACCCAGGGGGTGCATTTGTGGCTCTTCAAACATTCAACAATTCTATCCAGACCATACAAGGAAGGGGCAAGTTCAGGTCAACCAACAAGGTGTTTAGGGGCCACAATGTTGCGGGTTATGGTATACAGTTGGACTTTTCTCCAGATGGAAAGATTTTGGTCAGTGGAGATGCCAAAGGAAATGCGTACTTTTGGGATTGGAAAACGTGCAAACAGGTCAAGAAGATCAAGGTGACTGAAAGAATACTAACGTGCGTTAGGTTTCATCCTCAGGAGCCTAGTGGGGCCGTCATGGCTGGAATAAGTGGAGAAATCTTCTACTATAATTAGATAATTCAGGTCATGATTATAGAAAACTTCTATAAAGAATTTAAATAATTATGGTGAAGAAAAAGCATCTACTATAATTAGATTATAAGGGCGAGTTCCTATAGTCATAATGAATAATACGAATTGATAAATATAATTTATAATGATCAAATATTACCGGAAGTTCTTTGATATGAAGATTTAAAGGTCACAAAATTATGAATTATCAGGAAAAAGGTGTTAATGGCGATTTATATAATTATGAAGCCCTATAATAATTATAATATGTTCTATAAGAACTTCATCATATAAAGGTTCCCTATTTATCGATAAGTTCCATAATTGTAATATTTGATAAAATTATAATTATTCATAAAATTCAATATTATCTTCTTTCAATGGACTATAAAAACTCATCATACACTTGTACTATTTCCATATATTAATCTATCTAGTCATAAAATACACTTGTCTAATTCACCTCACATGATGACACATTTATCCCTCTTATACTCTTCTCTTTTTCTCCGTGGGTGGCGCAGAAACATGGACTTGGAACGTTTCACGTCGCCTGATTTCTCCGTCTTCGTCTTGGTTGACTTTTCGTGATGGCTATGTTTTGCCTTTTCGTTATGGTTGTTCTTTGCCTTTTCGTTATGGTTGTTCTTTGACTTTTCGTTATGGTTGTTCTTTGGCGGAACTGGTGGCCCAACATCGTCGGTTAACTTCCATCGCTTCAACTCGACATTTACTTGGTCCAAATCATTGGAAACTGATGTGGATTGTTTATGCAGACCGTTTGAATTGGATTTGTCGCTCCACTGACTGTTGCGGCGGAATTGTGGGGTGATGCTGATACTGGGAAAACGAGATCCATGCGTCGAAGGGGTGGGAAGCTCTTTGTAGTAATTCTTCTCCTTGTCCGGAACATACCAGAAGTATTTATCTCTGATGTCGGTGAATTTGGAGTCCATGGGCTGTATATCAGGAAGGGGAACACTGGGAAGCGAGCATGGTTCGCTGAGTTGCTTTTTCAACATCGTGACGTCTTCTTCGGACTGTTGAGAAGAAGGATATGTGCCAGACATAATAGGTGACAAGGTTGAACGCTCCTCGGTCCAGAACTTGCCTTTGGAGCCTTGAGGAGCCACCACGGGCTTTCTATAATTGAGCGACGAGGCACAGCTGGAGCTTTCCTCGTCGGAAACCAACCGGTAGAATAGCATATAGGGCCATTCGGTGTTAAAGACGTCCTTGAACGACTTCTCCTGTACCTTGTGGGTCTTCTTCATGTCATCGTAGAGAAACCACGGTGCGTTGTAGGCCTCTTCCTCGGTTTCGTCCACGTTGTTGGTGTTTTTTCTAATCACAGAGACAAAATGCCCCGAGGTAATGGAGGTTCCTCTATGGCAAATGGCACTTTCTAGGATCAATTTGAATGCATGGGGCGACTCTGTGTCGATGTCATCCACCACAAAGTTGGGCAAGTTGATAATGGGGGGAATAATAATTCTTTTGGTGGACCGCTTTGCACTGGAGTCGGAGGTGTTGAACGAGTATCTCTTGAGGCAAATGGGCAAGATGGGCCTTCTGTTGACAAATTCCTTGGAGTTTTTGGCAATGCTCTCGCAATCCTGGAGGATGTTGTCGTCGGTATAGAACGGCAAGAGCCGCAAGAGCATCCACGCTGGTAGACTCACTTCTTTTTTGGACGGGTTATCATTCAAGGACCAGATTGAAAGGGTCGAGGAGCGTGTTCTGGTGCTTCTGCTGTTGACTTTGGAGCCGCTGGCGGTGTGCAAATGTGGAGGCCGGGTGTTTTTCAACTCCATGAGCTCGTTGACTTGATCGTCGGATAATGCAGAACTGGGTGGAGGAGTGGGGCCGGGATTGAACTGGCCGTCCTCTGGAATGTTCAATATGGGACTGGACGAGCCAATGGTGTCCCTAGGACTGAGACGCAGGTCGTCTCCGTCAAAAGACGTTTCTGGGATTTCTGTGGCCACGCCCAAAGAGCCCCGTTCAAACTCCAACGTGGCACGGCGTTGCAACTCTCGACGGACGGAAATGGAGTTGTTGAAGTAGTGCTCCAAGCACTCCTCGAGCAAGATGCCTTCGGGCTCTTCTGGTTCATCCAGGGTGGAGTCTATTGACCTCGACTTGTCTTTATCTGATGTAATGTTCACCGCATCAGGTACAACATAATTCTCTTTATCAGATGCAATGTTCACCATGTCAGATGCAATAGGCTTGTCTTTCTCTAATCCAATATGCAACGTATGCATTTCGGATCCATTGGGCTTCTCCACGTGTTCGGATCCTACCTTCTCTGTCTCGTGATACGAGCACTCTTCATCTGGAATGGAAACAAAGAGGATCCGCTCCTTGGAGAACTTGGAGTCGTCCTCCTTATTATATTTCCCCGCATGCTTAATGTCGATCTTGAACGTCAAGAGCGGCATGTCCAAGGTCTCGGTCAAGAACTCGAACAAAGTGGCCAGGTCCTGCTGTTTATGCGACATGGCCTCCTCGAAACCCAACTTCTGGAGGACTTCACACACCCGCTCGGTCAAGTCGGTGGTGATGAGATTTCCGGAGCGGAGCAAACTCACGTAAACACGGAGCAACGTGGCCAATTGGTCCACCAACGGATTCAGGTGTTTGTTGGACACGAACAAGATGGGCTCGAAGCTCTCGAGGTTGGCGAACATGGAGAAGAGCAACGCGTCGAGGTAGCACATGACGTTCTCCCAGTTGTCGGCGCCCTGGAACCGGATCAATGCGCCCTCCTTGTCCTGGACCGAATTGGTGAGAAAGAGGCCCTCGTCACAGAGCTGGAAGAAACGGACGAAATGGAAGGTCTTTTCGGGGTCCTGGCCGGTGAAGTCGGACCGAAGGAGGGCGGAGACCTGGGGTGTGGAGGGAACCGGCAAATTGAGCGATTCGAACCACTTCTGGACCGTGGAAACAGCCAGGGAAGACAGCGTCAACTTCTTTGCAACAGAGGCATTAGACGGGGTGCTGGCGTCGGGGTTTCGGGAGAAGCTGTCGCTGTACCACTCCCAGAACCCGTCGTTGAGACTGCCCTTGTCGGTAGGGGCCAATTTGGAGGCAAATCGGCGGAACATGGAAGGGATGGAGAAGAATGAAAGATAGTAAATGGATAGAATAATAGTGGGATTGATTAGTGCGAAATAGAGGAAAAGAGGGAGATTGATAGAGAAGGAGATGGAGAAAAGGAAGGGAAATAGATGGAGAAAAGGAAGGGGAATAGATGGGCGTGAACGGTATGGAGAAGAAGATAAGTATAGATGCGTGACTGTCTATGAAGCGTATGTACTGTGTCTATTGAATCAATGAAATCCAATGGGAGAGTGAAGTTGTATGTCAATATGAAGGTAGATCTAGCGACACTTTGTGGAAATCACCGCGATCTAGCGAGGATCTAGAGCGAGGTCGTGGCACGAAACAGGGAGGAATTAGGCAGGAATCAGCCATGAATTAGGCAGGAATTAGGCAGGAATTAGGCAGGAATCAGCCAGGAATTAGGGAGGGATCACGGAATCAGGCAGGTGGTGGCGGTGGGAGTGGCGTAGGGACGAAGACGGCAAGGGTTGCAGTGGCCGTGTGTAGAGAGGGGTTGGAAGGACGATGTTAAGGGGCGCTTTGACGTGGCTTCACTGTAGATAGTGACATGGCTAGAGAGGAATTAATTAATGGAAAATAGCGAGAGAATGCAGTATGAATTGAATTCAGTCATGGTACAGTGCGTAGTTGGAAGAGGATTATGATGGATCTGCCTATTCTTGGAATTGTATGGAAGGAGTCAATTCCCAGTGCAATGACTTGTATTTGGATTGTGGCATTCCACTATTTTCTATCTTGTTTGTGGTCCAGATCTAGAGATGGTTCCAGTGAGGAAATGCGCAATTTAGGTTCCGGCAATTGCGGTGTATGCGGCGATTGCGGCGATTGACACTGCAAACTGTGACATGAGGACAATACTGGATGTCTAGTTGTAGTTCGGACGCTTTGGGCTTTTCCGTATGCTCTCTGGAAGGGAAGGAATGACACAGTGTACGATTTATATCGGTGACAGTTCTATAGATAATATTATATGCGTAAGTGCAGACCAATTGAATGATAGGAGTGGGAATGGACGGATCAGGTGTGATTGATCTATGGAATGCGTCTAGTTTGAATAGTTAGAAGCGTTGTCGACTTACACAGAATTGTTAAGATTGAGTATTTTGACTGTACTCATGATTTGACGTAAAGGTGATGTAGTCAATGTATTTGGTTAATGTATTTGTTAGTCAATGTATTTGTTAGACGATGTATTTGTTAGTCAATGTATTTGTTAGTCAATGTATTTGTTAGTCAATGTATTTGTTAGACGATGTATTTGGTTAGTCAATGTATTTGTTAGTTAATCTATTTGTTAGTCAATGTATTTGTTGGTTAATCTATTTGGTTAATCTATTTCTTAGTCAATTTATTTGGTTAATCTATTTCTTAGTCAATCTATTTGGTTAATCTATTTGTTAGTCAATCTATTTCTTAGTCCTATTTGTTAGTTCATATAATGTCTTATGGGATCCGAATCAACGAGTCTCTCTATACTCACAGTAGAGGTATATTGGAGCCACTAGATTTTAAGGACCTTCCTTTTGGCCATATTCTTTACCATAGCCCGATGGCATTGGAAATCCCGTCACATGTGACAAAACAGAACTAACAGTAGTTAAAGGTTTCAACTGTGGCACTCACCTTATAATTGACTACTCTTCATCCAGTCATTTGCTTTGATGGGATAGAATTCTTTTCTGATTCATGACTACTATATTTAATTAGAGCATAGTTTAATAATTTCTCGTTGGTTAAATATAATGCAGTTCACTACAGTGAAATATGCCAAATAAATATATATGTAAGCGGGTGTCAGCAATAGCTATTGGTGGAAAATGCCTCAATGAACAACAATCATTTGTGGTACAGATTTGTGGTAATACTTTGTGGTAATACTTTGCGTTAAGATATGGGCCAATTCGTGATCACATGAACCTTACTCATACTGTACTCCTGTTCTGCTCAAAAAACATTTAACGGTCCAAATGGATGCATAGACAGTTCTCTAGTAATTAAACTGGTACAAGACGCATATTTCACATTAGGACTAAAGCACTCGTTAGCACCAAAGCACTAGTTACTGTATTGAACTCTTTCCTCATTTCTGTAATACACCGTTATAATTACCTGTAATTTTAATTGAATCAATTAGAATAGTCTTCCTTTATGACCAATATTAGCATTTGTCCCCTATTATTATCACCTCTTAGTTAGCATTTCTACTTCTTAATTAGAATAGTCTTCCTTTATGATCATTATTAGCATTTGTCCCCTATTATTATCACCTTAGTTAGCATTTCTACTTCTTATTCAATTTGCAATATTGAGCCCTCTCATTCGTATCAAAACCCCGTCAATTCGTCTGTCGAGCTCGCCTGTCACATAGTCCTGCTTAGTCTGGGCATCGAGCTTTCCCTGCAACTCGCTGAAATGGTCATAGTTGTCCTGGAAGAACCGGATTTGCAATTTCACAAACGCCTCAAAAGAAGGGTCCAAGAATGGAGTCCGAAGATTGATAAGCTTGGGCAAATCCGACTTTAGCTGGTTGTTTATGGCTTGGTACGCAATGGCCAGAGCCTCCAAGTCGCCTGCCAAAGTCACTCCTGCAGCATCTGCCTCGTCATCGGAGTCTTCTTCTTCCTCATTATGTGGATGGGCTCTTTCCATCCGGTCCTTCTTGGCCCTGAGGGCGTCGTAGTCCAATAACTTGCGTTTCCGCTTGTTAATGACCTCATTCACGTCCACAAAGTACGAGTTGAACCGTGCCACTGGGTTCAATACCGTCTGGTTATAGACTGGATCGAACTGGTCCAGTCTTTGCTTCAATTGATGGGCATATTCCTGGGAAAGGTTGGGATACTTGAAGAGGTCTGTCTTGACAGGGCTGGTGTCGCCGTTTTGCTCTTTCTTCATGGCTTCTAGACGCTCTAGAATGTCATCTGGAGACCCGTAGAACAGGGCCAATGCTTCTCCTATGTTGACCTGAGACCGTGTGATGGCATGTAGCGTCTCCAAGTAGTGCTGGAGCTCATTGTAGAGCTTATATGAAGCCTTTTCCATGGTCCGAAACCGCTTTTCCTCAAACTCGTACTCTCTATCATGGGTCTGTTCTAACTGGCCTGTCTTGAGTAACACCTGGTTTCCGGCTCTATTGATGGCCTTTTTCAAGCCTGTCCACGACATTGTGCTGAATAGACAAGATTCGACAGAAAAAGGGGTATTTATGGAGACAAACTGCTAGACTTTCGTGGTTTCAAAGCCGTTATAACCGATTTTGTGCATGTAAGTGATGCTAACATGGCACAAAAGTCAGGTGACCAGTGGCACGATATGGACGTCCAGAAACGGAGGCTGTAGGCTGACGTGGGGTATGAAGAGGGTCAGGGAGGGGTAGGAGATGGTGGATGTTGTTGGAGTATTGAAGTATGGGTTTTTTTCTACTGATTTGGATTTAATTGAATATAATTATTGGAATTAATTGAATATAATTCATTTATTTGAGATGATAGAAATGAGATAAAGAGGTGAGAAACGGGTTAATGTATGGGAAGAATGCAGAGATATGGGTAAATGTACGTGAAGAGTGGATAAATGTGGTAGGAGTTGCAGTTCTTGAAAATACGTCTATTTGGGACCAATTGCGTGTGTATATAATTGTCAGCTTGTATAGATCAATGCAATCCTATTATTAATATCTTTTTGGGCAGTGTTACATGTTCTTGTATGACAGGTATTGTAAAAATTAGCCAAAAGAAAGAAAACTGCTAGAGATTGAGCAGGTAATGAAAATGTGATTTCTCAAAATAGCTCCAACATGAAGGCGTTAGTGATTCAGACATATAATTCTTTACGATGCTTGGCTGGATAATTTGAAGAAACCTGATTCAAGTAACGTCCATGCTTTCTATAACCTCTTCCATTCATATACATTGATTTGAATTAATAACACCTAGAAATAAATAGCAGCTGAATTACCTTAACCAAATTTATGTTGACGTAAATGCCGAATTTCCCGAAGTATTTGTGAAAACATAATGTTGAATTCAACTATTTGGGCAAAAGTGAAGAATCTATAGTATCAATTTCACTCGTCCCACATCTTGAACCTATTCATGCTAGCGGAATTGGCCTAATTGCATTTCCGTTGAGTACATGAGATGAAATTTCACCCTGCACTTCATTTCTACGTCTTCTCTTCTAGAGTAGAGGAATTTTATTCTTCGAGTTGATAATAACCGCTTTAAGTACTTCTGGCATTGCACAATAATCTTCCAGTTTGATCCTCTCGTATTGTTGATCGTATAATCATATAGAGTGTATCATATTTTATCTCGCATTATCGTATTTCTCTATTGTTTCACATCTGGTTCGTCTGTAGTTGCATGGCCAGTCCCCTCGTGTTTGGAGTGAAGAATTCCAAGCATATGTGAGGTGGACATATCGGCCCATGCAATCCGTTTCGAAACATGACTGTCACTATACCTTTCCAATAAACATAGATAGAGAGAGTTCCCAAGTTCTCTAATTACTTCTTTGTAATTAATAGACACATTGATCTTACTTGCATGCTGCACCTTGCCTCCACTGGACGGATGTCTGCGCCAAAGCATCACGAGGGGCTGAAGGCGGCCCCTCCTGTATTGGGTTCGAACCGTTGCATACACATCCGACGCATGGCAAACGCAAAGGTTTCAAGGCACTAGTCTACGCTGCAACTAGCTGCCGCCCTAGAGCCTATTTCTGGCGGAATAAGGAGCCTACTCTGGAGATAACGGGCCCAGACCCACCTGGCCAAATGCCGTCCTCTAGTGAGTCCGATTGTTTGTTAGGAGGTGGACCAGAGCCCGTCTTACGCTTGCCCCATTGGTACACTCGAGGTGCCCCGCTATGGCCGCCCACACAATTGTGCATACAATAATATTGCCTGGACGCAGGAGGAGACATGCACGTCCGGCCCACGCCAACCTAAAGAGGGATCACCGTGAGTCCAATTCGGGCCAGTGAAAAAGTGCACTACATCTCTCGATTCTACCTAGCACATCTACTTCATCGGTATCTTCTCGATGTCTCTAGCTGACGTCATGGACCAACCCCGAGGTAGTGCCCCAGCCAGTTATACTCCGCTCCGCAATCCATGGATTGTGCGTCGGACCAACAATACCCCCGCCAACAATGCTGGCAATCGAGTGTCTGGAGCCGATTTGTCCGACACGGCCTTGGCGCCCGAGGACTCATGCACAATCTGCACGCTGCACCCACAGCCAGCTGCACCGGGCCAAATCGGTGCTGTAGCTCTTGCCGTCCCAGATGCCTCTCCGAACGACTCAGCAGCCCCCTTGTTGTGCAACTAGCGCGGTGCAGGAGCCCGGCGACGGACTGGCGACCATGGCCGTAAACAGCACGTCTCCGTAGATGAGTTTGAAGTTCGTTCATGGCGTGAATCCCCGTAATCCACGTCTCTTTCGGTCTTTTTCACGTCCAGACACTCGAATCTCTGCAGACACTACGCACCAGGCTCTCGCCAGGCTCTCACCAGACACCAAGAATCTTGGTCGCACAGCAATCGTATGACGAAATTGTGCAGTAAAGTTTAATCTGTCGCCACCTCCGACACTTTGATTCCAGACACCTCCACCTCACCTCAACTGGTACCTCGCACACACGCACCCTCAGCTCAGCTGCTTCCTGCCCCTCTGTCTGCCTGTCTGTCTTTCTGCACGTCTGTCCAAAGCCCCGTTTTCTACAGCCCTACCGACGCTTTTCTCTGCAAGTCCCTCTGCATCCTGCTTCCTGCATCCATCTGGCTTGCATCTGTCTGCGTCCACCACTTCCTCTCTAGTGCACATTGCACCTGGTGCTTTTCTTTCTCCACCCCCAGTTCCCTTCTTTACTATATAAGCACCGCTTCCCCTTCCCGTCCTACCTCGCTGTGATTTCTCGCCATGGGCAACACCTCGTCAACGGCCTCTCGAAAGTCCACCGCCGGCCAACACCTGGACGTCCGCAAATCGCTGTCCGGATCCCAGCCTTCAGACTCGCTCTATGATGACTTCAACGACCAGATCCTCCACCCCGTGAAAAGACCCACCCCGGCGCCCTCTGCCTTGGTGCCCATCAAGCCCGACAACGTTCCCGCCACCAACAAGTTCACCAACGACCTCATTGAGGACGAGTTCAATGAGCTCAACGACGGGTTGATCGAGACCGAGGCCACGGAGCTCTCGCGCAACATCTTGCCCAACAGCGAGTTCGACTCCTCCATGGGCGCCGACGACGACATGGACATCGACGACGTGCCGCCCGACTCCATGGACAACGTGTTTGTGTCGGACTCGTTCCAGGAACACCCCACCGACCTCTCCAAGGTGGACTTCACCAAGATCACCAACCACGTGCTGGCCAGCCCCCGCCCCAACGTGTCCAACATCCGTCTCTCACAGTACCAGAACCAGCAGCCCGTGTACAGACGGGCCCGCAACAACAACTACACCTACCAGAACAACGCGTCCGAGACCCTCATTCCCGTGGAAATCAAGTGGGTCAACACCAACCGCGAACAAATCAACAAGATCTCCATCATCGGCTCGTTTTCCAACTGGAGGGACATCATCAAGCTTGTGCCCTCGCCGTCCCACGACAACGAGTACATCACCACCATCAGCTTGCCGCTAGGCGTCCACAAGCTCCTCTACATCATCAACAATGAGTACCGTGTGAGTGACCAGTTGCCCACGGCAACCGACCAGGAAGGTATCTTCTTCAACTGGTTCGAGGTGATTGACGAAGTCCACTTGTTCAACCACTCCAATCACCAGCCAAACCACCCTGAGGAAGCCTCCACTGCCTACGACGCAAACATCATATCACCAGATTACCACGAGCAATTCCACAGAAGCACCTCCTCATTCGGAAAGCAGAAGGCTGGACGTTACGACATCGACAGGATCAACAGGAAATCCAACAGTTTCTTAGCTAAGATTTCCAAGGAGTCGTCCAACTTCGAACATGTGGAATATGTCAGTGACCTGAACCAAGATCTTGAAGATTTTAAGGATGAGCAGGCGCAGTCGGATAACTATCCATATGGCACCCAGAGCCACTCCAATTCAAACAAGTATGTGCCGTATCTTGATGTATCATCGACATCGTCTTTCCAGAAAGCCGAGATCAAACGTCAAAAGGCCATTGAGTACTCCAACGAAATCCCTGAAATGTTTGTAAATTATGACTATTTCAAGAGCAAGAGTCCCAATTATGAACTTCCCGAGCCCCCTCAACTTCCAGCTCATTTAAACAACGTGCTCTTGAATAAGATGTCGCAATCTTCGAACCATGGCAGTCAAAGCCACTTGTCCAATATCCCCCAAATACCTACCAATTACCCTTATTCTGGAGATTCGGTCAGACCACCAAACTCTGTATTCTCAGATGGTCATTCTAGCTCCAGCCATTCCTCCACCAACACATCACATCACAAGAGACCTCCATTGAGAAGAGCAGACTCCTCATATTATGCCAGTAACAAGGAAGCTTACCACTTATCAGTACCAAATCATGTTATTTTGAATCATTTAATGACCACTTCAATAAGGAATGAGGTTCTCACAGTGGCATGTATCACTAGGTATTCGGGTAAATTTGTCACCCAGATAATGCATTCTCCTGCTGATAAGTAATATATTCTACAAATCATGGTTTGAAATTCGCTAATTATGCCTATATAGACTAGTCTCACTGCATGACGCTTAATAGAATTGATTGTTAGTAGAGTTGGCTTTTTCACCTTATTAATCTACGATCCCTTCTTAATCTGCTTTGCATCAAGTTGTAGCATCCACGACGGACAACCACTTCTAGTAAGAATGGATCGAATTCGGGATATATTTCTTTGGTATGCTTGTGCAATTGTGTGATCAAGTTGATTCGCATACCCTCGGTGGTATCTCTGATCCAGGTCTGATAGCCAAGCTTGAAATCACAGCAAATTTTGAAGATTTCTAGAATGTTGACCTCTACTACTACTGTCAAGTGAATATGAAAATCTTGCAATCCAAGAATTTTCGAGAGCTCGTAAATATTCAACCTTGAGTAGTATCGATCATTTCTTTCTTGACTCAATTGGTCCTGAAATGCTGTCATTCTGCACAAACCCAAATATGTGTCTTCCATTGGAACAACTAATGGCTTCAAATCATATTTACTCATCTGCTGTTGATTAGTTGTGTTGTTGTTCTTCAATGCAAAGCTTGAGTTCTTCTTTAATTCTGAGAGTGGCTGGAACCTAGAAGTCTGCAAAAATCGATATTCTAGGGGCAAGTACTTGGTGTAATTCATATTTGCAATTGTTGGATAGTCCAAAACATTGATTATATTGAAGTCCGGTTCTTCATTTAGTTTGGCACATGCTGTGAAGAAAATAATCTTCACAAAATATTGCCTCTTAATGTGATCAAGATGAAGACAAACATTTGGCAGCTTCACTTCCGACTGATTGACTATTCCTGAAAGTAAAACCTTGATTCTCCATCGGTTTAGAGATTTCTCGTGTTCTACTTTTTTAATTACTTTCCTTTGTTTATAGCGCTTCGTCACCTTTTCAACATTTGGTATTTTTGGTATTGGTATGATGGAAGGATATTCAATAGGGCTCGGAGCTTTACTCACCTTCAAGTCACAATACTTAGAGCTATCTGAATCTGAATCTTCCATCAAAAGCTCCAAGTTGCTGTTACTAATACCTGCAAATTCGTTGGGCTCGTCGTCAGAACCCAAATATGGTGGCCAAGGTGAATCATCAAGTGAACTTTCGTTGCTTTCAAGTATGCTTTCGGAAGATTTTACCAAAGCATAAGAGTCTTGTGGAGTTTCTTCGACAGAATTAATCGTGTATCGTTTGTTGTCAAGTTTGATGTCTCTATCGTCTTTCAAAAGCAATAGTGGATCCAAGGAAGTACCATACTCATCACCTGCACACTCTTTGTCTGAGTAAATACTAATTGTAACTCGTTCCAAATTGATTCCCATGTTTGGATTGGGGCGTTCTTTATTAATGGAACTATTCATAACTGTAGCCAGATCATAATCGCCAACTTCAGTTTCGGAATATGTCTTTATAGTACTTGAAGTAGTAAGAGAATCAATGTTATCAGCATCCATTTTTGCACAGTCACAACTCATCACTAAGGGCACACTGTCACATTCGTCACCGTAGGGTGAGTTAATCGTAGTTAAAGTGTCAATAAACATCCTGTGAACTTATTCAAAAGAAAAAATCATAGGGTATAATTCAAGGGGTAATAGTCACTTATATATCTAGTTATCGATCACTTGCAAATACATGACCAGTTTCGCTGTACACCCCATGCAATAATTCAACCTCTTTACTGTCTGCATCAACATTTCGCAACCGCGTCTGGACAAATTAAGGTTCCGGTAATAACCTCACATAAGGGAGGGGAGAACTAGAAAAGCTTACTAAAGCGGAAATTATCTACAGGAAAAAGGCTACCAGTAATATAGTGACGCCGGTAATCTAAATATTTTGAATTTGGTCGTCGGTATCAAACCAACAAGGCTATAATATTGAAGACTGGTATTCCTGAATGTGGGGTTCTGTGTAATTACGGGGAGTACAAAAGGTCCAGCCTCGCCCTAAATATGCACCTTGTCATGCAGTCAAAAGACGGTAGAGCTGGTGAAACATAACCCTTTAACAGTAGACATCAAAGTAGAAGATTCGGAATCAATTCAATGGGAGTTTGAGATGTCACTCGAACTTCCTGATTCTTCCTACCTCGTAATGTTGTTAAGGGGTAAATGGAGCTGAGAAAAATTGCTACCCCTCTGGCTCTATTATCCACTAGTGTAACTTGATTACACACCGTGGATTGCACTAGTAATATCTTAAGAGTACAAGTTTGGCTTATTTTTAGATTCGGCGGTGCATTCTGGAGACCGGTAGATAAAAATATTCTATTAAATTAGACTTTTCGAAATATTGGTACCAGAAAAAATACAGAAAATTATAATGTGTCACCTGTATTTCTCTCTATATACTATGAGCATCGATGATATTCTCAACTACTCCATTGACATCACTCTTTAAGTACTTACTGTTCATCAAGACTTGAAGCAATTTCTTTATACCAATGTTGATCTCAAATGAGGACAATTGGTGCAAAATATTGCTCATGCTGGCATCATCGCTCATGAATCCAATCTTGGTTAACACTCTAGAAACCTCGTCAACAGATTTGATCGAAGGAACTGCAATGGTATTGGTGAAACAGTCGATCAAATTCATATGCTTGAGAACAGAGTATTGAGAAGTAGTACCAAGAATTAACAATCTTCTACCCTTAGGAGGCTTCTTCGTCAAGTAAACGATTAACAATTGCAAGATTTCATTGGAAAATCTAGGACCGATAGCAACATAGTTAATCAAAGTTTCGATCTTGTCAATAACCAAAATATTCAATGGAGACTTGTAAACGTCTCTGAAAACATTGTCAATATATTGGATCTTTGCTGGCTCTGACATACCAACCATACTTTCAGCAGAAAGCATCTTTATGAATGGGAAGTCTGAATTGAGAGCCAAAGTAGCAGCAATGGCAGTTTTACCAACACCACTTGGACCATGTAACAAAACACTAATCAAAGTTTCAGTTTCACTGCTCTTCACTTCATCAATAAAGGATTGACCCCTGTCAAAGATGTTCTTGATACCAGCATTGAATGGAATAATGCCGTGAGGGGCAGCCAAGGTCAAGTCCTCTTCATCAGTGCCAAAGGCAGGCTTGACTTCGTTAAATGCTAACAAGAAATCGTTTCTAGTAATGTGCATCTTATCGATGCTAGATGCATCAATCTGTGCAATTGAGCCTGACTTGGTGTGTCTGCTAATTGCGAAGGACTTTGCTGAGTTACACAAACCTTCCAACTCGGCACCAGTAAAATTCTTAGTCAAAGACGCCAATTCATCAAGATCAACATCCTTGGTTAACAATTGGTTGTCTCTCAATTTAGCAGTATGAATCATCAAGATGTCCTTTCTTCCCTTCTCATCTGGTAAGGCAATCTCAATTTGGATTTCGAATCTACCAGGTCTGAGCAATGCACTATCAATCAAGTCCAATCTGTTGGTCATACCAATGATTAAAATGTTGTTTAATTGGTCAACACCATCCATCTTAGATAACAACTGGTTGACCACATTGTCTCCAACACCAGTACCATCAGACTTACCTGAACCTCTTTGCTTGAAGACAGAGTCCAACTCATCAAAAATAATGACATGTAAATCAGAATCATCTCCCTTTTGCTTGTATTCTTGTTCTGCCTCCTTGAACAAGTTACGGATGTTCTCTTCAGAAGCACCAACGTACTTACTCAACATCTCAGGACCATTGACAATCTTTGGCTCTTTTCCGTTCAACATCTTACTCAATTTACGAGCAATTAAAGTTTTACCAGTACCTGGTGGACCGAACAATAATAAACCTTTGCAATGCTTGTAATCCAACTTCTCTGCAATCTCAGGTGGTAAGATTCTACTGTTGAAGGCTCTTCTGAAAATGTCCTGAAATTCAGCATCCAAACCACCAATTCCCAAGTCTTCCAATTTGAAATCTGGGTTAATAATTTGTTTTCTGGCTCTGGGTCTACCAGAACCACCCCCACCTAATCTCTTACCCTTCAAGTTCGATGGTTTAGCCAAATTGATAATGGAGTTTTCATTGGGGTAGAAAATAACTTCTGTTTGTTTTATAAGAATACCCTTGATCGATAAATCAGAGCTTTCCTTGATGGCGGGTAACTTCTCTGCGCTGTTGAGGTCGATGACTTGAACACTGCTGACATACAATCCGTAGATGATACCTTTGAACTCCATCACGATTCTCTGAGTGGGTTGCAATATCTGATTCTGGAAGTTGTTGATGAAAATTTCCACCAATTCCTCGTGTTTCACAGGACTGTTGTTGGCCTTACTCTTGACGTGGAAATCAATCAAAATTTCGATTCCTCCCAAGTACTGCTGTTGCTGTTGTTGCTTGCCTTGGAATATATTGTATGATTCGATCAATAATTTCTGACTTAACGACCATCTTCCCCAAAGTCTCACGTTGGCAGCCAATCCGACTGTGCCTGGGGTGACTGCATCATCTTTTTGGATGCTGCAAACGTAGTGACCATCCAAGATGACTGGAGAATGATCGGGAAACTCTCTGAAATCCTGGGGACTGACTCCGATGCAATTGGCAAGGGCCACCTTGTTCGAAGGACAGTTTGCTACTTCAAAATGGTGTCTGAACGAGGCTGGGGTTGGAGCCATCTGAGGCACAGATGGCGCATTTGGACGGTCCGGGCGACTGTGTGTGATCACGGGGTGTCCGGGTGTGGTAGGCGAGTTAGACACCTTGTGAAATCCAAACTTCTCCATGTTGATGAGGACACTTGTAATAGATTCTGTTGTTAACGGCGTGCGCGTTTGAATGTTGAATTTAGGGAGGAGTTTATGTAGGAAGGCAAAAAAGGGTCTCTGAGTAGCGCGAATGGAAAGTTCGGCAATGTCTGAATAATGAACATGAGGGCCTGAATGACCTGAGAAAGATGGAGATTTTAGACGCTAGTAGTCATGATAAGTTGCTTTGTTGAGCTCTAGACGACGATTTGGAAGTAAGGGGTGAATTGGCTGGCTATTTTGGCTGTTGTTCTATGGTTGCCAAAGGTGTGGATTAACGCTGTATATGAAATAGACTGGAATTGTTCTTTCACATACGGGAAAGTTTTCTCAAATGTAGGTAGATCAACTATAAAGTATAGGGAGTATACATTGGCCCTTTTGAAAGAGACTTTCTGCCCTAGTATAAGAATTTTAGGATGATGTCGAAAAAGAATAGTTGACTTTATGCAAAAAATTGAGATTGTTGCAAAAAGTTTGAGAAAATTGAACTACACATAAGAGTCAAGTTTTCAATTTCCTCATTTAACATCACTGTAGACATTAGACAGAAAACATCGACTTTTAGAGTTGTAGGATATAAGACTTTGTAGAAGATTATTCTAATCTACAAATTTTTGCTTTTACTCAAGCTTCCGATCTTAGCATGTCAATTGAACGAAGAGGTAAAAGGCAGAAATTTCAATAAATTACCATTACTTCGATTAACTCCAGTCGTCCGTTCAGGAAAAGGTGAGTAAAGAATGAAGCGTTTTAGTTCTGAAGTAGAAAATGAGTTTATGAAACTAATTGCAAACTCGACCCATTAAAGAAAGGTTGAGTTTCAGCTCTGTCAGGTACAAGTATCATAGTTGATAATTCAAACACGCTAAATAATACCAGATAGGAACTCCATCTCTACATATATTCTAGCGGAAATTTGGATAATGTGGCAAATGGCAGTTGTTAGAGGCGTATCAGAACAGGAATATATACATACTATGGTTCAAAACCATCATCAATTCTACACACAAAGCACAAGGTGGCAAATAGATAGGAGAAAGCCATAATTTTGCATATAGGCGAAGAGTTTCATTACAAACCAATCACATCGACATATCCAGCGCCAAGCAATGAAAGCCAAGGCCAGAATAGGGGAAATTGAGAACTGAACAAAGACCAATGAAAGAGGTCCACCTAAATTTGAACATTGGCTATTTCCGTCACCATTTGGACCATTTGTTACAACCACTCTGTTGAATAGTCTATTGCGTTTTATTGTTTTTGAGTCCTTTCGTCAATAACGTTCCTAACCGTGTTGAATTCACACAAGGCCTAAGATTGATAAGCAGTGAACTACTCTCTAAACTTTCTTTTCTGATCTAACACCATACAGTGAACTACTCTCTAAACTTCCTTTTCTGATCTATTACCATACAGTGAAATCACTTGAAATGAAGACTTGCTTGATCTGTAGATCCATATTTCATTGAATATTTCATTGACACTTCTTCACTGCAAAGTTGCAGGAACCATTACTTAACAAGAAGCGCAGTACTTTTTAAATAGAGCCTTGCCCTAATTTTATCTACTTCCAATAGATTTGTGCATTGTCAATGATAGGAGTAATGATCTAGACACAATTTGCACTTTGGGTAATATCTTGTGTTCACAAAAAACCACAAGAACAGATCCAGAATGCAACTTGCAACCTCAAACACAACATTGTCAAATCAACAGCCCTGGGTGAAAAAGTGTTTCCCCAATCAAGTTTCAGTTTAGTTAGACGTTAAAATCTATTTTAGAACACTCATGGACATTTTGGCCCAAACCCAATGAACATTTCGTGAAACCAATCCAGACTTGTGGTGTCAATAAATATTCACCAATCTTTGTTTGTCTCAAGAAATGCCCAGAATGCCACCTTGGATGCTAAAACAAGCAATATAAGCTAATGCACGAGAAATATATAGATAAAATAGAGATAAAATAGAGATAAAATTGAGATAAATTGAGATAAATTGAACACAAATGGAACACACAGGTCAATGCTTCAATTCAGGAAATGCAACCAGTTTAGCCCTATGTATTACTTTTAATTCTTTTATGTTTATGGAGTCGCGTACGTGTACATTTGATATCCACAATTGCCAAAACTGAAACACGAATAATACCAACACAAGCATTACTCAATTCTGAATACGACCATTTACTGGTCTGTTTCAAAGTACATTACCCATATTGATTTACTGCATTCATAATTCATATTGATTTCTCCATTCATTCTTCACTCATTCACCGTTATACCTCTTTCCTTGACTTTATACCCTGATCATGGTTTAGTGGTGTAGCGGCTATCACGTTTCGTTTACAAGTGATTTCACAGTAAAATCCGAAAAGGCCCCGAGTTCGATCCTCGGCTAGATCATTCGCACTTTTTTTGCTTGGGTGCAAATGTCTCTTTTTGGAATTTGCGGTAATTCGTGCGGCCTCCTGCATGTAGTCCAGGCGCAACCCTCGCTTTTTGCAGTAATTCCACAACCACCGAATCAGGAAGTCCACTGTAGCCACCAATCAGAACAGTTCCAGTGAATGAAACCAGATCAACAATGCATACTTAGAGCGGAGAAATGATCAGAGGCGTAACGCTATTGGACGGAATGGACAGGAAGAAGCGGTTTCATGTTGCCAATTCGGCAGTCGGGTCCGTGTCCAGATCTTTGCAGTATGGATTTTGCACGTTTCCAACTTTTCCACCATTCCAACTCAGCCATTACTCAGCCATCCTAATCAGCCATTACTACCCATCACAATAGATACAATAGAAGAAACAGAATAGAGTATAGAAAAAGGAGAAGTACATACATGATAGATAGTAGAATGTCGGAGTCACTTAAAAGTCAGATACGTAATAGTAAGCGTAGACTTCTATGAGATGAGCTTATCATATTCCATCTCATATTGTGCATTTCACCACACACGGAGCCAGTAATTTGCCACGATTTCACCCCACATTACACATTCCACCATTCCACTATTTCAATCCGTTCTTTCCATTATGAGAGGTGGCTTCTGGCTTCTCTGTGTCCCTTCCTCCAATCAGAATATGCTCTTCAGTCCAATCAGAATATGCTCTTCAGTACAATACATACTCTTCAGTACAATACATGTTCTCGGTCCAATAAATGCTCTCGGTCCAATACATGCTCTCGGTCCAATCAGCACCCACAATACCGTTTCACATTCTCTGTTCCCCTCCGATTTACCAGTGCCTGTGTGGGTCACAATGCACCTGTGGTGCTTCCTTCCACTTGGAGCCGATACCTTGCCAGAAACCCGGGAACAAGGTGCATAACCACGCTGACAAAAGTGATAAATCCTGTGGTGGTCATGAGGACAATGTGAAGGAACAGGGTGGAAGGGTGCATAGCAAGAGGATGATGAGGAGAGGAAGAAGGGGCATACGAAGGAGGCACGATGAAGGAGGTGGGATTGGTTTTCGGAAAGAAACAATTGACAGAGGCGGAGGAGGTGGAATGTGCCGTAGTGCAATATTCCTATTGGGCGATTTGTCTAATTCTTTTGGGCTATTTGTTTAATTCTTTTGGGCGATTTGTCTATTTCTATTTTCACATTGGATTTGTGTCTGTTGCATTAACTCACTACAGCAATAGGCTAGAACTGGCCCAGAGCTTGTGATTGAGTCATACAGGGAGAATGGATACAATTACGGATTGGTACGGGTACTACTACACACACTACACACATTTACCATACAACTAGGAATACAAGGGATACTACATATATCTACCATACAACTACGCATACAAGGGACACAATTACTCAATGTATGGAACAAGTAAAACATTACCGATTCAATAGATTCAATAAATTTGTATCTGCCTCTGCTTGCTGCTACGCCCTGATGGTAGTCTAGATTCATTAACTATACAGCTTGTAACTATACACAAGGCTACACATACATTCAATCGAGGCCGTCACAAGGACAGTATGTAGCGACTCGGTCTGACGACTATAAGGATTTCTTGGAAACGATGCAACGGGCGATTTTTTTTTGTTTTCGGGTTTGATTTTTGGTATTGGTTTTTTTATCGGTTTTTCATATTCATAAGCAATTAAATCAATCTTTTTGATGAACATAATAACACAATTGAGCACGGGTGCCCCCTCCGGGTCAACGACCCAGAGACGACGTCTGGATATAAACATAACAGTACATAAATAAATTTCGAGAAATACAGCAATGGAAGGAAAATAAATGAAATGCAAGCAGCAGCGACTGGGTTGAAATCTAAGGTTTCAGGCATGTCTGTGGTTGTTCACTGGTGGTAGTTAGTAGAGAGCGGGTTGGCAGTCATTCCGTAACCCTCAGAGCCACTTCTAGCAGAGTACGACGAGGTCGACGACATGGAAAGATTGTGGCTATGGCTGTGGCCATGGCCGCGTAAATTTCCACCAATTGGTCCCCCTGAAAATTGCATATGGGGAGGAATCGATCCCTGTTGTTGGTACTGCTGAGGCTGGAATTGGCCTCCAACGGCAGTTGGCTTCAATTGCATCTGGTTGGGCTGCTGAGGGTATTGCGGGTAATTGTTTCCAAAGCTCTTTTGAGGATAGGACATGGGAGGAGGTGTGTATTGAACATTCACACCAGGGTTATTACCAGCAGAAGTGGTGTAGTGGGCAAGTGGTTGTGGATGATTGAGTTGAACAGAAGAGACACTGCTATGGTGTTTGTGGCCATTGGAAATTCCTCCCATGCCAACATTACCATTAGTGCCAAGTTCGCCTGGTGCATTAGGTCCAGTGTACATGGCTTGAGGGTGATACACAGGGACACCTTTAGTGGCATCTAATTGTCCTCCAGCACCATAGGAATGGTGTGGTGGTCCTTGAGAAATGAAGTTTTGAGGGGTACCTTGCTGGGCAGGGAATCCAAAGGGATACTCGTTGACCATGTAGTCGCTAGTGTTGTAGGTAGGTGGCCCATAAGATTGAGTTGGCGTCATTTGGTTCAAATGGTGGTTGGGATCGGGTCCACCCTGATAGGTGGAACCATTCAAATTACCACCGTTAAAGTTCAAAGGCAAAGACATGTTGCGGGTTGCAACAAGTGGATGCTGTTTGCTAGCGAGGTCCAAGTTGGTAGGAGTCGACGAAATACTGAGAGACCTGTAGCCCTTTTGGAAAGACTGACCCATAGCAAAGTTTTCGTTAACATTGAAATCTTGTTGATACAATGGCTGGCCATGTACTTGATTGACAGCAGCAGACGCTTGAGGGCCCCCAGGGCCATTCATAGCTGCCAAATGGCCATAACCTTTATCAACAGAAATCGATCTGGATTTGGCCTTGTGGTTACCCATGGTAAAGGAAGAAGCTCCGAAGTTCGAGTTGTTATTGAGAATAATATTGATCTTGGACTGAATTCTCTTGCCAAAGCTGGAGATGATCTTGCAGTTTTGGAACCAATACTTGATAATAACGATCTGGAGACCTTCGGAATGCAAATGTGCGTAGTTTGGCGGCAACAAGAGAGACAACTTCGAAGCAAGAAGGGTTGACGACTGCTCAGACTCGTCGATGTATCTTACTTGAGGATGCATCAAAATGTCAATGAGGGTTTGGATCACATAGTTGCCGTAGGGGTCGTTAATGAGCTTGTTCAACTCGCCGGTCAAAATGTTGTAGATCAACTCGAACTTCAAGTTGGAGAAGTTCAAGTTGCGGACCTCGTTGTTGTAGCAGTTCTTGAGGAACTTCTCAATGACGTTGCTGGAGAACTTGAGGTTGCACAAGGTGTTGATGCCGTACTTGATGAAGTTCTCGAACACCTTGTAGTTGATCTCCAACGAGTTGATGGAAATGAGGTACTGCAACACGTAGTTTCCAAACTGGTCATTGATGAGCAACTGGAAGTTCTTGAAGTTGAGAATGCATTGGGAGAACTCCTCGAGCTGGGGCAAGGTGACGTGGTTCAAACACTTCTGCAACACGCAGCAGCCGTGCTTGTGGGTGGCCACGATGTAGAGGTCCTCAATGATGGAGTCGTAAATAAACTGGCAGTCTTTGGGCTGGTACTTGTTGAGGATTTTCTGGATGACGTGGTTGCCGTTCAAGTCCTTGATGAGCTCGATGATGTACGGCTTCAAGCCCTTGATCAAGAGGTTGAGCTGGTACTGGGAGTTGAGGTTGTCGATGATCTTCTGGAGCGCCCGGGTGCCGTGCTGGTTAATGGAGATCTGGAAGAGGTTGAACTGGAGGATCTCGAGGATCAAGTTGAGGTTCTCCTCGTTGCAGTAGTTGATGAGTTTCTGGATGAGGTAGTTGCCGAACGGATCAATGATGAGCTCGTAGAGATAGGGGTTGATCTGGTCGAAGATGATGTCGAAGTTGGCGAGGCGGGTCTGGTAGTTGGACACCACGTTCTCGTCGATCTTCTTCTGGAGAAACCGGCACCCGTATTGGTCCTTGGAGAGCTTGAGGATTTCCGTCTTGAGCTGCACAAGGGGGACCTTGTTGATGGATGCAAGGTATTCCTTGTCGATCTTGGTCTTGATGGTGATGGCGGGCGCAAGGGCGGCGTGATCGGGAGACTTGGTTACGGTCTTCTTGGATGTAGAGCTGGACGATTTGGGGCCAGGGGCCTGGTTCTCCTTGTCGGAGTTGTCCAGGCGGTTGGAGCGGGTTCTGGCCTTGGGGGAAGGAACAGGGGGCGAAGCAGCAGAAGCAGAAGGAACAGCAGTAGCATTAACACCATTAGCATTAACACCAGCAGCATTGGTCTTGGCATTAGCACCAGTAGCAGTAGCATTTCCACTAGCACTTGATCCATGACCAGTAGCACCATTACCAATAGCATTTCCACTTCCACTTGATCCATGACCAGTAGCACCATTACCGATAGCATTATCACTTCCATGGCCATTGCCATGACCGCTATAGCCATCGTCGCCAGCGCTGGAACCATACACCGACACACCAACACCGCCCACCACCCGGGGCAGTATTTGCAACAGACCCACCACGGGTTCACCCGAGCCGTCTATGAAGCTGGGCAAGCTCAATTGGTGGTTCAAGCGGTTGGACAGGTCCCAGAGCGCCGACTTGGAATGGCCATGGGCCGTGCCATGGCCCACCATGCCGAGCTTGGGCGGCGTGGTGGGCTCTATGATGGAGTTGATGGAGTTGACCGAAAGGTTGTGGGAATGAGACATAGTAGACAGTGACAGGAGAAAGCAGTGAGACAACAGGAGCCAATAGACAGAACAGTAGACAGAACAGTAGACAGAACAGTAGACAGAACAGTAGACAGAACAGTAGACAGAACAGTTCAGAGCCACTAGTCACAACAGTAGTCAGTAGTCACAACAGTAGTCAGAGCCAGTAGTCACAACAGTAATAGTAACAGGAGCCAGAACAACCAGTGAGAAAGGCACAAGCGCCACTAGTGAGAACAGTCCAAGAAAGAGTGCAGGAGACAGCTGGACGCAGTAGAGGAGACAGCCACTTGCAGTAGGCGAGGCAGGTGGCAGGAACTCGGGCACAGCACAGTACCGGGGCAAAAGGTGGAAAGAAAAGGATGAAGATTGGAAAGGAAAACGCTTAAATAGTAGTGCTTACGAAAGTGCCCCGGCTATAAAAAGCACTTGACCCCTAGCGATAAACGATCAATTCTGATTATAGGGAGCCTTT